>OU618533.1:29684817-30008282 GCA_914829495.1 Eilema sororculum
GTTATATTCAGTATTAAATATTTTACAGTACATGTCATAGTTGGCTGGTGGAATACCTTTCTCATTACAAGAAATGTAATAGTCGGCATGAAGCTCAGTTAATGTCCTACCGCCATCTATGAATTCACGACTAGTATTTTGTCTAACATAGTGACTTTCCATGCGAGGAATCGAATTTATGTGATCTCTTACACTCTGCTTCACACAATCAGCAAGCTTATTATGTTTTCCATGTCTACCTCTTAAATCTTTCTCCAGGAAGCCTTGATCGATCTTATCGAAGACAGTACGAATCACACGATCATTTATATCTAATGTGGCCATAAAAAAATTCTTGCACACTCTAATCTCTTGATCATTATGTTTGAAATGAAATGCATGGTTGTGTTTTCTGGGTTTTGCTTTTCCAGTGAATCTTATTGCCGGCACAATGGATTTCGTATGATTACTTATGAAATTTCTTTGCAACGTAATGTCACCGAGTGCCCAGTATTTTTTTAAAATGTTATTTCTTGTATCATCATCAAATTTTGAAGGACATTGGAATTTACATCCAGAGCCACAAGCAGGTTTAACGGCGCGGGCACGCATTAATTTTTGGGACTTCGCTCGCGATACATAAGCTTGCCCTGTGTTTCTTAATTTTTTGGCTTTGTTGCTAAGCCAATTTTCGGCTTTTGCCACACGTTTTTTTCCTTTTTTCACGGGTTCATTTTCGGCTATATCGGCATTTTGTATGGGTGTTTCAGCTTCTCTAATCATTTCACACTCTAAAGTAACATTTGGATTACCTGCATTAATGCTTGGAGGAGAAATTAAGGAAGGAGAATTACTACGTGAGGATATACTTGATGAGCTAGATGAACTACTCGACTTGTAATCTGGATCTTTCACGGAGTCATCGTCATCCTCTAATAGTTCATCTGATTTTGCGTCCATTACTGATTGGCTGTAGCTATCAGGAATATTTGTAATATCTTGAAGGTTAGCTGTGAAGAGAAAATATACTTATTTAATATAAGGGCGTTTTTCAAATCTTTTGACCGTTACCGAACCGGAATGTTATTTTTTTTTATATAATTTTATTTTATTTTATTCAATTGTTAGATAGCCTATTAAATGAGGATTCTGAAAATACCAATTGTTTTATAATTGAACATGCAGTTAAGCCAAAAAATGGGTTTGTATAGAGCACTTAGGGCACAGGAGTTTCCAATTAGTAACACTTTTAATATATCATTTTAAATTAAAAGCCAGGGTATTCTGCATTTTTTTATTGTTTTTCGTTATTCAAATCAATTATATTCATTATATATGCAAACAAAAAACTATTTTTATCATATTTTCACAAATTATTAACGAAAATACTTCCAATTAATAACATTAGTTTCATAATGTACTCAAATTATACTCTGTTATAAAAAATACACAAGGTATTAAACTCAGTCTCTTACACATTAAGGTAAAACATAACAAAATAAACAAAATTTACTAGTTGCGTTAATCATCTTTTTATCATTTAACAAAGAAAATAACATATTGTAAACTAAGTTTCACTTCAACAAATTACTAATTGGAATTCTTAGTTACTAACAGGAAAATAAAGGTGAAATCACAATACTATCTTTTTATATTAAATTCACTATATAATTTCATTACTAAAATTAGGTACCTTATTTGCTCCTAAGTTTCGACCATACGGGGAGCATTTGCTGTAATGTAGGAGCAAATAAGTTAATTTTCGTAATAAAATTATACTAATGCCCTTGCAACGAGAAAGTTGTACGAATGGTTGTACGAATAATACAACCAGGGTTTCTCTGAAATCTCATTATTAGAATTCAAACAAGAAACAATTTTTTTAAATTCAGTCCACAACTGGCAGAGAAATCGGTGAACATATACAAAAAATATATATTGTATACAGCCAATCATAGTACCCCCTCCTTTTTTGAAGTCGGTAAAAACCAAAAAGTGCTAAAATATACATTTTGCACAAGAAGAATAAAAGTAATACAAGGAAATTTTTCTTTTTAGTTTACTGAGTACTCGGCCTTATAGTTCCAGTAAGTAACAAAATTAATTCCGGCTATATATAACGTTACTCACCTGACGTTACGAAAGTACATTTTATGACTTCATCACAATATTTTAAATAAAATATACTAAAACTTAAGATTCTAATAATCTTAAGTTATTTTTAGATACTTGGTGCAAAACCTTAAACTATATTCGTGTTAAAACAATAATACATACCTTTCAAAATCACTTTACTAAACGGAACACGTTATTGTCGACACACTGCTCTGAGCACTTAGTAACGGTTTTTTGACCAATCATATTGCTCGATATAGAAACGGAAACAGATGTTTGACAGTCAAACAATGGTTGCGACATTAAAAAATATCGATGACATGGTGTATTATTTTTAAAGTCGACGAAAATCGTTGTTACTAACTCGGAATTCCGGGTTTATCAAAATTCTAGGACAGAATAAATTTTGTTTTATTTAATTATTTTGATTAACAACCTATTAAAAGATTGTAAAAAACGTAATTGTCATATTGTTTTTACATATACTAAGTGATTTTAGTATGAGTATGACGAGAACATTGAGGATTATGACAAATCAAAATTAGGGAGGTATGCATGGGACACCGTGAAATTGAGGAACACGTCATCACATTTTTTTTTTTTTTCAAATTAAGATATTATTTAAAAACATTTTTCTGTTTTAATATACTTTTGTTAAAATTTGCTATCGATTGCCTTTTCAAACATGATATTTTCATGAATAATAAATAAATAAAATAATTTATAAATCAGTGGACATTTTGTAATGGCACTGGTCAAAAGATTTGAAAAACGCCCATAAATACCATCACGCCTGTATTCCCCGAAGGGTTAGGCAGAGTTGTGTTACATTTCGCCGGTATGTTTAGGTCTCATGCAAAAGGTGCCTCCTTTTGCATGAGACCTAAACATAAATTGAAATTAACCCGTTGAAATTAACCGGGCAGAACTCAAAAATCCGAGCTCCTACTGAGAATATCATAGACTAGTAGGTTAAAACCCAATAACACTGCTCACCCTGGGTTCTACTCCCAGGGCGAGCAAAGAGTTCTCTAACGTAGCAGTAACGCTTAGGACCACTACTGACTACACCATCAAGGCAGATGATAACAATAATAATAACATAATAACGTAGGTAGTAAGTAATAAATTACCTACTCATTATTATAAAGCAACTAACCTGGGTCCCAAATAGATCCGTAATCCCTTGCTAAGCCAGTATAGTCGGGTTGCTGACTACAATGAGGAAGATTCTCAAGATTTTCAACTGTAAAAAAGTATTTTTACATAGGTATAAAGTATAGGCACATAATATTATAGAAACAACATTTCTTAACTTACCAACGATCTGGGGGTTTTCTTCCTTGGAATTATTACAATCTGTTGTGTTGTTAAGTAAACTTAAAATTTTTTCTGCTCGCTTCATTTTACGTGTTGATACCTGATAGAAATAATAAAATTGATTAATTAGATATAGGTACATAGGTATAAATTTTGTCAAAATCCATCACAAAACGTGTTATGACTAGTTTTTAGACGGTAATTAGAAGATAATATGTTACAAAATGTTACTAAAATACAACCATAAAACAGCTTATAACAACTTTTTAGTCAGTATTCAGAACACAATATTATAAAATGCTATTAAAAAACAACCATAAAACAGCTTATGACAACTTTTTAGCCAGAATTCAGAACACAATATTATAAAATGTTATTAAAAAACAACCATAAAACAGCTTATGACAACTTTTTAGCCAGTATTCAGAACACAATATTATAAAATGCTATTAAAAAACAAACATAAAACAGCTTATGACAACTTTTTAGCCAGAATTCAGAATACAATATTGCAATTTTTTATTAAAAAACCATCATAAAACAGCTTATGACACTTTTTTACATAATATTTTAATAGAAAATGTAACATTTACTCACCAAAACACCGACATAAAACAGGTTAAGACACTTTTCAAGAGTAACAATACACGTCCGTGCGTGACAACGTATGATGACACACTATTTCACAAGATGGCGGCGCGATTTGATGTAAATGAAAAGAGACACTTACGCCATCACACGTCCATATTGCGAAGTAAATTTATGGCGTTTTTACAGTAGATAGAGCAACTAAAATTACTTTTATTACTGGCGAAAGCTGAAATATACAATTTTGTAGCTTATGACAGTTTTTCAGCGGATGTGCGATATAATATATATAACAAAAAACGGTTACACTCAAAACTTCCGAAAGCAGGGAGCCAACTTTTATTTTCAACCATTGTTACTAAATGGCGACTATACTTAGGCAAACTTTTCTAATTTTTACAATTAAAAACTAAGTTATTAAAAATAAAAAATACACTAAAGACATTATTCAATATGACTGAATTAAACCATAAATATGCTGTACTAGCTTTTGCCGGCGGCTCTGCCTGCGTGGATGTCGATTATCGCGACCAAACATAGCCTATGTCCTTTCTCATGGTCTAATCTACCCCTATACCAAATTTCGTCAAAACCAGTTCAGTGGTTTAAAAGTGAAAGTGTAACATACAGACAGACAGAGTTACTTTTGCATTTATAATATTAGTATGGATTAATTCTGCAGTAATTTGGATGGTTATAGACATTATGGATATTGAAATAAAACCACTTTTTACGGATGCTATCGCGATGTCGCGATAAAAAGTGGTTTTATTTCAATGAGTGTAGTATTGTACAATATAAGACTTGTACAGTGCTCTTTTGCTGTTTTACAAGCCCAAAGTTGGCCCACAGTGAGCCCTACAATGGGTCCACAGTAAGTTCAAGTACCATTTCCTTGGCAACCTCTGTTCCACTTAGTTAACCATGTCAATGTGATCTGATAACCTTCTGATAACATTTACCAATTGAGTTGTTGGCAAGCTGGCTGTATAATGTGGCCCTAAGAGTGTTGGGCCCAAGAGCCAACCTCATCTGCAAGTTGGATTGATGAGGCCTTAGCACAGGCATTCCTCTTAGTGTTGGAAGATTCAGACGTAGTTACTCTCATAAAATCCTAGATAAATAGATAAAAAAAGGACTAAAATAAGAAAAGACTCCTAGTTCTATGATATCTTATCTTATACCTTTAAATGAGCAATTCTTGTATATATATACAGAGTGTAATCGTTAAGTGTCCAGGCGATTATTCTGTAACTATTACAGATATCAAAAAGCTTTAAACTGATATTGAAAGTATGTTACCCAATGAGTAATGACATCAATAACTTTTTGAAAATCAAACGAGAGGTATCAAACATGACCTGACCGATCATCCAGGTACTATTATCATAATGATTTAAAGACAATACCTAGTTAGTTTACCTACCTACTATTTACCATAATGTTGAATCATCGTTTCAGGCATCAAGCATGGCTCGAGGACAGCAGAAGCTTCAATCACAAGCAAAAGCTGCAGAAAAAGCTTCGAAACTGAAGAAACAGCAAGGACATAGCGCCACGGCGCAGAAGGCTGCTGCGCAGAAGGCGCTCGTGCACGTGTGCGCGGTGTGCAAGGTACGCCCGCGCGGTGTGCTCGCCCTATGGCCTCGGGGTCAAGGTCAAGAGCATTCGCCCTGTAAGAGTAGAATCGCGGGTTCAAATCTCTCCTGGACCGATCACAAAATCTTTCCTTTCTAAATCAATTGAATTGAAATGTGCCTATATCAAAAGCAAATCAGTGTTAAATTGGAAAACACTTTACTTTTTTTACGTGCATTATGATTTTACTGACCAAGACCGCAATAATAGTATTTTTATGCTCATTCCCTCATCGAATGTTGTTTACGGTATCATCACTAGACCAATAGGTACCTACACCACAACCCGAAGGGGGCCATCTCGATAGAGATAGTTCTGGGTCTGCCGGGGTGTTGCTAAGTGAAACTGTGTCCAAAACCTTTTTTTACGAAACGACTACGCGATCTGGTGTATAATACCATTTTTAGCGTATTTTAGTTAGTTTTGACAACATAACTAGCATCATTACTGAGTTTCTGAAAGGACGTTCTATCTTCTCGTTGACTTACATATTTTAGTTAGTTTTGACAACATAACTAGCATCATTACTGAGTTTCTGAAAGGACGTTCTATCTTCTCGTTGACTTACATATTTTGTGTTACAACAGAGAACGTGATTTCTCAGCTTACATCATTATTCTATAAAGTCGTTAAATAAAAATGCTAAACAAAAATGTCGTTAATTAACACTTAGCTGCATTATAGCGTTGATTTTATATTTCTTATACAGAATTTACAAAGGGAAATACACCAGTGTAACTGCATTTAAGTAATCTAAAACCACACGCCGACTGAGGGTCGTGTGCTAGGCCGGAGGTGAGGTTGTTTTCAAAATATCTCTCGCACTCCGGCTGACCCAGGGCCATCCCTTAAGGTCCGGCCCTCCTCTGGAGGACCAGACGGTGTCCCCGATTCACCCCCGGAATGGGGAGGCGCGCTCCGGCACGCTGCCGCCGCCGGGGCCTGCTTCTGCTGGGGTGACAGGTGGCTCCACCCGTCACCCCCAGGCCCGCGCTCATGGGGGACAGAGGTCAGTCAGTGCCCTCCGACGTCCGAGTTGGCTGCGCGCGCGGGCGACGCGATCTGCGAGTCTCTCTCGCTCGCGCCACCGCTTCCGTTCGCCGTCTCCTTCATGACCATTACCTGCTCGCTGAAGGAGACGCTGGCCGCCCACGCGTCCGCACAGCGGACCATTGCCGTGAGCAAGGTGGCGAGGGTGAGAACTCTCACTCCCAGGGCCACCACTAGCTCCCGCCTCGCTCCGGCCCTCGCTGGACACTCCGTGAGCGTGTGCAGCCTCGTGTCCTCGCTCGCGTCGCAATGATAGCACTCGGACGTTGGCTATTTATCGATCAGACGCAGATACTCCCGAAGCACCCGTGCCCGGTGATAATCTGCGTCAGTCGAAACGTGAGGCTGCCATGTGGCCTCTCTAACCGTTCCCCCATGATGGGCCTTACTACCTCTATGACGGCATGCCCTGTACGTGATTGCTCAAGTCTTCGTTCCCACTCCGCCACCGTGATCCTGTGGAGCCGGGATCTCTCGGCTCGAATGTCTTCGGGCTCGGGATAGTATGCCCGCTCCCGAGCCTCCTTACGGAACCGATACGGTGCCGCAACGGATCTCGCTTACATTATCCACGGTGGCGCCCCGGCTAGGAGACTCACCGCTTCAAAGCGTATCGTGCAGTACCCCCTAATGGCCCTGGAGGCCATCCTCTGCGGCGCACGCAGCAGGGGCATGAACCTGGCCTCCAGGGTGTTCGGGGCACCCATATAGGGCATAGACCACACGACTCCCGCGTAGAGTCTCCTGCAGAAGTCCTCCAGGCCCCTCAAGTTGGGCAGCACACCAGCGCGTTAGCTGTCACCAACAATTTGGAGCGCAGACTTCGAAAATGTTCCCCGAAGTCCCACCGACCGTCGAGTACGAGCCCCAGGTATTTCAATCGGAATGAAAGAACATGGCCCTGGATTTATGCAGAGCCACCTCGAGACCCAGCCGCCGGATCCGATCCACAACTTGAGCAACAGCGGTCGTGGCCCTCTGAGTCGCCTCGCGGTGTGTGGCGCCACTCATCGTCACTAGCGTGTCGTCCGCATAGTACGAGACGGTGGCACCGAACGCGAGTTCACCGAGAAGCAAACAGTCGTATCCGATGTTCCACAGGAGCGGCCTGAGGACCGATCCCTGTGGAACACCGCACGACATCTCACGCCTACCGACTCCGCTCGCACTTGATATACGAGCGTGTTAGAATCATGTTAAAATATGGAGTGGCCAGCGATCAGGTGAGGTGTAGCTTGATGTATTATAGTGTATTTATATTACTATAAAGAATATTTTAAAGGATTTGTAAATAAGAAATTACTTTATACAATATTTTTATAAGTAGGTAGATGAAAATCATTCGATGCAATGCGACGTCTCAAATGTTATAAAAAGACGATGTCAGATGTCATTCGCACAGTCTATCCCGAGCCGTCGAAGTGTGAGGTACGATATACCTCTGTTATATTTATAATGTTATAATAATATGTACTTACAGGGTTATAAAAGTGAATGTAGTAATAACTACTGTTATAGTGAATAATATAATAGTGGGTTGGTATTTCATAAGTAATTGAATTAGCAATTATAATTAAATACCCTCTTTGGGTGTTCTAAATATTGTGTAACTAAAATATACTTGTAAAGTAACCGACTCAAAGTATTACTTGATGTATTTGCGATAATCCTTGGGGATAATAAACTATCATAATGTCTGGAAAAGTATGGCTATACCAATGATTATAAGGGCTGGTTCGATACCAGTGTGGTATCTAAGTTTTATGTACTACCTATGTATCGTAGTGTCGGCTATTAGTCTGTTTAACTGATATACCAGATGATTGAATATCATTATACCATATTAGTGACTGTGCAAGTATTGTCATACTGATAATTATGAGAAGTGGTTCGACTCCAATGTGGTTCCTATGTGATAAGTATCTGTGTTATAATTTTAGCTATTATAGTGTTGTACCTGGTCTGCAACCAGGGTTGCCTTATATTGTAATATTTGGCTATAATTATGAGAAGTGGTTCGACTCCAATGTGGTTCCTATGTGATAAGTATCTGTGTTATAGTTTTAGCTATTATACTGTTGTAACTGGTCTGCAACCAGGGTTGTCTTATATTGTAATATTTGGCTACGAGCCTGGTGTAACATGAAGTAAAATATTAATTATGTTGTGGTTAGAAGGCAGACAGGTTTTCTTGTCAGTTCTTTCCTGTCTACAACAGCTTTTGGAACTGACGTAGTATAACAGAATAAAAGAGTGATAAAACAGAATTGTATTTATTGTTTAATTTCCTTGGTTCAAATACATAATTACAAATGGCATCCTGTTTATGGGTATATATAGTAAGTTATAGACTGATATATATGGTCACCTCTAATTTTACCCCCCCCCAAATCTAACATCAGAAGTGGGATACGCAAAAACCATTTTCTAATACATATTGTACAAGTTTCAGATTGTATCTGTATCTGGGAGGCTTGCCAAAAGCCTTCTGTAATATTTGCTACCCACTGGAGCAATGACTGACGGCTCAGCTATCTGCAAGGCAGTGAAATCCAGCATCAATTTGCAGCGGTACTGCGAAGCAGTGTATTTCCAAACCATCAACAAAAAAAGTGCACAAAAACGGTATTGTAGCTTTTGTGATTTATAAGGTTCAAGTTGGATAGTGTAACTTCTTGATAGTTCTAATTGCAAACCACCCGGGCTGATCACTAACGAATTATTTTAAAATTTCTGGCTATTATCGTTGATGTAATACTGGATTTCATATTTAATGAAAAAAAAGTAATGGTCAAACGTTTTATTTTCTTGAACAAAATATGTGGCTTGACTAATACTTAAAGCAAAGTTAATCTTTTTGGTGATCTGAAATGGTTTGATCAGATTAAGTGGTGTTAATATTTTGTATTCTAAAATAGTTATTTTCGGTACCTGACAAGTAACCTATTAAGATATATCAGGTTGGCCGAACAGTTACTTATTTATGATTACTGTGTAAAGTAGATTTTATTTGTTATGAGAATTACTAAAAGGGTATGTATACACATACACCGTGATAAAAAGATTGAAAGACATTCTTAATTTATTTGGATTCATCTCTTTACAATTTAAGTTATTGATACAGATACTCATTAATGTGTGATGGTTACCAGGACTTTAAAATACGACCCATTTTTTTTTATTATTTAGTTGGACACATTCTAAAGTTAAAAGTCATGTAAAGCCAATAAAGTTAAAAGTCATGTAAAGCCAATAAAGTTAAAAGTCATGTAAAGCCAATAAAGTTAAAAGTCACGTAATGTTAATAAAGTTAAAAGTCATGTAAAGCCAATAAAGTTAAAAGTCATGTAAAGCCAATAAAGTTAAAAGTCATGTAAAGTCAATAAAGTTAAAAGTCGTGTAAAGCTAATAAAGTTAAAAGTCATGTAAAGCCAATAAAGTTAAAAGTCATGTAAAGCCAATAAAGTTAAAAGTCATGTAAAGCCAATAAAGACAAAAGTCGTGTAAAGCCAATAAAGTCAAAAGTCGTGTAAAGCCAATAAAGTCAAAAGTCGTGTAAAGCCAATAAAGTCAAAAGTCGTGTAAAGCCAATAAAGTCAAAAGTCGTGTAAAGGTAGTAAGGTTAAAAGTATAGTCGGTTCAATATTAAAGTTAAAAGTACAATAGATTCATATAAAAGTACCGTAGATTCAATATTAAAGATAAAAGTGCCGTCGATTCAATATTAAAGATAAAAGTGCCGTCGATTCAATATTAAAGATAAAAGTGCCGTTGATTCAATATTAAAGATAAAAGTGCCGTCGATTCAATAAGAAAATAAAAGTAAGGTCGATTTAATATTAAAGTAAATGTACAGTCAGTTCAATATTAAAGTAAATGTACAGTCGATTTATTATTAAAGTAAAAGTACAGTCGATTTATTATTAAAATAAAAGTACAGTCGATTTATTATTAAAATAAAAGTACAGTCGATTTATTATTAAAGTAAAAGTACAGTCGATTTATTATTAAAGTAAAAGTACAGTCGATTTATTATTAAAGTAAAAGTACAGTAGATTTATTATTAAAGTAAAAGTACAGTCGATTTATTATTAAAGTAAAAATTCCGTCGATTTATTATTAAAGTAAAAGTACAGTCCATTCAATAATAAAGTAAAAGTACAGTCGGTTCAATATTTAGGTAAATGTACAGTCGGTTTAATATTAGAGTAAAATTACAGTCGATTCAATATTAGAGTAAAGGTACAATAGACTTAATATTAAAGCAAATGTACAGTCGGTTCAATATTAAAGTAAAAGTACAGTCGGTCCAATATTAAAGTTAATATTACACGAAAAGTACCTACCGTCGATTTAATATTAAATTCAAATTCTAACAAAATCGTTTATTCTGCTTGTAAAACGCCAATATAAAAAATAAATATTAAATACTATTTAGCAAATGGACCACTGGTTTGAAACGTGGAGTACAGTGGATGCAATAGTAAAGTTTATTCAAATTAAGCTACAATAATAAAGTAAATTACAATCAAAGTCAAGTACAGTTAAAACGAACAAAATTCGAATAAAAAAGAAAGTCAATAGCATTTACACTACGTATGTACAATGTACCTTAAGGACTACAATAGATATTATTTTATTATGGATTTACTAAACACTTTGAGATCAAAGTGTAGTTCAGAATGGCCGTGATGGATTAAAAACATTGCTATTTGTGTTACTATATATATACCTAGTGTTATTGGCTTTTGGCATTAGTGGTGGTTGTAAGTAAAAAACAAAAGGGACGAGACTATGATGTCTCGGGTAAAAGGTGAGACTATGATGTCTCGGGTAAAAGGAGAGACTATGATGTCTCGGGTAAAAGGTGAGACTATGATATCTCGGGTAAAAGGCGAGACGGTTTTGTCTCATGTGGAAAAAAGGCGAGGCGGTTATATCTCGGTTAAAAAACAAGACTTATACCTCGTGTAAAATAAGAGACTTTATCTCGGGTATACAACTGTTATAATCAAATGCCGTGATACATAATTAATTTAATGGTAAATTTATAGATGGTGTTTGAAATGATAAAGTTTAGATTATTCCGTTAGATTCGGAGGTAATCAATATTCGTAGATAACTGAACAATAACAAGACATTTTATAAAAGTTCAGATTATTCCGTTGGATTCGGAGGTAATCAATATTCTTGGATAACCAAACAATAACAAAAGACATTTTATAAAAGTTCACATTAGTCCGTTGGATTCGGAGGTAATTAATGTTCTCAGATAACTGAATAATAACAGAAGATAATATATATATATATATATTTTACACACATTTTATAAAATGTTTTTGCCCTTCTACTATGCTAAGATTTCATAAAGATCGAAGACTAAATAATGTTTAAACTTAAGTTTGAGACAAAGTACCAAAATGTTGTTGAATATCTATATTTTTTGGTGTTGACTATTCTTTTTGGGGTAATTTTGATACTAAGGAAGTGTTTTTTCTTTAATGTATAAATTCTGTTTTGCAAAAAGTGATGTAAAAGAAATATAATTATAATGACTAAGTTTAAGTATGTAATATGTGATCGCAATTTGCAATAAAATTCGTTGTATATACTTCGAGAGCGAAGTAATTGTCAGTATGGCCGTGTTAGAATCATGTTAAAATATGGAGTGGCCAGCGATCAGGTGAGGTGTAGCTTGATGTATTATAGTGTATTTATATTACTATAAAGAATATTTTAAAGGATTTGTAAATAAGAAATTACTTTATACAATATTTTTATAAGTAGGTAGATGAAAATCATTCGATGCAATGCGACGTCTCAAATGTTATAAAAAGACGATGTCAGATGTCATTCGCACAGTCTATCCCGAGCCGTCGAAGTGTGAGGTACGATATACCTCTGTTATATTTATAATGTTATAATAATATGTACTTACAGGGTTATAAAAGTGAATGTAGTAATAACTACTGTTATAGTGAATAATATAATAGTGGGTTGGTATTTCATAAGTAATTGAATTAGCAATTATAATTAAATACCCTCTTTGGGTGTTCTAAATATTGTGTAACTAAAATATACTTGTAAAGTAACCGACTCAAAGTATTACTTGATGTATTTGCGATAATCCTTGGGGATAATAAACTATCATAATGTCTGGAAAAGTATGGCTATACCAATGATTATAAGGGCTGGTTCGATACCAGTGTGGTATCTAAGTTTTATGTACTACCTATGTATCGTAGTGTCGGCTATTAGTCTGTTTAACTGATATACCAGATGATTGAATATCATTATACCATATTAGTGACTGTGCAAGTATTGTCATACTGATAATTATGAGAAGTGGTTCGACTCCAATGTGGTTCCTATGTGATAAGTATCTGTGTTATAATTTTAGCTATTATAGTGTTGTACCTGGTCTGCAACCAGGGTTGCCTTATATTGTAATATTTGGCTATAATTATGAGAAGTGGTTCGACTCCAATGTGGTTCCTATGTGATAAGTATCTGTGTTATAGTTTTAGCTATTATACTGTTGTAACTGGTCTGCAACCAGGGTTGTCTTATATTGTAATATTTGGCTACGAGCCTGGTGTAACATGAAGTAAAATATTAATTATGTTGTGGTTAGAAGGCAGACAGGTTTTCTTGTCAGTTCTTTCCTGTCTACAACAGCTTTTGGAACTGACGTAGTATAACAGAATAAAAGAGTGATAAAACAGAATTGTATTTATTGTTTAATTTCCTTGGTTCAAATACATAATTACAAATGGCATCCTGTTTATGGGTATATATAGTAAGTTATAGACTGATATATATGGTCACCTCTAATTTTACCCCCCCCCAAATCTAACAAGCGCCTCCCTAATGCAATTCCAGTTCAAGGTGTTGAATTTGAATTTGAACCGCCAGCATCACCTCGCCCCGGGCGACCGCATCCTCCGCCAGAGTCTTCACGCGCATGATGGTATCCACGGTGGAAAGCCGTATTGCGTGTCCGCTAGGTCCGGCCCCACCCTAGAGAAGTGCTCAACGAGGCGCTTGGCAATGACTCTTTGAAATAGCTTGCCCACCTCGTCGAACAAAACTATGGGCCAGTACCCGGACGGCTCGTCCGCCGGGCGTCCGTTCTTGCGTATCCGGAATCCATTTGCGCGTTTAATGCAGTAATTTGTATCGTTTTACACACCGTAATGCTAAGCTATAATGCTGTTAAATAACATTGACGGCACTGTAGTTTAGCATATTGGTAACTTTTTTTAAGTGTCGCAATAGCTAACAATGCTATTTAAAACCAAGTACTAAAATGTGTTGATTTTACACGGAAATTATAGGAACAATGCAAAGTAGAAAAAGAAAAAGTTGTATAGCTCGCACATTGCATGCCTCGCGATCGCGGGCGAGGGGATCTTGTCAGGGTGTTACCTTTTTTTGACCGATAAGCTACTAGAAAAAGAGCTGCAGCAGAAATTACACGACTGTCCATTTCGGATACTCGGGGACTTCTGATGGCTCGGCCTTCCTCGCGAGGCCATGGGGTCATCTGCGAATCAGGCTCGCGAGCCACTACATCGAGGCTGCCTCGCGAGCCCATGCGCTCGGTCTGGACGCGTCTATTGAAACTCTTCAAAATGATTATGGATGTAAAGGACAGGGCTGTTCTCCATCCAGACAGTGAATTTGCAGCCAAAGACAAAGTGCTAGATGGCAATAGGGTCGTCCCCTATTACGTGGGGTTTAAAAATACAGTTGGCGACACTTGGGTATTAATACACCTCTGCCTACCCCTTCAGGGATTTACAGACGTGAGTATATATATGTACCTATTATAATATGTCTTGATAGGTTTTTAAGCAGCTTGACAGGAAAATTATTCCGAAATTATACACAAAGCGGTGAATTTGGTTTTACCCTTTGCTACGACCTACTTAATATATATGAGAGAGTTTTGTGACACCTGGTCATCTTAAAATAGAAATGTATTCAAGTTATAATAATTGACTGGCCACCCATCCGTCATCACATTCAAATTCTTTTGGCATTGTTTTAACTTAGTAAAGCCCAAGAAATAGAACTTAGTGAAGGGGTTCGTGGAGCCAGAAGTTTGAGAAACCCTTCCAGATGGGTGCTCAAGTGCAGTGTTTAATTAACCACAATATAATTTGGTTCCAGGCCCAGATGCCCGACCCCAAGACCTACAAACAGCATTTCGAAAATAAACATCCCAAGAATGACCTGCCAGAGGACTTGAAATCTGTCTAGCATTTGGACACTGATCTAGATTAACATTTATTATTTAACTTTTAAGAATTGTAAAAATATCTTACTGAAACAGCATTTCGTTTATTTCATTACATTTATGATTTGTTTCTTTTTTACTTCATGGAATGAGCACTTGAATACACAGTTCACATTATATTTGTAGTAAGCTCATTAGCGCGTATTGTTGCGCCCAGCGGCAGCGCCCGTGATGACGTCACGCCGAGTGTCCGCACCACACTCGTGCCGTGTTTAATGTAGGTAGGTACTATTTATATGTGAAGGTTGTTTTTTGTTTGCCTTAAGTATTCCCTATCGTCATCGATACACATTTTGTTAATTGACAAGGAACGACTTGGTATTATCAATTTATGCTCAGTCTCTGATTCCGATCAGTTTCAATGTTGAAACTTGAAACAGGCCACGTGTCGAAGTATTCTAAGTTATAAAATACTAAGTATTTATATACCTAAAACTTGTTTTATTGACAGGGTATTGCTTAGGGAATGCAATCTCGATCGCCAGAAATTTCATTGTCGCGAGATCTCGGCCGCAAAGTGTGCGAGATTAACGAGAGCACAATAAGTCATATTTGAAGCTCATCATTCAATATGAATATTAATTTACACGGGTCCGCGGGACAAAAGCAGGGGCGGATCCAGCCTTCCTGCCAGGGGGGTATTGTCGAGGTCAAAACTCGAATTAATTTACAATAGGTATGTACCTACTTTAATTTTAAAAATATATAATAAATAAATATTAATAGTAAGCTTAATTAGCTTGTGTCATGGAATCTAGAATGCGGATAAAGAAAGTTAAATACTTTTTTTTTGTAAATTAAATACATACATAGGTATAATACATGGGAACACCCAGACCGATGCAAATAGCGGGGTCCATATTGGCTCGCATAAAATTTTCAATCCTATTCTTTTTCTTAGTACCGATTTGTGTTCATAATCATCACTCTTCATAATTTTATTTTTCATACTTTTTTTATTCATATATTTTTATTACTATCATCGTAACTCATAACAGTTAGTGATGTGCAAATAGGGATCTGCGGTAGCCTAGTGGTGTGGGTAATGGACTGCTGAGACGAGGTCTCGGGTTCGATCCCAGGTTTACCATGGCACACACCAATGACTTTCGATGCTTTTCGAAATTATGTGTGTATTTATCGCAGGTTTATAAGTGCCCGGTGAATGGCAATAGGCTCGCCACCTATTACATTGGGACCTAAAAACATAAACTGGCGAAATGTGGGTGCTAGCACCTCTGCCTACCCCTTCGGGGAATACAGGCGTGAGTTTATGTTATGTTATGTTATGTTAGTTAGTGATCATACTTTTTTATTAATAGGTACTGTTCCTACCACGAACCAGTTTAAATACATAACTTATTTTTCAGATCTTTTTTCTTCATAACATTCTATTATCATATTGCTCTAATTAATAATGTTGTTACTATGAACATACTTGAACAAAATGCGAGCGATGAAAAAACGAGATGCTACCAGACAAGTAGGTTAGGTTAGGTTAGGTTAGAACTATGACTGTTCCCGGCACCTTCGGAGGTGGGAGAGCGGAGGCTCCATGTGAGACGGTCCATGCTCCTGGAGTGGGAGCGGCGGCTGGCCAATCCCACGGCTGGCAGAAGGACCGTCGAGGCGATCCGTCCTGTCCTCAGAGACTGGATGGACAGATCGCGGGGGTCGGTAACGTTCCGCATGGCGCGGGTGGGACGAGAGCCGACCAGTGGGTGCCACAACTGTGGCGGCGATGATGACACGGCGCAGCACACCCTAGAGGAGTGCCCCGCGTGGGCTGGGGAGCGCCGTGCTCTGATCGCCGAAGTGGGGACGGACCTCTCGCTGCCGGCCGTAGTTCTGTCTATGGTCGACGGCGGCGATGAGGCGTGGGCAGCGGTTCAGACCTTCTGCGAGACGGTTATCTCGCAGAAGGAGGCGGCGGAGAGGGAGAGGGAATGTGACCCCCTTTCCCTCCCACAGCGCCGCAAGAGAACCGGGGCTCGGAGGAGACGGTACCACCAACTCCTCCCCCCCTAACCGGGCCGGGCAGTAGACGCGGGGGCGTCTGCTGCCCTTACATAGGCCTCGAGGTTGAAGGCGCACGTCGTGTCGCGTGTGCCTTGCCTAGGCGGGTGGCAGAAGGACTCCTCTTCTGCCGCACCAGAGACGGGCCTGCCGTAGGTCAGCGGCGGGCGACCCACACGACGATGGCGGAAGATGTTGTTCCCGCCATCGTCGATATGTGGTGACGACGGACACCGTGGTGGTTTAGTGGGTAGTCTGGCCTCCTTCGGAGGCTAGGAGTCCCACACGAAGCCCACCCTCTGCCCCCGTGGGGGTTGAGCGAAGTGCTTAAAAGCATTCCACCACGTAAAAAAAAAAAAAAGGTTAGAACTATGACTGAGATCATAGTTCTAACTTAACCTAACCTAACCTACTTGTCTGGTAGCATCTCGTTTTATGAATATTATACACTGACGGACTCATAAACTGCATCAAAGTTCAGGTTTACTCTAAAAGGATTTTTTATAATAAGTATGCAAACTTTTTAGATTAAATTATATAAATATGGAAAGACTGGCTCTTAATCTTAAAAAAAAAATTAAATTTAAAAATAGAACTGCAGTAAAACAAATGAATATAGCCGGGAAAAGAAAATTTGGGTCCGGCCGTTATGCTCCCATTCCGGGTTGCCCCCGGCCGGTATGCCCCCACATAGAAAAATTTGTTATTCCGGTTTGCCCCCGGCCGTGTTGCCCCCATTTTCTTTGTAACAAAACTCTTGAGCAAATACTGTTGAGAACAAAAGTGTTTTTGAATTTAACTTATATTTATTTTATACTATGTATCATCGTTTTAGACATTAATAGGGATAGTTCTTGAGTATATTCTATAAGGATTTAAAAACACGAAGTAAATTAAATTAAAATAATGATTTCGAAAATTAACACTCTTAGGTTGCTCGTTCATAGTTTAGACTATCTACCAGAGCTCAAACGAGTTTTTGGAACAAAAGACAATTTTAGATAAGATAGATGACCGAAAACCCTAAAAGCGGTGAATCATGGGCTCAGATACAATGGCAAAAAGAGTGAGATTATGATCTTTAAGGCAAACACAGTGACATACTCAGATGTGCCCACAGTCTCACTATATGGGAAACCCCTTAATAGAGTTGACAGGACAATGTATCTGGGCCACGGGATCACCGAGGACTTGTGAGATGATTGTGACATTGAGAGGGAGCGCAGATCGCTGGCCGTCCGATGCAACATGGTGGCCCGTAGGTTTGCACGCTGTTCTAAATCAGTGACGGTTATGCTTTTTAAAGCATACTGTCAATCCTTTTATACGTGCAGCCTTTGGGTTAGCTATACGCAGCGGGCATACAGCGTTCTGCGTGTCCAATATAATAACGCGTTTAGGGTTCTGGTGGGGCTGCCGTGGCACTGTAGTGCATCAGGTATGTTTGCAGAAGCGCGTACGGATGGCTTCGAAGCAATTATGAGGAAGCGGTGTGCGTCTATGCAAAACTGTGTACGCGACAGCACCAATTGTATTCTTGGCGTGTTCACGGATCGGCAGGATTCACCTATGTGGCGAAGATGGGTACAAATTCACATGTAGGTCGTTTCCAAATAAAAATAATATAAATGTATAGGTACTAACCCTAGTTTATAAGGATCACTGTTACTAACACTATGGATAATTTTCTGAAATAAATGGATATAATAATATTAATTGTCCGCTTCTACCTGAAAAAAGAATATCCGAAACAATGGATAATTGCATCCTTTTCGCTCATGCTTGAATATTGCAAATATGCAAGTGATAGACTAGATAGTTAAGCGGTCAGTGTGTCGTTTTACAATGTCGAAGGTAGGTGACCGAAAACAATAAAGGGGTAGTGTGCCCATTGTCAGCTCTACCTGAAAAACGAATTTGCGAAACAATGGATAAGTGCACGTCTCTGGAGAAAGGCCAAAGTAATCGCTATTCCGAAGCCGGGAAAACCTATTGACGACCCCAAAAGTTTTAGACCAATTTCTCTCCTGTGCCAAACCATGAAACTCTTCGAGAGGATGCTGCTTAATCGTCTAATTAACATCGTAGACCCCAGCTGATCCCAGAGCAGGCTGGCTTTCGCCCAGGAAAGTCCTGCTGTAGTCAGATCCTCAACCTTACGCAACACATCGAAGATGGCTTTGAGTCACGTAAAGTGACTGGCGCAGTTTTTGTTGACCTGTCTTCAGCCTACGACACTGTGAACATCAAGCTCTTGCTCTGGAAGATGGAGAAAATCACTGGGGATCGCAAACTTGCGACAGTCTTAGGGGAAATCTTCCGGAACCGACACTTTCAGGTGCACTTGCGCTCCGAAAAAAGCCGCTGGAGAGTTCTGAAGAATGGCCTACCTCAAGGTAGTGTTCTGGCTCCGTTGCTCTTCAACGTATACACCAACGACCAACCCCTTAGCCCACGCACGACACGTTTCCTCTACGCTGACGACCTGGCTCTCACGTCACAGGGATCCTTTGAGGAGGTAGAGGAAAACCTGAATGACGCACTCGAGGAGCTGAGCCGCTACTACGACAGTAACGCCCTGAAGCCCAACCCAGCAAAAACGCAGTCGTGCGCCTTCCACCTCAGTAACGGGCAGGCAAAGCGAGAGCTGTAAATCCGGTGGTGCGATGTCGAAATTTCACACTGCTCACACCCCAAATACCTGGGAGTTACCCTGGACAGGTCCCTTACCTTTAAAAAGAACTGCGAGATACTTAAACACAAGGTCTCGGCACGCAACAACATCTTAAAAAGGCTGACGAGCTCAACTTTGGGGGCCGCACCGCCGGTGCTGCGAACGACGGGGCTGGCTTTATGTTATTCTGGGGGTGAATATGCGTGTCCAACATGGGGCCGTTCTGCACATGCTGGGCTAGTGGATGTAGCACTAAATGAGACCTGCCGCATAATAACATGTTGTCTCAAACCAACTCCGGTACAGATGCTGTATCCACTGGCCGGTATAGCACCTCCCAGCGTACGTAGAGACGTGGCGTCATCCATGGAGAGGGGTAAGCTGGAACGGGATCAGCGACACTCCATGCACGGCCACCATCACGTGAAAAGCCGAAAGAGTTTTTGGGCGTGCGTTGCAGCCGCCGATGGCGATCCCTCCCCGGCCAGGGTGGACCTATGGAGAGCGTGGAGCTCGCCACCAACCCCATTCGTTCCGCTGTCGGAGAGTTTGCCACCTGGGCACGACGTCTCCTGGATCAGGTGGAAGTCCCTAAATAGACTTCGGACACAGGTCGGTCGAAGCAAGGAGAATCGGTCAAGATGGGATTTCTCGGACGGCGCGGACCTGCGGTGTGAGTGTGGAGTTACTCCACAGACCAGGTCCCACCTGCTGACATGTGCTGCATGCCCGTCCACTTGTACCACGGAGGAACTTATGACCGCCTCCAAAAATGCAATCCAGGTGGCGGCACACTGGGAACACAGAATTTGAGTTTGAGTTTGAGTTGAGGCGCCTTCGATTCGACAGGAGAAAAAGAAGTGCATCCCTTTCGCTCATGCTTGTATATTGCAAATATGCAAGTGATAACATAGGTTAACCGCTCAGTGTGTCGTTTCACAATGTCGAGTGAAGGTCCTTCTTCCTCTCAAGGACTACAGCGTAATTATAAGCTTATTTCGAATACATAGGGAAAAAGGAAGAATCATCTCGGGCGGGACTCGAACCCGCAGTCTTTCCCTTACAGGGGGAATGCCTTGACCAATTCGGCTACCGAGACACCGCCCGATATGATTCAAATTTCCCATTTTATACGTCTTTAAGGCGACAGTGGAGTCATTTACCGATTTTCTTACGAACTATCGGAATCAATGAATGATGTTACAATCATTTTTAAACATTGTATGTATTTACAAAAAAAAAGTATATAAGTATGTTTATCCGCATTCTAGATTCCATAACACAAGCTATAAAAGCTTACCATGGGTCTAGATAGCGTTGTGTAGAATGTTGTGGAATATTTATTTATTTATTTTATTTATTTATTGATTTTTGATAACTAATCTTTGTTATGATAAGCTTGTGTTGTGTTATACATTTTGTAAAGTTGAAAGCATAACGAATTAAGTAACTAGGTAGGTATATTAAATAAAAACATTGTAGGGGATTCTGCATTTTTAGAGATTTTTTTCTAAAAATGGAAATATTAATGTAATTAAATTGATGAAATGTTATCCCATTATAATGTTTCTATTGTTTATCTTTACAATTGGTACATCCTTGCATACTAAGAGGGATAAAGTCCTATTCATTATTTTTATAATATTGATGGATTAGTTTAGTTTTACTACGGTGATGATTACCGCCTTTGTAATAAGATTCTATATTGATAATGACATTTATTGAAATCGTGGATGTATGTTTGTTAGGTACTTAATTAAACCACACAACGATAGAACGAATCTGGATTAAAATTAGAGAATTTAAAAAAAGGAATCCTTCATGATCTAATCAATTCAATTCAAAAAATCCAAGAAATCCATACTACTCGTAATATTATAAATGCAGAATACAGTAAATCTGTATGTTATAAAGTATTATGACAAAAACTCAAGACAATAAATCAAAATAAATGTTCCAAACGTAACAATAACAAAACTCAACAAAATCTGATAATAAAAACTACGAAATTAAAATGTACAACAGTCACTTGACGCGGACGCTACTGTAGGACGAGAGCGGGGCATCGCGCGGAGAAGCGGGAGGAGGGTTGTTTGCAAGGCCAGGTGCCATGTTAACTCGCACGAGCTATAGCTACACACATCAATGATGATACTCTTAATTTCCATTTATTATTTTAACACTTGTCTGCTCAACCGTACTGAATCGAATATCATAACAAAACTAGAAACTATGGGGGCAACGCGGCCGGGGGCAAAACGGAATAACAAATTTTTCAATGTGGTGGCAAACTGGCCGGGGGCAACCCGCAATGGGAGCATAACGGCCGGACCCGAAAATTTACTTGTAGTATCAGATTTGCGTGTTATTTATAGCAAAGTTTTAAATTGATTCTCATTGATTTTTTTTGTTTTGTCAATTGAATTATTGTTACCAGCATAATTGTTGGGTTAGTTTTTTAACACATCGAGAGTTTTTGAACCATAATATGGATACTTCGTCCGAACAAGTGGCACAAATTGTAGCATTGGTGCGGGAGGGCTTGGATCAACGAACGATTGGTTTCTAGAATATACAGAAGGTTTGTAGAGACAGGTTCTTACAGGAGGACAACAGAACTTGTGTTCATAGACATGGTCCGTCAAAACGATAATAGCACATCGCTACATAACAGAGATATTAGAAGATCACGTGGTGCCTTACATGGGATTCATAGGCGAAAATTTTACTTTAATGCAGGATAATGCCCGGCCGCATGCAGCTGCACAAGTTCAACATTATTGCCAAGAGGTTGGGATACGTACAATGAATTGGCCAGCACGCAGCTCGGATCTTAATCCCATCGAGCATGTTTGGGACAATTTAAAAAGAGCTGTATATGCGAGAAACCCTTCGCCCACGACAGTGGCAGCACTAAGAACAGCACTTTCAGAAGAATGGGACAATATTCCGCAAGATCTTTTAAAAACCCTTATAAAATCTATCCGGAACCGATTAGAATCCGTAATAAGGGCACGTGGGGGTAATACACCTTATTAAAACACAAATAAACCCTTGCATAAAGTTTGTGTCTATTGTTAAAACCAATTTTTTAATTAAACCAATTTTTCTTAAAGTTCTGTTTTTTCTTCAAAAAAAGTCTTAAGGTCCTTTCCAGTACATAAACTTAAACTTAAAGATATGACCCTACGCTGTTTTAAAGTTCACGAACCAATCTAGAGGTTTCAATTTAAATCTGTATAGAAAGTATGCATACTTGGTTAAAATATTTATTTCAAAGTCGTCTATTACTTTGATGCAGTTTATGAGTCCGTCAGTGTAGTTACTTATTCGAATGACTATGACTTTGATCATTAAACAAAATATTAAAACAAATATTAGTAAAAGCTAAGTGTATGATTTGTGATATTATGAATTTAAATGACTATGTTATTTAATATTTTTTGTGAATAACGATCATTATAACTTTAAATGACTGTTTAAACTGGAGATTGAGTGCGCTTGGTGGAATCTGCTACAAGTATTGAATAACACACTTGTACCTACTTTTCCACTGAGTTTATTCCATTCATAAACCTGACCGGGTTCGCCTTACGGCATTCTCAAAGGTTTACTGATGTTTCAAGTATTTCAATTCCGAAACACTACAATATTTGCATTTTTTCATGTATATAGGGTAGTTTTAAAATTCGGTATACCAGTGGAAATCTTCTTCTAGGATCTTGATCGCACGACTCCCGCGTAGAGTCTCCTGCGGGAGTCATCCGGCCCCCTCATGTTGGGCAGCAGCCGCCCCAAAGCGGCAGCTGTGTCCTTCAATTTGGGGGCCAAACTTCGGAGCAACCGCGATAGTGGCCTTCAGGGTCACTTCGCGGTATGTAGCCCCGCACGCCGTCACCAGCGTGTCGTCCGCATAACACGCGACGGTGGGACCGTCCGCGAGCTCACCGCGAATTACCGCGAATTACCCAGTCGTAACCGATGTTCCACAGTAGCGGTCCCAGGACCGATCCCTGCGGAACACCGTACGACATAATTTTTTTTTTTTTTATACAGGACACGTCAATTTGACTTCACCTCGCCTGATGTTAAGCTAAAGGCAAAGTCTCGGAAAGAGGGTCACCATCGTAAACACCTACCATGTTAACAGTGGTGGCACTCAGCTTGACGGCCTCATTAGATGCCTTTTCACGCCCCGCTTAAAGGACCCGGGACTGGAAACACGTGAGCTGGCAGGGAATTCCAGGTCTTAGTGGTGCGGCATCGGAATGAATCACTGAAACGCTTGGTTCTAGCAGGTATACTCTGCACCGTAAATGGATGACATCTTAGCCCTGCACGTGTCGTCCTGTGAAGGAAAGGGGAGGGTGGGACTAATTGGAAGAGCTCGTCAGAACATTCACCATGGTAGAGACGGTAGAAAACTGCCAAAGACGCAACATCTCTACGCATCTGCAAAGGCTCGAGGGTGTTCTTGACCTCAGGATCCCCAATAATGCGGACCGCACGTCGCTGCAACCTGTCGAGAGCATCTAATAAGTACTTTGCGGAGCCGTCCCAGAGATGTGAGCAGTATTCCACGCAGGAACGAATTTGGGTCTTGTATAGAAGACACCGCTGCTCTGGCGTGAAAAAACGTCTCACTCTGTTCAGGACTCCGAGTTTACGCGAGGCTGATTTGATGATACTCTCGATATAGTTTTTGTTATTCAGTTTGCAGCGAACATCCATACCGAGGATAGTGAGGTGATCCTGCAGTGGCAGTGGTGTGCTCTGAAGAGTGGGAAGGGGAAGGAAAGGAGATACCTTTGCTGTAAACGCACATGCCTGGCTCTTCTTGGCATTGAACTCGACCAGGTTCCTAGCGCCCCATTGAGAAATGTGGTCCAGGATCCGGTCCAGCTCAGTGACAAGAAGCTGCCTTTTTCCCGCGATATCAGACTGCTTGGCCGCAGGATGTGCGTAATAACTCCCGTGTAAGGTGCTGTCGTCTGCATAGCAGTGAATGTTTCCGTTATAGAGCATGTCATTGATATGCAGAAGAAAGAGAGTGGGAGATAAAACGGAACCCTGCGGCACGCCAGCATTTACCTGCAAGAACTCCGAAGCTCGTCCATCACAAAGGACGCGAATACGGCGCCCCTGCAGGAAGCTTGCAACCCAGTTACACAGTCTAGGAGGCAGGCCGAAGGCTGGTAGCTTGGAAAGAAGCGATTTGTGCCATACCCTATCGAAAGCTTTGGCGATGTCAAAACTAATTGCCAGTGACTCACCGTGCTTCTCCATAGCCTCACCCCAAAGGTGGGTCATGTACGCCAGAAGATCACCCGTTGACCGTTTCGGTCTGAAACCGTATTGCCGGTCACTAAGCAAGGAGTGATCCTCTAGGTGGCGCATGAGCTGCGTGTTAATTATGTGCTCGAACACCTTGCACAGCACTGAGGTGACGGCTATGGGTCGATAGTTGGCTGGGTCCGAGCGATCCCCCTTCTTGGGGATCGGCTGGACATTCGCCTCCTTCCAAGCCGAAGGCACTGTACCCGAACTGTAGGATAGTCGGTACAGCCGCGTTAGCATAGGAGATAACTCCGCTGCACATTTTTTTAAGTACAACCGCTGGAATACCATCAGTACCACTGGCTTTCCGGACATCGAGTGATTGCAGTACTGCACGGAAATCGCGTTGCCTGATACGTATATCAGGCATTGCGTGGTCACCAGTGGGTATTGTCCGTGGTTGCATACCACAATCATCGACTCGGGAGTTGGCCGCGAAGAGATTGACCAGCAAATTTGCTTTCTCTTGTGGCTCATGGGCCAGAGATCCATCGGGATTGCTCAGCGGGGGCAGCGAGGGCTGGCAGAAGTTGGCTTGCACGGCTTTGGCCAATTGCCAGTAGCCACGGCTACCCGTGGGATGCGCCACTAGCTCTTGGCCCAGCCGTGCTATGCGCTGGGCATCCGCCCTGACGCATGCCCTCTTGCAGACCTTTGTGGCTCTGTTGTACGCCGCCTTGAAGTGACCCACGTTGGGATCGCGCGTGGCGCGCGCCCGCACCCAGGCGCGGTACGCAAACTGTTTATGCTCAACAGCCTCCGCGCACTCGCGCCCGAACCACGGACGCGCTCCGCGGATTCCGGTGACATCGGTGTATAGGATATAGTATTCCATACCTAGACCGATCTTACCGGCGACGGCAGTAGCGCTCTCAGATGGGTTCTTACCCTCAAAGCAGCGTTCAACCCACGGGATGGACGCATAATAGTCGCGCAATCCATCCCAGTCCGCTGACGAGTAGTGCCATAGACGCCTCTTCCCCTGCACGGGTCGTGGGGGCGCTACAATGGGCACGGTGGAGCGGACCAGACAGTGGTCGGAGTTACCGAAAGCAGCACTCACCGAGACACTGTACTGGTCTGGGCGACTCGTCAACAGAAGGTCTAGCAGAGAGGGCTCTAGGCCGGACTCTCTTGGTATCCTCGTGATTTAATAAGTTACTTGCTGCAACGGAACCCTTCATGAGCGAGTCCGGTTCGCATTTGGCCGGTTTTTAAATATGTAGGTATCTCCAGTATTAGAGACACGATTAATTTTCAATTTTATAATTATGTATATAGATAGATAAATTTGATCAATCACAAAATCTGGGCAAAACGTGTGATCACGTCTTCCACTTCAACAGGTATAGTTTTGTGGACGTGCCGAAGTGCCAGTCCAGTTAGGCGGTCTTCGGCCACTGAGGCTCTGACCCATGTTTTCAGCCTTCTCAGTGACGAAAAAGACCTTTCTTTTGTCGCTACACTAACCGGTAGTGCAGCGAGAATACATAAGCATTTCCTATGTTCCGCATCGCAATGCTGGTTACGGTCTTCGGTATATATCTATATTTCGCTGCCATTTTGTGATCCAGAGCCGATATTCATTAATTATTAGTGAAACTGTAGCGTGGTCTATTAGTATTACTCCGCAAGTTTTTTTAATATTTTCAGATTTTCATTTTCAATTTCAATATTTTGAAACTCACTAATCACTACTGCCCCACACCGGGTGTAAGGGGAACGCTCCCGAAGCCGAAAACCCCTAGTAGTAGGTACTTCAGGAACACAACACATTGACATGAAAAAAAAATAGATTAGGACCAAAAAAAATTTCCATCGTGTTAGTAAAGCTAGTTATTTATGAAATTAGCGTTTTATTTGAGGAGTCTTCCCACTACACCGTATCAAACCATAACCGTGTTAGGAGCGTATCAGACACGGAAAGCGACACGACACGGCTTGCTATGTCCACTGAAATTGATCAACAGCGTTTAATGCCCGTATGTTGCCCGTGCGTAATTTGTATAATGTATCGACAGAAATCGATAGGAAGTGTTTCATTCTCATATGTATAAATCGCCAGTGGTATAAATGTATCGTTAATGCATGGATGTCTTGGCAGTGCTATCAGTTTTCAAAATAATAAAATCAGCGTGGCTATTAAAAGATTGACAGTATGTAACTGGATGAAGAAGAAGAAAAGAAAGCTCGGCACTACCAGAGTCACGATTCTGTAAAAGAACTAAAAACTAAAAGAGAATATTGGACGTGGTACAGGCACTTAGTGGAACATGAAGAAGAGTTTAAATATCGCACGTCCAAAACAACACTGCACTAAGTCAAAATAGGTCTTTTTTCAGAAACGACGAAAAATCGATAACTTACGTTATATTAAAATTATTGCATATTTAATGAGCTTTGCATATGAAGAATCCAATCCTTATTAATATAGTATAGTTCAGTCGCTGCAAAACATTCGCTTTAAATCAAAATAATGCGTTTTTGACATAATTCACTGTTGCGTAGTGACAGAACGAAATAAAAAATAATTATTTCGACATAAGTGCTTTTTACTGATTGATTATGAATTCAAATACTATCTTTCTATTGTTTTTTTAATGAAATATATCATACAATATTGAATTATTAATTTTGTTAATACAGGAATAGGCATAAAAAGTTAAATAAAAGACCAAATTGTACTAAAATCAATAGGTATCTGTAATTTGAACATAAATGTGTGATTTAACTCACAAAAAAAACATCTCTAAATCTTTTATCATCAGAAAATGAAAACTCAAAAGAAGTCACAGTGCCATTGGAATTTTGTTGAGTATTTGCTGTAGATGGTCTCGAACTAATGAATTCATCATCAGATGAACTACTTGAGCTGCTGGAGCTCGAAGATGACGAGCTAGAATCAGATGAAGATGACAATCTTCTCGGGATTATAAGTGGCTGAGATAATTTCTTAACGGGCATTGAAAAAGTAGGATCATCAATAAAATCTTCTTCACTACTATGATTAGGTAAAATTGATAGAGGTACCTCCCTATTTGATTTTTCATCGGCTAAAACTGCCATCACTGATTTCTCATTTGTTGATGCTGCAACGGTTGAATTTCCGACATCCTTTTCCATGCTGTTTTGTTCAAAAGAAAGTCCACTTTCTTTTGTTGTGCTTTCGATTGCCTTTTTTACTAATAGGAGACTAAGCCCCTTCATCATCTGCCAAACAATAATTATAAATTTAATTAATTCAACAATAGTGCATTATCTTTAAAAAAATGATTTTTCTATTTGTAAATAAAACAATATAAATTGTAAATATTATTTCTATTAATTTTTATGGTAAGCAACAATTGTAAATAAGAAACAAAAATCTAGTATGATTTTATAACCAATTAAGACACTATTTATATAAACCATCAATAGTGCATCATTTCGCAAATTATCATCTTTTTTGAACGATACAGAAATATTTTGGAATAATACAATAAATATAGCTTACCTTCGTCAACAAGAGAGTGTTATTTCGAATTAGTATCTAACTTGTTAAATGAGCACAGTCACCAACACTGCATTAAAACAAAATAATGCACTGTTTCTTAACGAGCTGTGTGTTGTTCCCAAGACGGACAAGTCGCAACAAGAAATAGTACCGTATTCGCGGCACGATTTTGGCGGCGCGTCTTCACCAATAGAGAGTTAGCGCGCTCTCTATTGGTCAATTTTTGAATTAATAATACGACTGTATTATTGGTATACGAGGCAATTTTTTGGCAATACAAATATATAAAAAAGTCGATTTTGAGATTTTTCGACATAATACAGTGTTATTCTGGGTGTGCGATATGTTAATGTTGTTACAAAATAATGTATCAACCTGTATTGCATCAATGTAATGATTGTAGCTGCTTGCTACTACTAGCGCCACCTGCCTGTCTACCTATGTAAGTTGTATCAATAAATCAGTATTGAAAGATTTCACTGCGTTTACTTATAGGTTATGGGCTGACGAAAAATAAAGTTTTTTTAGTAGATTAAAGTTGTTCAGTACTGTGTGGTTTTGTGTGAAAATGACATCGAACTATTTAGCTAATATTCCGAAGTTAAGAGTCCGTACTACTCCAGCTCGAATTCAAATTTTACCCCCGCGCGCCTCAACAACGACACGCGACGGCACTACTCGCGCGCAGATGCTGCTATCTCACTCCTGCGATGACCCCGGGCCGGCCGGCCGACGCACAGCGCGGCCGCATAGTATAATTCACGCGTGTATCAAAATCAATCGATAGGGTAAAGTAGCTAGTAATTAGACATCAAGAAAATGATGGCAATAAACAAACTTTTGAGAAAAGTGTGCATATTGTAATGATAATTTACATAAAACTTATAATATATTTATACTTATCCAGTATCCTATTAGTATTATAAATGCGAAAGTTTGTAAGTATGTATCGCTGTATGTATGGATGTTTGTTACTCTTTCACGCAAAAACTACTGAATGGATCTGGCTGAAATTTGATACAGGGGTAGATTAGAACCTGGAATAACACATAGGTTGCTTTTTATTCCGGGTTAAGGTTCCCATGGGTTGCGGGAACGGGAACAAAACTCCACGTGGGCGAAGCTACGGGCAGCAGCTAGTATAATATAATAATAGCAGCCCTTTCAATGTCTCACTGCTGGGCACTGCTCTCTCACCTAAAGGTGAGTAATGGGTACAATAAAATACTCTACCACGCGAACCCAATGCATATTGGTAGGGGTGCTGGGTAGGTATCACAACCGGTTTGTTCCCTTTATGTCGAGTCCCGTTATGTCGAGTCTGGGAGTCTATTGTTCTCCAAAGTATTAATATTTTACGCTTCCTATTACCGTCATGTCGAGTACAGTCAGAATATAAATTAAAAGCCAATCTATTTAAAAATGAACCCCTATTTCCCTTGGTCACGAGATAGCGCCTGAACGGCTGGACCGAGTTCGCTTATTCTTTTTTTGTTGTGTTCGTTATTGTTAGGAGAAGGTTCTTATGAAAGAAAAAATGAAGAAAATTGCGCGGAATCACAGTACCTATAATCACTAGTAGTCTTCTTCTATCGTGGCGATGGCGCCTCGGCCCTCAAATTATCTTCTCCCAGTGTGCTGCCACCTGTATGGCGCTCTCGGAGGCACACATAAGGTCCTGCGGTGTACATGTGTATGGGCATTTAGCACATGTCAACAGGTGGGCCATTGTCTGTGGAGTAGCTCCACATTCACATCGCAGGTCCGCCCCCTCCGAGAACCCCCATCTGGCCCGGCATTCCTTGCTTCGGCCAACCCGAGTCCGGAGTCTATTTAAAGACTTCCATCTGTTCCAGGGCAGATCATGTCCAGGCGGGAGTTAGTTAGTAGTGTAAATATGTTTTTTTTTTTTTATATAGGACACGTCAATTTGACTTCACCTCGCCTGATGTTAAGCTAAAGGCGAAGTCTCGGAAAGAGGGTCACCATCGGAAACATGTACCATGTTAACAGTGGTGGCACTCAGCTTGACGGCCTCATTAGATGCCTTTTCACGCCCCGCTTAAAGGACCCGGGACTGTAGGAAGAGGGAAACACGTGAGCTGGCAGGGAGTTCCAGGTCTTAATGGTGCGACATAGGAATGAGTCACTGAAACGCTTGGTTCTAGCAGGTATACTCTGCACCGTAAATGAATGGCATCTTAGCCCTGCACGTGTCGTCCTGTGTAGGAAAGGAGAGGGTGGGACTAATTGGAAGAGCTCGTCAGAACATTCACCATGGTAGAGACGGTAGAAAACTGCCAAAGACGCAACATCTCTACGCATCTGCAAAGGCTCGAGGGTGTTCGTGACCTCAGGATTCCCAATAATGCGGACCGCAAGTCGCTGCAACCTGTCGAGAGCATCTAGTAAGTGCTTTGCGGAGCCGTCCCAGAGATGTGAGCAGTATGTGAATGTGTGTGATATGTACAGGATAAAGTTTTACAGTAAATTTTTTTTTTTTTTTTCAAATTATTTACGTTATCAACCTAAAATTAAAAAAATTATCACTTAGCAAATCTTATACTGGATAGGCGATTAAGATATGTAAATCATAAAATTTTGTTACTTGTAAAATCTTCAACTATTTTATTTATACGCATGTCAATTGCCAAGCTGTTTTTTTCTTTGCTTCTGATTGTCGTCATTATACTCATTATAGACGTTTACCTGCTCTACCTTAAACCTAGATTCTTTAGCCTCATCTCTAAGTGTGCTTTAGCGAAATGCACACGCATTTTTCTTTCTTTCTTTCTATAGTATATAGAGGTGGTCTTTAATTGAGCTTTTTATTTAGGCTTTTATGCCACACCCTTCTACTGGGTTTGCGGTCCTGTGGCGTTCGTTGTAACAAGAAATAAATAAATAAATAAGCCAATTATTTCTGGCTTTTACCAGGTTTCGTGTTTTACCCTGTAAAATATTAAAAAAAAACTAAATATATAATAAATGTAAATAAGTATGTAGCTTTTTTTTATACTTTTTATTAATATTTAAAAAAAATGGTTATTACGAGTGGGTTTTGCCAGCAAGAACCTCTGATTGGGTAAAAGCCTCCTCCACAGATGCCATGCGTCTCTATCTTGGGCTAAGTCTCTCCAGTTTGGACCAGCTGTCCTTCTGAGGTCATCTTCCCATCTGGTTAGTGGTCTTCCTCGGCTTCTCTTTCCTCTTGGGCCGCTCCAAGAAGTCTGTACATCTCGCGACATGTCCAGCCTATTTCCATTTTTGTTTTAGTGCATACGTTAGGGCGTCGATCGCTTTGATGGTTTTTCTTATCTTATGCCTCACTTTGTCTTGTTTTTGTATGTTGAGAATGGAGGAGCATTCTCCTAGCCCCCTTTGACAGGTCCTAATTTTATTTGTGGCTTTAGAGGTGAACTTTCACGTCTGGCACCCATACGTCAGGCATAGTAAGAGACTTGAGTTCATGACTTTTGTTTTGGTATCTGTCGGCATATTACTCTTGAAAATTTCTTTTTGGTTCCAATATATTTTGTTCCATGTTGATTTTACCCTTCTTTCTATTTCTAGTATGTTGTTGTTTTTGTCAAAACTTAACAATTTTCCCAAGTATATATATATATTTTTCGACATATTCTAGTGGCTCTATGGGATTTTTTCAGCTGGTGTTGGTCATTATCTTGGTTTTAGTTAGGTTCATCTCCAGACCCACCTTAACACTAGCATGATGCAGAGACTCAATCATGCGTTGCATCTAGCTGGCCGTCTCTAATAGAAGTACTAGGTCGTCAGCGAACCTAAGATGGCTTAGATATTCACCTTTTATATAGATTCCTAGTCTGCACCAGTCCAACTTGCCAATGATGTTTTCCAGGATTGATACCAACACCATTCGTGTTGGAGAGAGGGGGGTCTGTCTCACTCCTCTTCTTATGGGAAAGCAGGGGCCGATGGACCCGAGTTTGATCCTTCCTTTATTGTTATTGTATATACTTTGGATAGTTTTTATGTATACTTCTTCCACTTCTTGCTCTGCCAAGCTTTCCCATATGCTGTTGTGTGAAACGGAGTCGAAAGCTTTTTGGCAGTCGATAAAGCTTATATATATAGAGTCCTCTGTTGTTCTTGATACTTTTCTATGATTAACTCCATTGTGTGGATGTGTGTGTTGTTGAGAAACCTTTCCTGAAGCCCGCTCGTTCTACGGGTTGCTTTGTTTCTACTGTTGTGCTTATTCCTTTGTTAATAATTTTAGAGAACAATTTGTAGAGGCTGGGTAATAGTCTGATTGGTTTGTAATTGCCAATATTTTTGGGGTCTCCTTTTTTATATAATAATGTGATGTTTGCTTCCGACCATTGAGTGGGTGTTACTGAGTGTTGGATTATCAAGTTGAACAGTTTGGCCATCGGTGTAGCTAGAATTAACTACGCATCTTTCAGTGCTTCGTTTGTGATGTTGTCGGAGCCTGGGCTTTTTTCTATTTTAAGCTTTTTTATTGTTTCTAAGACTTGGGTTTCATTGATCTCTATAAAATCTTTAAATTGGCCTTCCTTGTTGTTATTTGATATTATGTTGTTATCGTTGTCACTGTATAGATTTCTATAAAACTCCGTGGCCGTATGTACAATGTCGCTTCGTTTGTATATATCTTTATTCAGGTTTTTCAATTCTTTTATCCAGCAGTTGTTTCTTCGAAGTTCCTGAAATGGTTTTTTCGTGCTACCGCAAAGCTGTAGGTGTCTCATTATAGTGTCTTAATCTTGTTTTATGTAGGTATATGGACGATTTTGCATAAGACACAGAGTTCGTTTTTCATGGGACGAGTTTTGTTTTTGGTTGACTGTAGTACTTTTCACTGAGCTGGACCGGATCGTGGACCACATTTCTCAATGGGGCGCTGAGAACCTAGTCGAGTTTAATGCCACGCATGCACGTTTACAGCAAAGGTATCTCCTTTTCTTACCCTTCCCATTCTTCAGACCACGCCAAGGCCCCTGCAGGATCACCTCAGTATCCTCGGTATGGATGTTCACTTCAAACTGAATAACAAAAACTACATCGAGAGCATCATCAAATCAGCCTCGCGTAAACTCTAGAGTCCTGAACAGAGTGAGACGTTTTTTCACGCCGGAGCAGCGGTGTCTTCTATACAAGAACCAAATTCGTTCCTGAGTAGATTACTGCTCACATATCTGGGATGGCTCCGCAAAGTACTTACTAGATGCTCTCGACAGGTTGCAGCGACGTTCGGTCCGCATTATTGGGAATCCTGAGGTCACGAACACCCTCGAGCCTTTGCAGATGTTTTTTTTTTAATTCTACCATCTCTACACAGTGAATGTTCTGATGAGCTCTTCCAATTAGTCCCACCGTCTGCTTTCCTTCACAGGACGACATGTGCAGGGCTAAGATGCCATCCGTATACGGTGCAAAATATACCTGCTAGAATAAAGCGTTTTAGTGACTCATTCTTATGCCACATCACTAAGACCTGGAACTCCCTGCCAGCTCACGTGTTTCCTTCTTCCTACAGTCCCGGGTCCTTTAAGTGGGGCGTGAAAAGGCATCTGATGAGGCCGTCTCGCTGAGAGACCACTATTGTTAACATAGTACGTGTTTGTAATAGTGACCCTCTTTTCTGAGACTTTGTCTTTAGCTTACCATCAGGCGGGGTGAAGTCTAATTGACGCATCCTTTCATCATTCTCTGAACCTTTTCCCAACTCAGTTGGGGTCGGCTTTCCAGTCTAACTGTGATGCGGCTGAATTTCGATATTTTCCGTGAAGCGACCTCCACAACCAATTATCCGATGACCAATGGCGATATCGAAGTTCCAAGTTAGACTGGTTGGACTTTTGAGGGCTCCAACTACCCGTAACGACTGCCATAGATATTTGATATGACAACCGGGACGGCTTGACGTGCTCTCCGAGGCACGACCAGACCAGTGCAAACAGCTATATTCATGCATACAACTTTTTGCACTGAGCGGAGATAGCACCCACGCCCCATGCGTAGCAGTCGCGTGCACTACCGCCACGCCCCGGAGGCTGTCGTGATTGACGAATCCTTTATTAAAAAAAACTAGTTAGGAGAATACGGCCCGATTTCGAACTTGAATTCCGCTAATGAATGTACGATAAATTACATATTATAATATTTTAGATACAGCGTTGAATTATTAATAAACACCAGTAGGTACAGCAGCACGTCGTAAATCTGTTCAAATAGTTGATACCACAGTTTTTCTTGGAATAACTATTGATAGTAAACTGCAATGGGGTTCTCATATCACAGCCTTGGCAGGAAGACTTAGCTCAGCTGCCTATGCGGTTAGAATTAATACGGACACTAACTGATGAGGAAACGGCACGATTAGTTTATTTTAGCTACTTTCATAGCGTTATGTCATATGGTCTGATGCTGTGGGGCTCAGCTGCCGATATTGAGACTATGATCATATTCAGAAACGCGCGATACGAGCAATCTATGGCCTCGGACCCCATGACTCGCTGAGAGAAGTTTTTAAGGAAATTAATATTTTAACAGTTGCTTCCCAATATATTTATGATAATATCTTATATGTACGCAAGAATCTAGATCTCTTCAAAAAAAACTCTGACCAACACAATTATAATACCTACTAGAAACAAAAATAAACTTGCAGTTCCAAAACTCAAGCTTCATAAGGTTGGTAATTCGTTTGTAGGCAATTGTATAAAATTGTTTAATAAAATGCCTCAGGATCTAATAGACATGCCACTTAATAAATTTAAAATTCAAGTGAAAAATTGCTTAATAAAAAAAGGCTATTATAAATTAGACGATTACTTAAATGATAAAAATGCATGGTCATCCTAATCTCATCTCTCGCTCGCACTGTAAAAAATTACTATAAATAAAACCATATTTAAAAAAAAGAAGGATAATCGAGTTCACTGAGTTTCTTGCTGGTCTCTTCTCAGTAGAACCGCCTACCGAACCAGCGAAAGAATCATTTTCCAATGATTTTTTTTATTTATTTTTTCTGTGATTGACATTACATGTAAAAATTCTGACGTTCATATGTGCTCTTTATGTGCCTAAACTGAATAAATGAAATTGATTCTTTGATTCTTCTTTGATAAAGTCTAGTAGGGACGTTTATTAAATGAACTTTTCAGTAAAAGGTATTATTTTTAGGTATTTTTAATCTGACTGTACTGATATTGTAAACTCGACATAAAGGTAATAGAAGCGTGGTACAGAAGCTCGACATAAAGGGAATAGAAATGGGACAGAAATCGTAGACTCGACATAGAGGTAATAGAAGCGAGATAAGGTTTTTGGCTCGACATAACGGGAATCGACATAAAGGGAATATATCGGACAACCTCCGCGTGGTGCACCCTGGTAACGTGGGCGACGGCGTGGGCTAAGCGCGAGGCGCACGTCGTCGCCCATGGCCAATAGTCCACCAAGGAGGTTGGGCCTTTATGGTCGGTTTCGAGTTCTCCGCATGCGCTCTGCTAAGCAGAGCGTACCTAGCGGAGAAATCTAAGGGCGACGAGTACTTTGCCACTGAGCGATCAGTGGTGAAATACACGGTCCCATGGGGACCATCGATCGGCCGAGCCGTACCGCCGTCTGGCAACAGAAGGGCATGGTAGCTCTTACGAGTTGCGAGGAAGAAAACCTCTATAAAAAATCACCCCGAACCCCACGCTCTGACGCCTGGCAATGGGATGCATCACTGGGGGAACTCACTGCCTAGGGCGTCACTCACTCACTCCCACCTGCCACCTTTCCCATCTTCATATAAACTCCCAACCTCTCTACTTCCACCTCAATGTCAGTGGATATTAACCGTAAAACAAAATATAGCTATGGAAACGATAGTGGATAAATCTACACATGAGGGTACCCGGACTCCGTCCGGGGAATCCCTTGCTGTGACTGGTGATCGAATGGACACCCAATCGGCGACTAGCCATGGCGACCCCCGCCCTGGTTCATCCTGGGTCTGAATCATCGAACAGCGACGAGGTCTTCCTAGTAAGGCTACGCTAGACGGCTAGGCGCGGGTAGAGGTCGGAAAGCCGACCTCTACAGAGCGAAAGAGAGAGTAGCAGAGCCGCCAGCGGTTGTGTCCCCGCTACCAAGCGGGAAGGTCACGGAGGTGCCGGCGGTGCAGATCATCCTGGCGGGTCTTTCCCGCATTTCTGGCGCCGTAAAAGGCCAGAAAAATATTGCGGAAAAGAAGAGGGTCGTGGCGGACGCGATAAAAGGTGACGCCAAAGCACTGGAGGACCTCCTGGAAAGGAGCGTCTCCAGCGAGGAGGAGAAACTCCGGGCTCGGATTGCGAGCCTGGAGACGAAGATTGCCGACTCCCACAAGCAGCATAGGCTGATGCGGGAGGAGATCGGTTAGCTGACGCAGCTGGTCCGGGGGGCCGGGGAGGCTCGGGGTGTGAAAACCCCCGCTTCCCGTGCTCCATCTAAGGTGACACCAACGGTGGTCCAGCTGCTGGAGGTCATCGAGCGACGCCTCGGCGTCCTCGAGGATCGGGCATACCGCCCTTAGAAGACGGCACCTAGGGGAGGTGATAGAGAACGACGTGCCCGTAGTCACGGAGGGTGAGGAACATCGGCTACGATTGGGTGCTGCGTGGTCCGTTGCTCAGAGGGGTCAGCGTAACGTGTTACGGCGATGACACCCTCGTTTTTTTTTATCGTGTGAGAAAACCCCCCTGAGCCGGTGGAGGTGGTTATGTCGAACTCGAACCGACTAAAACGCACGCAGTCTTGGGTCCTTGGTTGCCGGAGGTGAGATTGCCAAAAGCATATCTCTCGCACCCCGGCAGACCCAGGACCATCCCTTTCGAGATGGCCCCCTTCGGGTTATGGAGACCACAGTGTCCCCATCTAGCCCCGGTTACGGGGAGGCGCACTTTGCACCGCCGCCGCGGTCTGCTTCTGCTAGGGTGACAAGCGGCTCCACCGGTCACCCTCAGGCCAGCGCTCATGGAGGACGGAGGTCGTTCTGCGACCTCCGACGTCCGGTTCGCATGACACCATCGTTACGGCGCGAGGAGCAGCGCACCGAGACGCAGCACTAAAGGCCACGGCAGGGGTTGCTCAAGTCGTGGGTCGGACACGGTGGCTGGGTCTCGAGGTCGCCCTTCACAAGTCCGAGGCTCTGTGCTTCCACGGACCTCGGATGGAGCCACCTGCGGGATCCAGCCTACAGGTAGGGGGCGTCAGCATCGGCATCGAGCCCTCGATGAAGTATCTGGGGCTCGTACTCGATGGCCGGTGGAACTTCAGACATCACTTCCGAAGTTTGGTCCCAAAACTGAGGGGGGCATCAGCCGCACTTGCGCGGCTGATGCCCAACATCAGGGGACCCAAAGCTCCCTGCAGGAGACTGTACCTGGGGATCGTGCGAACCTATACGGGGCCCCGCATGGGCAGAGAATCTGACGGCCAGTAATGTGGCTAGATTGCTGAGCCCACAGAGGGCGATGACCCCACAATAGAAAAAGATGAATGGAAATTCATAATTACGTACTGTCTATAATAAATATAAGAATACGTATGGTAGTAGTACCTAACTGCTGCTATATTTATATTGTGCTATATGATCATTCGGGTTAGTAGGTATGTGGGTAGGTAGGTACTCACGTATTTACAGAAATATTCCGTTTATTCCGAACCTGACCCGAAAACTTGACCCGGTCGCGGGTTAGGTTAGAAACTTTAAATATTTGTTCCGAACGTAACCCTCTTCCTAACCTGACCCGACGGTCTCGTTCCTGTCATAACCCGATGTCCCGGAACCCGGGTCACCAACGCACGAGCCAGGGTTAAGGTAGTTCTAACCTAACCTAACCTACAGAATCCTGGGTCTGCCGGGGTGCGAGAGATATGCTTTTGGCAATCTCACCTCCGGCAAACAAGGACCCAAGATGGCGTGCGTTTTAGTCGGTTCGAGTCCGACATAACAGCCTTCACCGGCTCCGTGGGGATTTTTCGCACGATAAAAAAAAAAACCCAACCTACAGAAGTTGAAGTTACCGCACTTCGACTTTCGGCTCTGAGTGCCCACCCAACCGCGTCGTCGGTCGTCGCAGTGAGCGACCTGTAGTTGGCAGGTACCTACCTGAAAGACTTCGGCTGCTACTGCAAGATTATTTTTGTCGATACATAGGCAGGTATGCCTATGTCAATCCAAATTTTTGAAATAGGTGGGTATTTTACTGACCTATTTATTACTTTCTACTAATATAGTATTGCAAATTGTTATGTACACTATAAGCTACTTAGGTAGGTAGATTAGATACTTACTATCTTCTAATATATAAAATTCTCGTGTCACAGTTTTCGTTGCCATACTCCTCCGAAATCGGCCAACATTTATTTTTCATCCCCCAAAATGGTGCAGCGGGAACGGGATCTGACGCGGATCGCGGGGCGGGAAAAAATTGGCGGTACGAAGTTCGCCGGGACAGCTAGTAATAATATGTAAATAAATATTCCACAACATTCTACACAGCGCTATCTAGACTCATGGTAAGCTTAATTAGCTTGTGTTATGGAATCTAGAATGCAGATAAACATACATAGATACTTTTTTTTTTGTAAATATATACATATTATACATAGAAACACCCAGATCAATGCAAATAGCCATATTCATGCATACAAATATTTGCACTGAGCGGGAATCGAACCCGCGCCTCTTGCGTGGCAGTCCCGTGCACTACCGCCACGCCACAGAGGCTGTCTACATAATACATCGTTCATATGTTTAATGTTTTTTACGCCAACATGCACTTTTCCTCTTTTCGGTTTACTTTATTACCCATTTCGCCTGTCAAAAGGTAGGTATTTGAATACTTTCGTATCGTCTATCGTAATCGTCTGCGCAGAGCGCGTGCGACACAAGTTTCCCGTATGATAGCCGAAGCAACACTGAGGAGGAGGCCGGGCGGCAGGGCGATTCTAAGTTTAATGGTATCGCTTGAGTAAAAATTTAGATATTTGCTAGTTACGCAAAAACCACAGGGTGGCCCTAATCAACATATACAAATTTTAGTTATTCATATATGAGGCAAACATGAGACAGACCATGAAACATCACTTTGTCTCTTTTTTTCTAATATACAGTTTTGCCTGTAAAAAAGAGACAAAACATTTAAGTTATTTCTCACTTGGGAAAATGAGTGTATAGATTTGACAGCGTGCCGAGTTTTGGCAACATCCATGAATGATTTGTTACACTCATTCATTACTTTACTCTACACGAAACTACAAGAAGCATGATAGTGATGTACTCCAACAAATGATTTGTCGATGAAAATACTCTTTTTTCACATAATAGTACAAATTAACTAATAGCTGGTACAGATAACTCACTGTCTGGAAAATCAACAATCTAACTCAGTTATGTTCCTTAAGTTAGAGAGATTAACCTCTGCATACCTACAAATTTGTCGGCCTACGGTTATAATTATTTTCTTACTTCGCACTCGCTCGGCCACAGCCCGCCAAAAATAGCTTAGTGGAGATCGCCGAAGATTTGTGTTAAAACAAATATTGATGCGTATACAGAGAGTATCACGCAATACAAAGCTGGCTTTTTCACAAGGAGTTTTATTAAAAAAATTAAATGCGAGGTTTTGCATCATTACTGCTCGGAGAAGAAGACGTGAAGAGCCTCATTTACAAAAAATCAAGAGGACGCCTTGTATACGCCTCATCGAGCGTGGTAAACATACACATAACACAAAAACGGAAAAATTTATAAAACTGCACCTGACAAACAAGAGAACCTCCGAAAGTTATTACTTATATATATTTAAATTTATGTGTGAATTTTATGATATGAAAAATATTTTTGCCGATTCTGATGCACTAATCACAAGTTTCTTTTAATTAAATGTGTAATACAGACTTTTCTAGACATCAGGTTTAGACACCACGATCGTACACAATGCGATAAGCTGTCACATCGACAATATTTAAATAAAAAATGCTTATAATATTTTTATTGTTATTTTCTTCGCATAAACCGTCATGATGATACAATGCGCCTAGCATTTTTCTATACTCCTAAATATAAGATATCGACAAATATTACGATACTAGAAGCTACAGCCCTAACGTAGTAACCGTCGGCCATACGTCCATTCACGAAAATGGAACGTAGGTATACACGCCCAATCTGTAGGTAAGGCCTATCTACTAAGCGCGCGAGCGTTCTTCCTATATCTATGGCAAAAACCAACGTATATTTGTAAAATTTGAAACACAATGTATCTTAACAATTAAACTGCAGTTATTGTGTAAGTCTAGTGATCCTATTTTGCGTATTTAATCCATAATATCGTTTCATTTGTACGGTTTAGAGTTTTTTTTTTTAAATTTCTTGATAGAAAACCATTGCAAAGTTTGCAATGGTTTTCTATCAAGAAATTTTTACGGAATCGTGTTTTTGCCACACATAAACATTAGTATTTATCCTCAACTTTACCACACATGAATTAAAAAGTCCATGCTTTAGAACTTTTGATATTATACACGTTTATGCTATGTCATTTGAGGTAGTATGGACTCTTAAAAGGGCGCGAGAACTATGAAGAGTGGTGTTTTGCGGTGCAAAATGTGTTGGTGCTTGAAAACGTGGCGTCCGCCATTACGAAGAGGTTAGCGGCTACATCTACTGAAATCCAAATCAGTGATGATGCGAAAGCTAAAGCGAAGCTAGTGCTTACTATTGATCCATCATTGTATGCCGATGATACCGGCTATACAAGAAAAATTGGTTTGTTGCGTAGGTAAACTTATCAACATTCGACTTGAAAATAGTGACTTGATGACCCAGTACGTACGTACTCAGATAGTTGATGTAACTTTTAAACTATTGCGGCGTTTACATAGGCCAAACCAAGCGTATACCATTGCGGAGAGTCAAAGAACATATCGCAGCTGTGAAAAACCGTCAGTTCAACAAATCGGCAGTAGCAGAACACCTCGAATCGGGCACCAATCACTGGATTGAACTTCATCAACCCTAAGTCCACGGATTGTGCGTGAAGCTATTGAAATTAATAAATATAAAAATTTCAATAGGGAAGATAGACTCAAAGTATCCGGGACCTGGAATCCAGTGATCAAAATAGTGAAACCCAAAAACACAGTGCCGCCGATGCCGTCTAAAACTGACATAGTGAGTGTGGTGTGTCGCCAGCCTTACATTCAATTTGAAAGTAATGGAGGGTAGGCACACAAAAAATGTTTCCTGCACACCGCGCGACGCTCGCAGGCCAGTCAAGTCGTGACCACGGGTGCTGCAACGCATCCGAAACGTCGGCAAAAGTAAGTTGTTCAAAAATATATCGCGTGAAGTCCCGAACATTATAAACACTATCAGATAGTTGAAACAAGCCAGCGACTACAAGGTACAGGTTTCAAAATACCAGATGAGTGGATCGGTGCATTAATGTTGGCTGGATTACCTGAAAAATATGGTCCTACTAGCTTTCGCCCGCGGCTCCGCCCGCGTGGATGTCGGTTATCACGACAAAACATAGCCTATGTCCTTTCTCATGGTCTAATCTACCCCTATACAAAATTTCATCAAAATCGATTCAGTGGTTTAGGCGTGAAAGCGTAACATACAGACAGACAGACAGACAGACAGAGTTACTTTCGCATTTATAATATTAGTATGGAAGTATGGATGCTTATGGCCATTGAACATTCAGGCATAGAAATAAGTGCTGATGTCATAAAAACGAAACTCATGGACATGTGTAGTGAAGTTGGATCTGTTTCCGTTTCCAGTTCGGAGACTGCTTTTGCTGCGAATAATCGTGAGAGAATTAAATGTAATGGATATTACACTCAAGGAAGCCTTAAATGGACCTGAAAGCAAACATTGGAGAGCGAGCATGGAGGAGGAGTTGGAATCATTCAGGAAGAATGATGCGTGGGAACTCGTCGACAAACCTCGCGACTCCACAGTAGTGCAGTGCAAGTGGATATTCAAAAAGAAATATGTTAGTGTTGGTGAAGTGCGTTACCGTGCGAGACTAGTGGCAAAAGGTTTTTCAGAAAAGGCTGGCATAGACTATCATGAGACTATTTCCCCAGTGCTACGTTATACTACTTTAAGGGAACGTTCATATCTGACGGAACTTGCGTCGCGTATTAGCGGTCGCGTAACGCCAGAACAGACAAATGTATAGAAAAACACTCAACCGATGTTACGTTAGTGCGTCGAGTGTGAACGGTCAAGTGTTTTTCTATACATTTGTCTGTTCTGGCGTTACGCGACCGATAATACGCGACGCAAGTTTCATCAGATATGAACGTTCCCTAAGAGTGTTGTTTTCATTGTCAGTAAAATTGAATTTAGATATACGTCATCTTGATGTACAGTCCCACCAACTTATCTCTGAAATGCCAAAAGTAGGAACTACGGCCGCCATGTTGAAATGTCATTCGATTGTCAGTATCTACTACATTCGGGTTCTCTGTGATTTCTGTTGCTAAATTGCTATATTTACAACGTTAATTATGCCGAAAGCGATTAAAAGTGATGCTCGAAGCATTATTCTAAAGGTTAAATCCTTTTTTGAAGAAGAAGCTCGGGCGGAGGCTCCGATTATACCATTTAATCAAATATACAAACGAATTTCGGCAGCTACAGGTTAGTGTTCCCAACTTTCTTTTTGTAAATTTTCCGATATTTATGAATTTGATTGATGTAAGAGTCAACTAACCCGCAACAAGAAATAGGTACATATCTACTGATATTTACTTTTAATATTGCCACTATTCATTCGTACTTACATATAGCAAACATTGTGTGTGTGACGTTAAGGGGTTGATGATGATAATGTGTTATTTATTTCAGGTGTGAGTCAAGGGCTCATATCTAAAATAGTAAAAGAAGGGTATGTAGCAGAAGAGACTGGTACAAAAATTCGGACCCCAGGCAAGGAGAGGCAGCGTAAAACGGGATTTATACATGTTGATGATTTTGACATGGGAGTTATTCGAAGATAAATGATTTTAAAAAAATTGAACCGACTTCAAAACCAAATATGAAAAAAATGTTGAAAATAACAGAATTTAGAGAGAGACTTTAGAGATTTTCGATTTGTTAGAAGTCGGTGCCAACTCTCTGGTCTGGTCAATGGTCTGGCACTCCAGACCGTAAGGGATAGCCCTGGGCCAGCCGGGGTGCAAGGGATATGTCGAAGACAACTCACCTCCGGCTTAGCTATACGACCCTCAATCGGCGTACGGTTTTAGTCGGTTCGAGTCCGACATAAACCGTTCCCTTCCGGCTCCGGCGGGGGATACCGAGGGGAATTCCGCACGATAAAAAAAACTACCTCAGGTATAGTGTAGAGGTCCTTTTATAAACATACTTATTATTGTTATTAATTGAGGAATTGTCTCGGTTTCACTCTAAAATTTCGTGATTATCTCAGGAGTAGCACCAACCCTTACGAGTATCACGTTAGCCCTACATACTACTACGTAGTTTCCATCGATCAATTGCAGTACTGTCCCCTAACTCCTAACCGTTAAGGAGTTCTATAGCTTCACTATCAACACAGCAGCATCAGCAGTTGATTCAAGCATATCTCACAAGCAACACGTTAGCCCTATTTAGTAGTAAACTAAATATTTATCATCCACCAATGGCAGTACTGTCTCCCAACTCCAAACCGTTAAGGAGTTCAGTAGCTTCATCATCAGCACAGCAGCATCAGATGTTGATACCCTGAAGCATATACCTGAGTAAGACATTATTACGTAACAAAAGCACCATACGCAAACCTTTAAAGAGTTCTGTAGCTTCACTATCAACACAGCAGCATCAGAAGTTGATTCAAGCATAAGTCACAAGCAACACGTTAGCCCTACATACATACTACTAAATATTTATCATCCACCAATGGCAGTACTGTCTCCCAACTCCCAACCGTTAAGGAGTTCAGTAGCTTCATCATCAGCAAAGCAGCATCAGATGTTGACACCTTGAAGCATATACCTGAGTAAGATATGATTACGTAACAAAAGTACCATACGACGATACAATTTTCGATGGTTGCCCTCGACTTCTTCTGTATCCCATCATCAGACCCTGACCTGGTGAAAATGGGACCACCTCAGATGTAAACCCTATCCAACAAAAAAATAAAATTTGAAATCCGTCTATAATTGGCGGAGATATCGGTGAACATACATAAAAAAAAAAAATATGTATACAGACGGATTGAGAACCTCCTCCTTTTTCGAAGTCGGTTAAAAAGTACATGAGTTTTATTCCAATAAAAAGGAGCTACCAACTACGAGTATCGAGAAGCTTCTAGAGGTATAATTATTGTAAACCTGGTTTCAATAAATGAATTATTCTAAAACTTATGTTTTATTATATCCAATTGCTAGGTCAGCTTCTGTATCTATCCTGTAGATATGAAACTAGCCGACCGCCAGCGACCTCGTCCACTGATAACTTTGTCTGCCCTATCCCGTCACTCCTTTTGGTCGCAGCGTGATGTTATATAGCCTAAAGCCTTCCTCAAAAAATGTACTGTCCAACAGCAGCTAACATGAATTTTAGGTTACAGTTACAGGTTATCTACCCCTAATCAATTCATCTTTGCCATTTTTTCGAATATTTTTTACACACTTAATGAATGTATTTTTTTTTATAGGACACGTCAATTTGACTTCACCTCGCCTGATGTTAAGCTAAAGGCGAAGTCTCGGAAAGAGGGTCACCATCGGAAACATGTACCATGTTAACAGTGGTGGCACTCAGCTTGACGGCCTCATTAGATGCCTTTTCACGCCCCGCTTAAAGGACCCGGGACTGTAGGAAGAGGGAAACACGTGAGCTGGCAGGGAGTTCCAGGTCTTAATGGTGCGACATAGGAATGAGTCACTGAAACGCTTGGTTCTAGCAGGTATACTCTGCACCGTAAATGAATGGCATCTTAGCACTGCGTAGGAAAGGAGAGGGTGGGACTAATTGGAAGAGCTCGTCAGAACATTCACCATGGTTGGTAGGACGTGTATATAGTCCTACCAAGTGGTGTGTTTGCACACAAAGCGTATAAGCTCCTATGACAAGCAGTTAGGTTGTAATGAAAAGAAAATACACATGTGACCGCTTCTATGAATGAAAACGTAAGAGAACCGGCACTGACCTGAGTTCCACCTCGTGAGGATTCAGCTGTAGACAGGCGTGGTTCCTGGCACGTGCTGGTAGGTAGGTATGTTTTCGACCGGCCGTTTATTTTCTTGAATTTGTCGTTTTCTTCCGATACACTTCACTTATACTGACTTGAGAATGTGGCCAAAGGAACTTATAGAATTACACAGAAAAAGAAACGAGGAGTTGAATTACTCAAACTTCCGTTTGGTGCGGAGCGGAGTCATAGACACCTTTCGGTGCTGGGTGCGGGTTAGTGACTGATCAAAAAATGCGAGCGGGTAGATGATCCGCCGTGGTGCTTGAGAGTCTCGCTCGTAGAAACTTCATTCTCAAAATATAGTTCGAAAAATCCGTGCGCAGCGCCATCCATTGGCCTTCTTCAACACTGAGTGGTCAACAAATGAGCGCCAATATTCAAACATTATTCGTTCATAAAAGCGGTTTCTTAAATTACAAAATTGAAACACAATTAAATTATGTGGGAAATAATTAAGAAAGTACATAAGCGCTCCACCATGCACCCGGCTTTGGAACGTCGCAAGACGTTACGAAACAAACAAGCGAACACTGGCTGATTAGAGCCCATAGTGAATTTGTATAACAATATAATACACATAGCTAAAATAACAACTTAGACTAACAATATTCCATCTAAAGTATGTTTAAAGTTTGAGTTAAAATTAAAGTTTAAGATTCTATTTAGCGTTGTAAGTTATTGCGTTGGGATAGGATACAATTTGTTTACAGCGCGTTTGTAAGTACCAGTACGCGTTTTATATATTATGATAGACATGAGGAGTCCAGGTCCAGTATGACAATTGACACCGTGAAAATGCTGAATTATTAGATCAACAACGTGATCGCGTTTAGGGAGAAGGACAGGATGTAATCCTGATACAGAATGAGGTTCGATCTTAAATTTAAATCGTGCGAATTTTAAAACGTATGTAATGATACGTAGTAGTCTCTGCCAAGAAGAAACACGTTGTGCTAATGTACATAACAATGGCGACTCTGTGTGTTTTGTTGTCACACTCAACACATTTGCCTTATGCTCAGGTAAGTCAGAACAGTTGGCGGGAGAGAATGACTTAATAGGCCATTTATCAGGGGGTTCGCGGATCCATCCTGGACCGTTCCACCACAAATCATAAGTCAAAAGTTGCGAGGGGAGCATACCGCGTGATAGACAATCACTCGGGTTAATGTCTCCGGCGACGTGATAAAAATGTTTAGCGTTCAAGTTTTCTTGACACTGAGCGACCCGGTTGCTAACAAAAATCGACCACCGATGTGGTGACGAGTGAACCCATGATAAGGCAATCGTGGAATCAGAAAAGGCGTAAATGTCAGTAACGGGAATGCGTAATGCATACGAATCACGTACAGTTCTTATTAACTTTGACATAAGCAAAATATCACATAACTCTAAGTGAGCAAGCGTAGTAATCTTTGTCGGAGTGACCTTTGATTTCGCACACAAAATGCGAGTTTGAATGCCAGATGGGTAGGTACAATGTGCATAAATAACACATCCCATGCCATTCAGGCTGGCATCACAAAATGCGACAAGACGTAATTCGCAATCAACTTCGACACCTATATATCGCGGAATTTTTAATGTGTCAAGCAATTTTGATTCTTGAACGAGAGCGGAAAAGCGTGAGCGTATATGCTCTGGAGCAGGGACATCCCAATCACTCTTACTAAGCCAAAGTTCCTTAATTAACAACTTGGCGTAGAGTATCACAGGTGCCACCAACCTGAGCACGTCAAATAGTCGCGCAACTATAGAGAGTATATTTCTCTTAGTGCACTTCTCATCTACCAAGGTGGATGTGAAATAAAAATTATCTCCACACGGCTCCCACGAGAGACCTAAAACCTTTGCGACATGACTGCCAACATCAAACTCAAGCGATTTGCGGTGAGTATTTATGTCAGCGTTCATTGCGATAGGAAATAGCCTAAAATTTAATAATAATAAAAACAGGTCTGCCTGTAAATTGGGACCAATATGTAAAATATCATTGAGCGAAAGACAAGTGTGGGTTTTAGCGCTCGCGTCTAACACAATACGCGGCATCGGTTTGTCATGTCGAACTACTGCGTGATGTGGTATGTAATAACCATCCATAGACAAATTAGAGTCATCAACGAGACTAAGATAACCGTTATCTAAATAATCCTGAATAACCTTATTGTAATTTTCGCGTACGGTTGGTGATTGACGAAGTTTACGCTCGAGCGACAAAAACCGGCGGTGAGCGACGCCGCGCGAGTTCCCTAGTTCAGAGGGATCCTTGCAGAACGGCAGCGCAACAGAATAACGACCTACGTCATCGCGAGTCACAGTAGATGTGAAAATATTCTCGCACTCGGTTTCTTCTGGAGACAATAGGCGTTTCACAGGAACTTCCTCAAGTTCCCAAAAATTTTGCACTAAATCATTTAGTGCTAGCGCAGAAAAGGATGCGGTTGTAGGCACAACAACTTTACGTGGGTAATCACCCATAAGTACATACCCAAACGCGGTTGACAGTACACAAGGGGCACTGGGGCCACACTCGACTCTACTTCCCAAGTAGATATACGGGAAGAGCTGTGCACCTAATATTATATCAATGTTTCCTGGAATGTTCCAGCTTAAGTCAGCAAGCGGTAAATCGCGAAGATTTAACTCGCTATCACACTTAATTAATTGCGAGGGCAATTGATCCGTAAGGCTATTCATAACTAACGCATGTATAGTATACTTATGATCTGCATAAATACGAGATTCAATGTCCAAATACACATAGCCTATTATCGTGTGCGAAGTGGAGCCAACACCTTTGACAACAGAATTACTCATTGGTATTATTGGTAAATTTAATAAACGACAACAGGACAATGTTATTAAGTTATTCTGTGAGCCATTATCAATTAGACATCTGACTACAGATTTATTTCCAGTGCTACCTTTAGGGCGAGCATACACCTGAGCGGTTGCCAAGAGAATATCACCCTTATGGCTAGAGGCATACGAATGCACAGTGCTTGAAGCGAGCGGTGACTCAGGAGTGGGACTAACAAGGTCGCACTGGGGCGGCGGGGATGCGGCAACAGTCGTCGCATGCGAGTGCGAATTATTAACATTATTCTCAAAATGCAATAATTTATGATGTTTTTTCTGACAGAAACAGACTGACGTACTTTTACATTGCGGGAGATTATGTAATGTGCTTAGACAATTCACGCAACCACGCTTAGATTTAATAAACTCATATCTAGCCTTTGCATTTTGCATATTTTTAAACTGAGCGCAGTTATACAGGTGTCGGTGGTCGCGGCCGCCACATAAACAACATGACGCGTCAACTGCGGCGGGCGCATTCGACTTATTATTAATCGGCACACTGACAACAAACGACTTAGAATTACGCTGTACACGCCTATCATTAGACTGTGGCGTCCCAGCAGTGGACGACTTCGCATATGACGAAGACCGCGGGTTTGACCGTTCAATCATCTTAGCATGATCTTGTACAAAGTCGATCAGCTGTTGCGTCGTAGGTATATCGACACCTCGAACAGAAAGTTCGAAGGCTTGGATGGTTAGAGTGTCCATTTTCCTCAAGGCACATTGTAGAAACATGAAGTCCGTTAAATCATTTATACCTAACTCTTTAAGCGCGGCGATAGAGGAGGAATATATACCTATAAATGAATCAAGTGAGTTCACACTAGGTGAACAATTCTTTAAGTCTAATATATTATTAAGATAATATGAACCTAATGAGCGTTTATCTTGGTATTTCTTGACCAAGGCGTCCCACACTATACTGTAGGTCTCACTTGACGGAACAATACCGGCAGTGAACTTTAATGCGTCTTTGGTTAATTTTGAGAATAGGTATTGCACACGTTGCGAATCAGACAATTGTGTGTTTGAATGAATATTGGCCTTAAAGGACTGATAAAATGTATTCCAGTTTTCAGGGCGTCCGTCAAAACTCGGAATAACAAGCATTTCCAATTTCACTACAGACGCGTTTGAATTACTCGACCCGTGTGAGGCGATCTCCTTGACCTTGGGCGTAGATAATTTATTTCTAATGCGTTTTATTCTCGAATACAATTCATCGAATGAGTCAAGGCAAGAATAGTCGGGCTCCACAGGGGGTTCCAATGACAAATTTAAGCTATTTATTTGATCTACAATCGACTCGAACTTATCGCGAACGACATCGATGTTCTCGGTCTCAGACAGAAAATCCTCATTGGCTCGCGTCGTTATATCAAAACACACAACTGATTTCGACGATTTATACCAACGATTAATGCGTGCAAACAATAATTCCTTTTTTTGATTCAACAGAATAAGCTTCGTCTCGAGATCTGACGACATGTTTGCAAATTAACGATAGGTAGGACCTACCTATTGAAATATAACAAGAAGATTATCTGTAAGGTACCTACTATAATATAATAGTAATTCAACACAGACAGTTTAGATATACCTACTTTTTATTGAAAATTGTACTACGGCTTATTATATAATAGCGCAAGTAGCACAGCGGAGCGGGAATGTAACTAACTACGTACCTAGATAGGTACCTACAAAGTTACGATAATGCGAATAGAATGATGATTATTTACCAATTAATACGTAAATCACCAACTATTATAAATATTTACCAATTATTACGTAGATTTAGCGTTTTAAATGCAGAATTTACCAAATAATTTACGTAAATCTGTTAGCGAATGAAAGTAATGAAACTAAGATGGCGGAAAGAATTCACCAAAATTACGTGAATCTTTTAATTAAATGAATAGGAAAGAAATATTTTTCACCAATGATTACGTGAATATGTTATTTACTGGCCTATCCGACTCGTAAGGGCCATAAATTATGGTAGGACGTGTATATAGTCCTACCAACTGGTGAGTTTGCACACAAAGCGTATAAGCTCCTATGACCAGCAGTTAGGTTGTAATGAAAAGAAAATACACATGTGACCGCTTCTATGAATGAAAACGTAAGAGAACCGGCACTGACCTGAGTTCCACCTCGTGAGGATTCAGCTGTAGACAGGCGTGGTTCCTGGCACGTGCTGGTAGGTAGGTATGTTTTCGACCGGCCGTTTATTTTCTTGAATTTGTCGTTTTCTTCCGATACACTTCACTTATACTGACTTGAGAATGTGGCCAAAGGAACTTATAGAATTACACAGAAAAAGAAACGAGGAGTTGAATTACTCAAACTTCCGTTTGGTGCGGAGCGGAGTCATAGACACCTTTCGGTGCTGTGTGCGGGTTAGTGACTGATCAAAAAATGCGAGCGGGTAGATGATCCGCCGTGGTGCTTGAGAGTCTCGCTCGTAGAAACTTCATTCTCAAAATATAGTTCGAAAAATCTGTGCGCAGCGCCATCCATTGGCCTTCTTCAACACTGAGTGGTCAACAAATGAGCGCCAATATTCAAACATTATTCGTTCATAAAAGCGGTTTCTTAAATTACAAAATTGAAACACAATTAAATTATGTGGGAAATAATTAAGAAAGTACATAAGCGCTCCACCAATGGTAGAGACGGTAGAAAACTGCCAAAGACGCAACATCTCTACGCACCTGCAAAGGCTCGAGGGTGTTCGTGACCTCAGGATTCCCAATAATGCGGACCGCATAGATAATAAAGTACTAATTATATAGATTACCTTAATAACGTATCTAATTTATTGCTACGCTAAATACTAGGCAAATATGCCCAATTCTGGGAAATCTATATTAACTTGCAACACTATGTCGAAGGTGTCGCCGCCACTCAGTTCACAGATAAGTTGGTGGGACTGTAACTACAGCTTTTCTTAATGGTTTTTTAAATGAATGTGTGTACATGGAAAAACCAATAACTCAGAGATAGTAATGATAAGAATAAAGTGTTCAAGCTTAAACGTGCCATTTATGGACTCAAACATTCATCGAGAGCTTGGTATAAAAGAGTAAATGATTAATTGATGACTTTAGGGTATTCAAAGTCTAAATATGAACCTTGAATATTTACAAAATTTGATTGAAATGCAAAAGTAATAATTGCTCTATTTGTTGATGACTTTTTTGTTTTTTCAAACTGTAAAATTGCAACTAACCAATTAGTTCAGGATTTGAGTTGTAAATTTACAATAAAAGATTTAGGTCAAATAAAGCAATGCCTAGGTTTAAGAATAAACATGTATAAAAATGTAATAACTATTGATCAAGAAGAATAGAATAGAATAGAAACAATAATAGAATCATCATATTTTGCTCCTACGAAAGCAGAGTTCTAATTCGTGGGATAAAAGAGACATTTTTTGATGCAACTTATCAAAGTTGCCCGAAACCATTTTACCAATTATTATCTGTGCATGGAGAAATCGATAGTTCAATCGAAAGAACTAATGTAATACCATTATTATTTGTTCTTATGAACAACAAGACCCAAGCTAGTTACGAAATAGTGTTTACATTACAAAATATGTCCTGGGGTGACACTGGTCGGATGTTATTACCACTGGTCACGGTGCGTGTGGCGTAAAGCCAATAGTCTTGGTTATACAAAATCAGCATTGGACAGACGTATTATAGCCTTATGTTCCAGATTACCACTTCTACCCGATGAAAGAATAATCGAGGGTTGGAATTACATTAAATCGGAAGCAACAACTGAGATGAATGACTTTTTCACTTATTTTGAGAAAAACTGGATAAATAGTGCATTGCGGCAATATATTAGTGTGTACGGTCATCGACATCGAACAAATAATTCAGTTGAAAGTTGGAATTCTAAAATAAACCGTGCAATAAACAAAAGCACGGTAAACATATTGCATCTCCTAAATTATTTGGAAAAATCAGACAAAGAAACACATATAAAAACCAAAAAGAACGACAATAAAAAACGTAAACGGGAAGACGTAGATAAAGATAACGCAATACCTACTCAACATACAATTACAGCTCATCAATGAAGACATTGTGTTCGGTCATGCATTAGAAAACCTTGTCAACATTAAATAAGTAAAAAATAATAATTATTTGAAACAAAAATGAATATAAGGAGAGTGCAAAACGGCTTGTCGATGCATCTTGGTATCAGAGTGCTGGCGTTTTTTCCGCCCAAAAGATAAGTATTGCCATTCAACGTGGCATTGCTGCCAGCCTTCTGGGGACATTACCGCGTGATGACTGCGATGTGGAGGATTATCTCGACGCATGCTATATTATTGTATTTCCAATGTTCATTTGTTTTTGTTACCTACGTTAAGTCCGGTCGGACTACGGAAAATAAGTAATCTCCCCTGGTCCGGTCGACCGTACTACGGAAAAAATTGATTACCCGTGGTCCGGTCAACCGCACCACGGAAAAAAACAGGCCTATAGTATAGCGTTATAGTGCGCATAATTTGTTTTTAAATTGGTGCATCAAGGTCGATGTTAAAAATATAAAACACCACTTTCAAAATCCTCTTCAGTAAAAAAAATGTAGGTATATTATGGGACATGGATGTTTGGAGAATTGATTATTTTGTAACTTGAATGTTTTGAGATGTAGGTATTTTGCAACTTGGAGGTTTCGAGACTTGGGTCTTATGAGATTTGAACGGTTAGTCGCATAATGCCCTATTCGCAAAATGCCTACCGAGTCTCAAAAGGACTCGCGAAAGGACAAATTCTCAAAAGGACTAATTCTCAAAACACTAGGTCACAGGTCACTACAATCATAAATTTTTTAATCTCAAATTAAATCAACAATTATAAACAAAATTTGTAGGTATATTTTATTCTAAAAATAAAAATTAAACTCCGTGAGGCGCAGCGCTTTCTGATGATGGTGTAAAAGCAATCCATGCGCGCCTCAGCGAACATGGATGAAGCGCTACAGTAGCGCGGCAAGCCGAACACCAGCCTGAACGCGTTATTATACTGCACGCGCAGAGCACTATATGCACACTGAGTAAAGTTCACCCACAGACTGCACGTGTAGAACGACTGAAAGCTTTGAAAAGCGTCAATTTCACCTGTCTACTACATCGTGCAAATCTGCGAGCCAACATGTTACAGCGAACACAATACATAATGCTCTACGCTCCCTCTCCAGGTCTACAGTGTCCGATAAGTTGCTAGTAACCCAGTGACCCAGATACTTTACTTGGTTTACTTTCTTCAGTATGGCGCCTCCGAGAGTAACAGGAGGTACCTACTAGTGTTGTAAAAATTAAGCGCTCGAGTCGGCGCCCGAACAGTTTGTAAACGCTTGAGTCGAAACTCTAGTCGGGTCTAAAACGCTCGAGCAACGGCTTGAGCGTTTTAGTAAAAAAGCTCATTCGGAGCTTCGAACTCGACGCTTCCACGCTCGATTCGAGCTTGAGCATCAAACGAGAAATAATTTTAAGAGAGATTTGTTCCTATTTATGTTATATTTAATGATATAACTTCACATGTATTTGATTTCAATACTTTTTTTTTTTTTATTTATTTAAGTACATTGTTATCTTATGAGCTAATACATTGTCCCACAAAACCGTACAAACGGTTTGACTGTAGGATCATGAAGAGTTACAACATACGTTACAACGTAAGCATACTTAATGCTATAAAATTCATTCAAACTTCACAATAAGTGTCCTTATCTCTCTTGAAAGAAAGGAAATTATTTGCCAAAAGTTTTTTAAAATGGGTTGCTACTAAATATACCGTCGTCATCCATCGGCCGTTCTATCTCATCATGGAACCACAGGTGCATCTATGGGGTTCACACACCTTGCAGCTCAAGCGGAAGGTCACCACCACCCGCAGACATTTGCCATTCAGTAACAGTGCCCAAGTGAGGCGAAGGCAGCGCGTACAATCATGCTTCTGATACTGGCTGTAAAACTGCCCGGAGTATGGCCAAATCTGCGCCCGTTGCACCCTTCACCTACTGATCTCTAAGGCTGTCAGCTTCATGTCACGTCAGGCTTCATGATATACAACCTGGTGACAGACAAACAGACAGATGGACAGTGGAGTCTTAGTAATAAGGCCGACCTATTACTAAGACTCTACTGCTCATCTGTCTGTCTTCCTGTTCCCAGGTTCAGGGTCTCATCGTATCGGTATATTACATAATAACGACTTTTGGTGGCGATAACCGATATCCACGCAGGCGGAGCTGCGGACGAAAAGCTAGTATAATGCGTGACTAACTACTAATCACTCAACCTGCAAAAATTTATAACAATATTCTATTCTAATATTTAATATTTAGTTATTTGTTAAATTTAAAAATGAAAAATTATATTGAGCGTTTAAGTTGCGAGTCTTAACGCTCGCAAACGTTCAACGCTTGGGCGTTTAACGCTCAAAAGCGTCGACTCAGCGCTCACCGCTCGACTCTCAGCGCTTATATTTACAACACTAGGAGGTACCCTCCGTTGACACCCCTGGTGGAGCGCTTATGTACTTTCTTAATTATTTCCCACATAATTTAATTGTGTTTCAATTTTTGTAATTTAAAAGAACCGCTTCTGTGAGGGAATAATGTTTGAATATTGGCGCTCATTTGTTGACCACTTAGTGTTGAAGAAAGCCAATGAATGGCGCTGTGCACGAATCTTTTCGAACTATATTTTGAGAATGAAGTTTTCTATGAGCGAGACTCTCAAGCTTCACTACGTTCAACCCGCTCATTTTTAATCAGTCACTAACTCGCAGTAGTACCGAATGGTGTCTATGACTCCGCTCCGCACCAAACGGAAGTTTGAGTAATTCAACTCCTCGTTTCTTTTTCTGTGTAATTCTATAAGTTCCTTTGGCCACATTCTCAAGTCAGTATAAGTGAAGTGTATCGGAAGAAAACGACAAATTCAAGAAAATCACCGGCCGGTCGAAAATTACCTACCCACCAGCACGTGCCAGGAACCACGCCTGTCTGCAGCTGAATCCTCACGAGGTGGAACACAGGTCAGTGCCGGTTCTCTTGCGTTTTCATTCATAGAAGCGGTCACATGTGTATTTCCTTTCTATTACAACCAAACGCCAGGTCATAGGTTCTTATACGCTCTGTGTGCAAACACACAATTGGCAGGACTATTTACACGTCCCACCATAATTTATGGTCCTTACGAGTCGGATAGGCCAGTAAATAACATATTCACGTAATTATTGGTGAAAAATATTTCTTTCCTATTCATTTAATTAAAAGATTCACGTAATTTTGGTGAATTCTTTCCGCCATCTTAGTTTCATTACTTTCATTCGCTAACAGATTTACGTAAATTATTTGGTAAATTCTGCATTTAAAACGCTAAATCTACGTAATAATTGGTAAATATTTATAATAGTTGGTGATTTACGTATTAATTGGTAAATAATCATCATTCTATTCGCATTATCGTAACTTTGTAGGTACCTATCTAGGTACGTAGTTAGTTACATTCCCGCTCCGCTGTGCTACTTGCGCTATTATATAATAAGCCGTAGTACAATTTTCAATAAAAAAGTAGGTATATCTAAACTGTTTGTGTTGAATTACTATTATATTATAGTAGGTACCTTACAGATAATCTTCTTGTTATATTTCAATAGGTAGGTCCTACCTATCGTTAATTTGCAAACATGTCGTCAGATCTCGAGACGAAGCTTATTCTGTTGAATCAAAAAAAGGAATTATTGTTTGCACGCATCACCCGTTGGTATAAATCTTCGAAATCCATTGTTTGCTTTGACATAACGACGCGAGCGAATGAGGATTTTCTGTCTGAGACCGAGAACATCGATGTCGTTCGCGATAAGTTCGAGTCGATTGTAGATCAAATAAATAGCTTAAATTTGTCATTGGAACCCCCTGTGGAGTCCGACTATTCTTGCCTTGACTCATTTGATGAATTGTATTCGAGAATAAAACGCATTAGAAATAAATTATCTACGCCCAAGGTCAGGGAGGTCGCCTCACACGGGGCGAGTAATTCGAACGCGTCTGTAGTGAAATTGGAAATGCTTGTTATTCCGAGTTTTGACGGACGCCCTGAAAACTGGAATACATTTTATCAGTCCTTTAAGGCCAATATTCATTCGAACAAACAATTGTCTGATTCGCAACGTGTGCAATACCTATTCTCAAAACTAACCAATGAAGCACTAAAGTTCACTGCCGGTATTGTTCCGTCAAGTGATACCTACAGTATAGTTTGGGACGCCTTGGTCAAGAAATACCAAGATAAACGCTCATTAGGTTCATATTATCTTAATAATATATTAGACTTAAAGAATTGTTCACCTAGTGTGAACTCACTTGATTCATTTATAGGTATATATTCCTCCTCTATCGCCGCGCTTAAAGAGTTAGGTATAAATGATTTAACGGACTTCATGTTTCTACAATGTGCCTTGAGGAAAATGGACACTCTAACCATCCAAGCCTTCGAACTTTCTGTTCGAGGTGTCGATATACCTACGACGCAACAGCTGATCGACTTTGTACAAGATTATGCTAAGATGATTGAACGGTCAAACCCGCGGTCTTCGTCATATGCGAAGTCGTCCACTGCTGGGACGCCACAGTCTAATGATAGGCGTGTACAGCGTAATTCTAAGTCGTTTGTTGTCAGTGTGCCGATTAATAATAAGTCGAATGCGCCCGCCGCAGTTGACGCGTCATGTTGTTTATGTGGCGGCCGCGACCACCGACACCTGTATAACTGCGCTCAGTTTAAAAATATGCAAAATGCAAAGGCTAGATATGAGTTTATTAAATCTAAGCGTGGTTGCGTCAATTGTCTAAGCACATTACATAATCTCCCGCAATGTAAAAGTACGTCAGTTTGTTTCTGTCAGAAAAAACATCATAAATTTATTGCATTTTTATAATAATGTTAATAATTCGCACTCGCATGCGACGACTGTTGCCGCATCCCCGCCGCCCCAGTGCGACCTTGTTAGTCCCACTCCTGAGTCACCGCTCGCTTCAAGCACTGTGCATTCGTATGCCTCTAGCCATAAGGGTGATATTCTCTTGGCAACCGCTCAGGTGTATGCTCGCCCTAAAGGTAGCACTGGAAATAAATCTGTAGTCAGATGTCTAATTGATAATGGCTCACAGAATAACTTAATCACATTGTCCTGTTGTCGTTTATTAAATTTACCAATAATACCAATGAGTAATTCTGTTGTCAAAGGTGTTGGTTCCACTTCGCAAACGATAATAGGCTATGTGTATTTGGACATTGAATCTCGTATTTATGCAGATCATAAGTATACTATACATGCGTTAGTTATGAATAGCCTTACGGATCAATTGCCCTCGCAATTAATTAAGTGTGATCGCGAGTTAAATCTTCGCGATTTACCGCTTGCTGACTTAAGCTGGAACATTCCAGGAAACATTGATATAATATTAGGTGCACAGCTCTTCCCGTATATCTACTTAGGAAACAGAGTCGAGTGTGGTCCCAGTGCCCCTTGTGTACTATCAACCGCGTTTGGGTATGTACTTATGGGTGATTACCCACGTAAAGTTGTTGTGCCTACAACCGCATCCTTTTCTGCGCTAGCACTAAATGATTTAGTGCAAAATTTTTGGGAACTTGAGGAAGTTCCTGTGAAACGCCTATTGTCTCCAGAAGAAACCGAGTGCGAGAATATTTTCACATCTACTGTGACTCGCGATGACGTAGGTCGTTATTCTGTTGCGCTGCCGTTCTGCAAGGATCCCTCTGAACTAGGGAACTCGCGCGGCGTCGCTCACCGCCGGTTTTTGTCGCTCGAGCGTAAACTTCGTCAATCACCAACCGTACGCGAAAATTACAATAAGGTTATTCAGGATTATTTAGATAACGGTTATCTTAGTCTCGTTGATGACTCTAATTTGTCTATGGATGGTTATTACATACCACATCACGCAGTAGTTCGACATGACAAACCGATGCCGCGTATTGTGTTAGACGCGAGCGCTAAAACCCACACTTGTCTTTCGCTCAATGATATTTTACATATTGGTCCCAATTTACAGGCAGACCTGTTTTTATTATTATTAAATTTTAGGCTATTTCCTATCGCAATGAACGCTGACATAAATACTCACCGCAAATCGCTTGAGTTTGATGTTGGCAGTCATGTCGCAAAGGTTTTAGGTCTCTCGTGGGAGCCGTGTGGAGATAATTTTTATTTCACATCCACCTTGGTAGATGAGAAGTGCACTAAGAGAAATATACTCTCTATAGTTGCGCGACTATTTGACGTGCTCAGGTTGGTGGCACCTGTGATACTCTACGCCAAGTTGTTAATTAAGGAACTTTGGCTTAGTAAGAGTGATTGGGATGTCCCTGCTCCAGAGCATATACGCTCACGCTTTTCCGCTCTCGTTCAAGAATCAAAATTGCTTGACACATTAAAAATTCCGCGATATATAGGTGTCGAAGTTGATTGCGAATTACGTCTTGTCGCATTTTGTGATGCCAGCCTGAATGGCATGGGATGTGTTATTTATGCACATTGTACCTACCCATCTGGCATTCAAACTCGCATTTTGTGTGCGAAATCAAAGGTCACTCCGACAAAGATTACTACGCTTGCTCGATTAGAGTTATGTGCTATTTTGCTTATGTCAAAGTTAATAAGAACTGTACGTGATTCTTATGCATTACGCATTCCCATTACTGGCATTTACGCCTTTTCTGATTCCACGATTGCCTTATCATGGGTTCACTCGTCACCACATCGGTGGTTGAGTTTTGTTAGCAACCGGGTCGCTCAGTGTCAAGAAAACTTGAACGCTAAACATTTTTATCACGTCGCCGGAGACATTAACCCGAGTGATTGTCTATCACGCGGCATGCTCCCCTCGCAACTTTTGACTTATGATTTGTGGTGGAACGGTCCAGCATGGATCCGTGGCCCCCCTGATGAATGGCCTATTAAGTCATTCTCTCCCGCCAACTGTTCTGACTTACCTGAGCATAAGGCAAATGTGTTGAGTGTGACAACAAAACACACAGAGTCGCCATTGTTATGTACATTAGCACAACGTGTTTCTTCTTGGCAGAAACTACTACGCATCATTACATACGTTTTAAAATTCGCACGATTTAAATTTAAGATCGAACCTCATTCTGTATCAGGATTACATCCTGTCCTTCTCCCTAAACGCGATCACGTTGTTGATCTAATAATTCAGCATTTTCACGTTGTCAATTGTCATACTGGACCTGGACTCCTCATGTCTATCATAATATATAAAACGCGTTCTGGTACTTACAAACTCGCTGTAAACAAATTGTATCCTATCCCAACGCAATAACTTACAACGCTAAATAGAATCTTAAACTTTAATTTTAACTCAAACTTTAAACATACTTTAGATAGAATATTGTTAGTCTAAGTTGTTATTTTAGCTATGTGTATTATATTGTTATACAAATTCACTATGGGCTCTAATCAGCCAGTGTTCGCTTGTTTGTTTCGTAACGTCTTGCGACGTTCCAAAGCCGGGTGCATGGTGGAGCGCTTATGTACTTTCTTAATTATTTCCCACATAATTTAATTGTGTTTCAATTTTTGTAATTTAAAAGAACCGCTTCTGTGAGGGAATAATGTTTGAATATTGGCGCTCATTTGTTGACCACTTAGTGTTGAAGAAGGCCAATGAATGGCGCTGTGCACGAATCTTTTCGAACTATATTTTGAGAATGAAGTTTTCTATGAGCGAGACTCTCAAGCTTCACTACGTTCAACCCACTCATTTTTAATCAGTCACTAACTCGCAGTAGCACCGAATGGTGTCTATGACTCCGCTCCGCACCAAACGGAAGTTTGAGTAATTCAACTCCTCGTTTCTTTTTCTGTGTAATTCTATAAGTTCCTTTGGCCACATTCTCAAGTCAGTATAAGTGAAGTGTATCGGAAGAAAACGACAAATTCAAGAAAATCACCGGCCGGTCGAAAATTACCTACCCACCAGCACGTGCCAGGAACCACGCCTGTCTGCAGCTGAATCCTCACGAGGTGGAACACAGGTCAGTGCCGGTTCTCTTGCGTTTTCATTCATAGAAGCGGTCACATGTGTATTTCCTTTCTATTACAACCAAACGCCAGGTCATAGGTTCTTATACGCTCTGTGTGCAAACACACAATTGGCAGGACTATTTACACGTCCCACCAACCCCAGCGATCCTGTTTGGAACACCATGAGCCATGAGCTCACTTTTAAGAGTGTTGTATCTGAGCCCGTGAGCCACCGCATACACTTCGCAGATATGAAGTAGTCTCCGTAATGATCCAATCGATGGGCTCCGCAGCACCATATCATCGGCATAACTGATATTGTTAATACATAAACCACCTATATGACATCCAATCCCGGTGCTACTGAGCTCCTCGATCAGACCATCAATGTAACAATTAAAAAGCTTGGGTGAACTCAACCCCGCATCGCAACCCGTACACATTTGACTGAGAATTGCCCCATTTTACACAGTTCCTCTGATTGTCATACCAATATTTCAATATTGCTGTAACTTGAGAAGGCAGGCTGGTTTCATTTAGCTTACCCCATAATAAATTATATGATACCAGGTCAGGCCTTTGACAAGTCCAAAAAACAAGCAAAAACCGGCGTTTTCCTCAGTGGACAGACCCGGCTTAAACCCAAACTGTGCATCATGACTTTTAATGTGCTCCCCTAAAGTTCTATCCAGCAGACCGTCCAGTACGTTAGCTATGACCGTAGTTAAAGATATAGGTGGGTAGTTCTTCGAAGACAAAATTTTCTATTTCTAAGGGTATATTTCTGTAACCAACTAACATAATTGCCTGTAATTTTTTGTTTTGGATACTTTAGCTTTGTCCCTAACTTGGTCAAATGATATTTTTGAAATAATTGCTGTCTAGGTACAAAATAAAAATATTTGAAGTATGTTCTTCTGATTCATATGACGCGTCCGTTTGCCATTTTCCGAAAGAAAATGTTTGATGTGGCGTTTTTCTTTTGATAAATGCATATAAATAATAATTTTATTGAAAGGAAATGACTTATACTTTTACAAAATAATGCGTGGTAGTTATAACTACTAATACTTTTTTTATAAAAAAGTAAAACTTATGTGTCCGGCGTATAATACTGATTAATATGGTGTAAGCTGCGCTTGACCATAGTTGACCGGGTAATACAGTTAGGATACTGATTTTGCGCGCAGAGGGAATGAGTCGTGCAACGAACAAGCTAGGAGGTGGACATGCGGCTTATAGCCAGAGAACCTGGTGTTACGAAGGTAAATATATGATTCCTCTGTGCTTGGTTCAGGTAGCATTCTGATTACAAAGCCTACTTTATATTATTTATTTTATTGTTTAAAAGCCTCAATTTGCGTTTGCTGTGATGCTTTTAGGTAATATTTTAATATGGAAAACTTTGAATACTGAAGCCTGTATGAATATGGAGTTATGCATAATTATAGGCAAAATCCTGATTCATCTGTGCCTGCTTCATATGGTCAAAACACCATATGGATTAGAAAAGAGCGGTTTTATAGCGCAAATTTGCTTTTATTTGTAACATACATATTAAAGTATGGCTGTTACAAGTATATAGCTGCTATACATACTATCATAATATGTATTTAGTTTAAATATTTAATTGCATTTTTTTACATTGTACTGTAACGTATACTATCACGCAATTGATAAAATGGCAATTTTAAGATTCATTTTCACTAATAGGTATATATTTTTCATTTTCATTTCATTTATTCATGAAAAGTTATTTATCTTTAAATATCTCTATTTTTTTTAAATATTGTAGTTTACAACAATGCCACAACCTGAAGATAAAAAGAAGAAGAAAAAGACACTGGCTGAGCGCATACAGATGGAAAACATAAGAAAATTCCAAAAATTCAGGAAAAACTCTTCGAGGAAATTGAAAGCAGATCGCTCCCTTGCAAAAACTCAAGAAAATATTTCCTTTAGTAATTTTATTAACTTATACTTGACTTACTTGTGTACGTTTGTTTTGATAGTTGGAAATACGATTGGTGTCAAACATTCCATATAATTAAAGTACTTAATTATATGGAATGTTTGACATACGTAGTATAGTACTGTGATTTTTTAATTGTAAAAGGTTTGTCTATTTGATTAAGTATTAAAGTTGTTTAATTTAAATTTTTGTTTCGGAGTGTCACCAATTCTGATGCATCTGGGCACAAAATATTTGAATGTCGATATCTTGAAAACTGCTGTATAAAAATGAGTCCCTCATTCAAATATATGTTCTTTAGAATCCATATTTTCATATGAACATGTGTTACAAAGCTGATAGTGAAATTTAATTTCGGCCAGATGAATCAGTTGAAGAATGAAATTTCGAAGAAATACCCAGGTCTATAGTTGGACAGGTCAGGCATCACCCGTTTTGTAATTGGCACTACAGTGGTATAAATCAAATCATCCGGCAAGTAACAGTGACTTATACTTACATTAAAAAACATGGCAAGAACCCGTGGTAGGTGCACCCCGCGTGCATCAGGTGCTCGACGATGAGACTATCGTGACCGGGTGATTTTCCCCCAACCATTCCTTTGATTGTAGCGGCTATTTCCCGCGCAAAGAACCCGACGGTTAAGTTCTCGATACGACACCCAGCATCGAACACCCGTGACTCCCGAAGAGAGGGGGGTTCCACCTGGAAATGTTGCTGGAAGGCATTCGCTATATCAGCCGGTTCATGCAACCCAGCCACGCTCGCAGAAAGATTCGGTCTCGGATTCAGTGTATTCGTGTTTTTCCAGAATTTACTAAAATGTTTGTTGGAGAATTATTTTGACAATATTTTAATTTTGCTTTAAAATATATTTGGAGTCACGCACTTTATCATAAATAAAACCAAAATTGGGTTTACCGTAGTGTAACCAAGACTGAAACCAATACCGAGCCTCCCTGTGGGCAACACTCACATGTCTATTGCAACCAGTTATATATTTATGTTTCTTTTTTATCCTTTCATTAAAGCTACTCTCTGCTGATTCCTTTATTATACTTACAATCTCATGGTACATAGCTGTAATTATTGTTCTATGGTCGACATTAGAACACAATTTATCAGCACAATCACAAAATTCAGCTGGAAAGTCCATCATACGTAATCTACTATTACATGCCTCACTATACCTCTGTATTTCATCAATATCTCTTTCCCCCCATATAATTTTACTATGGGATTGTCTCATGGTTATAAGTTTTGAGGAGACTACTTATATTGCACTCAATTAACAAGGGATAATGATCCGACCAATAGACATTGTTGTATAAAACTGAAGCATTGACAACAGTAGGTATACGCGTTATAGTACCTACCCACTTTAATTTATATATTTTTTCATTTATATTGTAGAGTTTCTACACTTGTCTGCTTGTTAAGCTTGTTGTTGAGGAGTGCTTAGAGAAAGGATATATTATCTTGGTTCACACACACTTTAATTACGTAGTAAATAGGATGTAAAGGTTACAAAAATAAAGGCGAGTTGGCGTTTCCTTTCTCGATTGTGTTTACCGCGTGGCAGTAATTGCACTACTGATGTTTAATACATGAAAATATTATAATGACACAGGCAGGTTGCTGCGTCAGCCAAATATACACAGTACAAGACTGTACATCTTGGCAACCCCAAAAGAGAAAGCAAGAGCCATCACAAGTATAAGTAAAAATAGTACTTAAGTAAAAACGTTAAAAGTACAAAAATGTAAATGTAAAAAATAGTAAGTATAAACGGTAAAAACTATCAATCAAACGTGAAAGAAATATTTCTGGTTCCGTTTTTCACACCGGTTTCCAAATCCACGTCCCTTGATGGTTGCTCAGTGGCTACCTCTCGATGGTGCTTTGGGTTCCGGATAATCGCAAGTTCAATCTCCTCAGTTCTGTCGTTTGTTGTTTGTCTCGTAGTACTGTTCTTAAGACCGTAATGACAATATTTCCTCCCAACCACAGCAAGGAGAGCCACGACTGCGGAAGTCAGCAAAAAGTAACTAATAGTGTAGTGGTGAATGTCGTGAGTTGTCATCGCTGGCAGGCTGCCTTCACTCTCCTTCTGAAATGCGATTTGTCGATCAATACTTGCAGCGTCTTGGTTCGTGGCCATGGTTTGAAGCTTGCTTGGAGCGTAGCTATATGTCAAATTCACAATCTTGTTTATAGATGTATCAAACACTGGCGCTGCTAGCTCGTAATCCAGTTTCATGCGACTTCTATACTGTCGTTGAGAGTGTATAGTTACGTCGGTTGACTGTAGTATACATCCCGGAGATAGTAATACGATGCTCGAAGAAGTGATGGCATGTGACGTCACCTCGTTATCGCATATTGTTCGAAAATTGAACGAATGACAACAAATTGCTAGCCAGCTGTTCGGTGCTTGTAATTCGATCCAGGCGTCACTGCATGACGTGCGGCTGATGTCACAGGGCCCAGTGTTTTTATGCGATAAAAGTTTCGCTTCACATGGTGCTGTTTTGCTTTGTAGGTCAAAGGATAACATATTTTTCTTGCAAATTAAGTTTGTTGACCTTTGTTGTATACATCCCTTTAGATCGTTTTCTGATAGAGAAACGTAGACATTCTTCTGAAAATTGACCGCAATGTACTTGTGTGATATATGTACATAGGTCGCCCCTGTAGCTATTTCAACTGGTAAGGGTATTGCTTGATATAAGTTGAACTCATCGTTTGATACTAAAGGAATGTGAGCCTCGAATATGAAATGTTGTTCAGTGACACGTGCTTTCACATTGATTATCTTGTAAACATCCTTGATGTTTTCCTTGTAGTTTTGTACAGGTAGCGATAAAGTTTTCGGCAGGCTACCGGAAATTTCAGTCAACCTTTCCATTAGTCGAACAGGAGTAATCAAATGTGTGTCTACATGTCCTTGATAGACGTTTGTTAAAGTGTTAAACAGCATTTCTTGGAAAGTTCGTAAGCTGTTAATCAGTAGAAATGTTGTTAGAGCAGCCGAATTGATATAAGTAGTGGCGGAGAGTATCTCTAGCTCTGTTTTGATAGATTTGAAGCTTGTGTTTGTCTGATTGATGAAATTGTCTAGGTAGCGAAATTGACGTTGAATGTTATCTTCGCTTCGCTTCAAGACTTGGTTCTCAAGTTCCACAATGGTAGTTTGGTTCTTTATCAACAGATAGTTTTCGTTTGTTTGAAGTGACCTTATATCGTCCTGGTACTTGTCGGCAAAGCTTTGGTCCAGTATTCCAAATAGACTGTTTGCAATGGAACCAATTCCGTTTACCAAGCCTCTTCTCTTTCTGTTGCTCAGGTGCTTATGCGGGTTTAGTAAAATAGTATTGTAATATATCAAATGATTCATCTCATGATTTAGTTGTTCCATTATTGGTTCACATTGTTTTATTTCAGTTTTGATGCATAAGTTCTTCATGTTTTCAAAGTAAGCTTGAGTGCGACGAGTGCCTTCCCAATAATTAGTCAAATTGTAGTACATGAATAATAACCACTCATCGTGAACTACTTGCATTTTTCCTACGGTATCGTAGTACACGGGCCGCTCGCGCTCCAAACTTGTTATCTGCGCAGCTGGTTTGGGTGTTAGCGGTGTGCTGTCTGTGGCGCTTTGAGCTCCAATTACTAATGTAAACAATGATAACATTAGCAATAAAGTAGAGATAGGCCGTGTAGCTTTCTCTGTAAGTTTATTTTTAGAATGACGTTGAGAATCTTCTTTGCTAGCACCTGTCGTGGTTTCCTCAACTTCCGAGTTTAATGGCAAAGGAGATAGTTTCGTTATAGGGCGCTTGATGACTCCTGCTTGTGTTTTGATGGTAGTGACCCGAACGTATCCATCGGTTCCCGGATGAGTCTTCAACACACGACCCAAGGCCCACTTTGCCGGAGGTAAGTTGTCTCTTAGCAGTACCACGTCGCCTTCCTTACCGTCACGTTCTTCGTGGGCTTGTTCCATTTAGAACGCGCTTGTTTTTCCAATATCGTTGAAATAGGTGCTCGGTGAGCTGCCACCTGCGGCGTAAATCGATGTTGTTTTCGTCTTTGTAATCGGAGACCATTGTGACCACTTATTACGTCATCCACGAAACATTCTTCTAGAAGAGTCTTGGCGGCTTCGGGATGTTTGTGGCCATCGTCTGTAGCTAGTTGCTTCAAAGTGCGCATAGCAAGCCACGGTGCGCACTTTGTACCGTAGGTTATTGTGCGTAATTGGTAGTCACGTAAACGTTGATCTCGTGATTCCCTCCAGACAATGGTTTGAAGATGTTGTTGGTCTTCTTCTAGCCATGTACAGCGGTACATTTTCTCAATATCCGCCGTAAATGCGTATTTGTAGGTTCGCCACTTGAGTATGAGTGTCTGAATGTCCTTTTGTAAATTGGCTCCTTTTTCCATAACATTGTTCAAACTGTAGCCACTCGTAGTTTTTTGAGACGCATTGAACACGACTCTTAACTTGGTTGTTGTAGACTGTTCACGTAAGACGCCGTGATGAGGCATATAGTAGCTGTCGGCTGGTATGTGAGATGCAAGTTTCAGATGTCCTAGTTCGGCATACTCTTTAATGAATTTTTTGTACATTAAAGATAGCTTTTCGTTCTTATTTAGCCGTTTTTCCAACTTTAGAAACTGAGAAACAGCTGTCGATCTTGATTTACCTAACTTTTCTTTGTAGTCGGGTAATAAAGGCATTCTCACAATGTACTTGCCATCAGCTGATCGTCGCACGTTATCTTTGTAAAATTGTTCACATTGCTCGTCTTTGGGAATATCCTTAGTGTTCTGGATCTCTTCGTTTTCCCAGAATTTTGTCAACTCGTCTATGTTGAACGTAGTGACGTGGCAATCAAATGTTTGTTTTGTTTTGCCACATAAAATCCACCCAATTTGTGTCTGTTGTGCGACGGGGGATTGGGAGTTATCCTTCAGGACACCGTCGAGGATGATTTCTGAATAGACATCCGCTCCCAGTAAAATATCTATCTTGCGAGAAACATTGAAGTCAGGGTCCGCCAGTTTCAAGTTTTCAAGATGCGTCCATTGACCCTTTTCACATGTTCTAGTGGGCAAGTTGTTCGTAAGCTTCGTCATAATGAGCGCTTCAGATTCGAAGCTGTAATCGGAGTGAATCGAACGACAAGAGAGTGTCACTTTACCCCTGCATTCTCTGGAAACAGAGCCGATTCCCGATATTGAGGCGTTTACCCCTTTTCTGTTAAGGCGAAGTGTTTGCGCTGCATTTTCCGAGATCAAGTTCACTTGCGAGCCTTGATCAAGTAGCGCACGCAATGTTACATAAGTCCCGTTTATGGACTTAACCCTCAGTAGTACAGTGGTTAGTAAAACCTCCATGTTGTCGTTTGACAAGTGGTTCGACGATTGGTGTTCTGTAGGGGTCGATGTTGAGGGTTCGTTAACGTGACCTCTCGTAACAGGTGAAGCCACGTGTTTTTTGTCAGGGTTGTGTAATAATGTGTGATGTCTCTGGTTACATTCTTTACACAATTTTGTTGAAGTACATTCGCTGTCTCCATGCAAATATAAACAGTTTTTGCAGAGCTGCAGTTTCGAAACTGTGTGTTTTCGTTTGTCAAACGTCATTGCAAGGAATTTGTCATATTGGCGTAATACATGACTTCCGTTGCAATGTGGACACTTTCCGCGTATGGTTACATAGTTATTCGTTTTATTATAACCAAAGCTTCGTTTCTTCATTTGGGTTTGCTTGTTGAAAGAGTTTGTTAATTTTTCAGAAGCAGCCGAAGCGATACCCTTCTTAGCAGATTTCATCGTTTCATGAGCCATGAATTGCGTTTCGAGGAAATATAAAGTCTTGTAGGCTTTGTAGTTCTCTGTGATCCTGGAGTTCTTTCATGTAGTCACCCAGGGTGCAGGCATCCAGTTTTTGTGACATAATGTGCACGATAATAGGACCCCAAGAAGATGTTTCGACTCCAATGTTAGATATCCCGTTTAGGCATTCTGTTATGACGTCATGCATTTTTTTCAGGTTAGACGAGTCCGGATTCTGTATAACCGGCAGGTTTAACATCGTGTTCATGTATGAAGTGAATTGTAGACGTCGGTTGTCATATCGTTGTGTCAAAATGTCCCAGCAGCAGTTGTAGTTCTCAGTGCTGATGGTCAGATGCTGCACTAAGCGTTCTGCTTCGCCTCTTAGTTTGGACTTCAAGTGTTGCATCTTCTGGGCATTGTTGATCATAGGGTTTTTGTGTATCGCTTCTAAAAAAAGGTCCTTAAATTAATTCCACTGACTGTATTTCCCCGAAAATTCATGGATGTCAATCTTAGGTGCAGATTTTTGATAATGAATCGACGACCAGATTTTTGAATTAATCTTCTTTTTCAGGTCATCATATTGTTGTTCGATGTCGGTGAACATTTGGGTATATTGTTGATTGGATCCTTTTAGTTGAAAATCGATACTCCAGTGAAGCTTGTCTATGGCGTCCCATTTCGATTTTAATGTTGATAAGTGGTCTTCCAGTTCCCACTTTTCAGAAATAGACGAGATGTCAACCTTCGAAATAGCACGTTGAATAGCGTTAAAGTTGCATTCTTGCTTGTCAAGCAAAATCTGCACACTCGAGCTGTTGTTATCTTCCTCCTTCGAAAATTCACTCAAATCGAATCTCACTTCTCGTTGTTGTTTTTCAAAATGTGCTAATCTCGATGAGATATCGGTTTTAGTTGATACGTACAGGTCTTTAGTTTTTTCATAGGTGTCATCTGCAAAATAGGAAATAGACTTGTCTTTGATTTCCAGTAACAACTGAGCGTGTCTGTTGTCGAAATTCTTCCACTCGTTTTCTAGTAAAGCCAAGCGTTTGTTCAAATATTCCGCCGTTTTTCGCGTAGAAGAATCTTTGCGATAGTTTGTGCATATTGCTTTGATATTCTCGAAGCAATCCAACTGTTGGTCTAAAGTACTCATATTGCTTGTTTCTTATAGATTTGTTGCTTCCAGAAGTTTCCACGTCGTCGACAGTGATTGGAGAGCGTTGTGAAGGTTACTGCGTTGCCGATAATCTTCACGGTTTCAAGTCTTGAAACTGTTATTTTTCAATTCGAAAAGTCGCTGTGTCTTCGCACTCAAGTGCTTTTCTCACGTTTCTCTGCGCCTTCTCAATCCGACGCGGCGACCCGCTGGTGGGAGACCGGTCAAACCGATTCGCTAACGCGTGGAAAGCACTGAAGCACTGAAGATTGTTCCGTCGAAGGACCATAAGATGTAGAGTTTCTACACTTGTCTGCTTGTTAAGCTTGTTGTTGAGGAGTGCTTAGAGAAAGGATACCTTGATTCACACACACTTTAATTACGTAGTAAATAATGTAAAGGTTACAAAAATAAAGGCGAGTTGGCGTTTCCTTTCTCGATTGTGTTTACCGCGTGGCAGTAATTGCACTACTGATGTTTAATACATGAAAATATTATAATGACACAGGCAGGTTGCTGCGTCAGCCAAATATGCACAGTACAAGACTGTACATATATGTTTAAGGCACATTTTCTTTAAATTTATTTATTTTGGATTGCCAACAGTTGTTACATGTAAACTTTCAAACTTTCGTGGTGTGTGATATATAAGGATTAACGAACGGGAATAGGCACGATCATGCCTTTTACCCTGAGAGTTAGTAGGTACATGCAAGTTTTTTTTATATTCAAGCATCTAAAGTTTATTAGTATTATTATCTAAGATAATCAAGTGTTAGTCCTTTTGCGAATTGATCCTTTCGAGAATTAGCTATTCTGCTAATTAGTCCTTTTGAGAATTTGTCCTTTCGCGAATTAACTAGTCCTTTTGAGACACGGTAGGCATATTGTGAATTAGGCATTATGCGACTAAACGATTTTTACTTTTTGCTACCATATGTTATTTCGCAATTTTAACGTTATGAGACTGAAGGAAACAGAAGAAAACTATAGATTTTTGCCAATTTCGGCAGCATATATTTGTTTAAAAAAGTGTGTGGAATGAAACTGCATTCTGACAAGAGAGAAATTTTATTACATGGAATTTGCGCGATAAGGTTCGTGGACGGAGGACGCACTGGGCTACATTTTCTCGTAGGACTCGCGGTGGCCGCACGTGGCGCACACGCGCTCGTAGCGGTCCTCGGCCGCGTCGTAGGCCTCGGCGCCGAACGCGTGCTCGTGCGCGGCGCGCGCGCCCGCGAACAGGCTGGAGCGCACGTCCATGCGCAGCGCGCGCATGCGCCGCGCCGTCTGCCGCTGGCGCGACGCCGCGCGCGCGTCCTCGCGCCGCGCGCGCTCCGCCTCCAGCGCGCGCTCCGAGCCCCACACCAGCAGCGCGCGCGCCTCCACCTGCGGCCGCAGGTACAGGCGCATGTCGCCCAGGCGCGCGCCGTGCGGGTTGCGGCGGCGCACGGCGCGCAGCGCGGGCGGCCGCAGGTCCAGGTCGCAGTCCTTGAGCAGGTACAGGCTCTTGGCCTCGGTGCGCGTGACGAGCGCGTGCGCGTCCGCGTCATCGCGGCACTCGTCGCACACGGGGTGCTCGAACGCATCGAACAGGTAGGACTGCGCGAAGCTCCGCGCGCACTCCAGGCACGCGGGCCGCTCGGCCGGGTCGGCCACGGGCGCGGGCGGCGGCCGCGCGCGCGGCGTCTCGGCTGGCTCGTCCTCCGGCAGGAAGCCGCCGCCGCCGTCGGGCGCCGACGGCCGGCTGGTCCTGCGCCGAGCGAAGGAGGAGCGTGTAGGTACCTTATCCGATTTTACAAATTTGAAATAATATTCAACGAATAATATTTAGCGTTGGCCTCGACGGGCTTGTGTTGGCGCCGCGCGCCGATGGCGGGAGAGCACTCACGTGGTGGACGCGCGCTGCACGAGGCGCGCATCCCGCAAGGCGCGAGCGCGCAACCGCTGCCGCTCCATACGCGCACGCTGCGCCGCCGACAGCTCCGCCTCAGGGGGCCTCGCCGACAGCGCCACCTGAGGGGGCTCCGCCGGCAGCGCCGCCTCGGGGGGCCCCGCTGACAGTGCCGCCCCAGGGGGCTCCGCCGCAATGGCTTCTTTTGATGTCGCCATAGCACTAGAATCTACAGATATAAAACGCTCTATAAACTGTGTTAAGTGAAAACACAATTATGAATAGATGCTGTCTAATTTCCAGACTTCAGGTACAGTCAGCATGAGATCAATCTTGACAAACAAATATTTGCACAGTTTGAGTGTGGATCAAAACCGCACCTCCCGCCTAGTGGCCCCATTCACTACCGCCACACCACAGAGGCTGTCCGACTCATATGTGGCAGTTGTAAATAGTGGTTTTGGTAAGTTAAACATTCTAAATGGCATGTTTAATACCTATCAACAGTGAAAACTAAGCAGTAAAGTAAACAGAAATGAGTAATAAGTATGTAATGGATCAGTGAATATATTAGGTCCTTACATATGAAATTGGCGTTTTTCGTACTGGCCACTTTAATCACGATTTTCTCCTCTTTGGTAAGGAATTCCAAATTCAAATTTGTACAGCTATTTACTCATGTATTTGTGCTTTGATGACCGTTGTTGTTTTTTAATTAATTTGTTTTTTTCTGTTTGCGTCACTCATTTTACAAAATGGAAAACTTAAAATATCGATAATTTACGAATACGAGTTCCGCCGTGGCACTAGTGCTGCGGAAACGACTCGAAGGGTGAATGATGTTTATGGCGGTCATGTTGCAAAAGAAAACACAGTTCGTTTTTGGTTCCAACGTTTTCGTTCTGGAAATTTCGACCTGCAGAACAAGCCCCGGGGACGGCCTGAGACCCAAGTTGATAATGAAGTATTGAAGGCTATTGTGGAAGGGGATCCATCGCAAACCACGTCCGAGTTAGCTGCAGGCTGCGGTGTTAGTGATAAAACTGTTTTAATTCACTTGTAGCAAATATATGGCGGGGGGGGGGGGGGGAGGCTGCAGGGGGCTTGGCTGTACTGAGTAGCCATACACATTAAACTCGGTAGTAAGGATTCAGGGCTATCTCACGTTTTTTAATATATGGCGGGGGGGTGGAGATGGCAGACATGAATTTCCCAACAAAGTCAACATGGGTATCGCTTTCGGGGTTTTTGGGGTCGCTGATTACGAATATATCATCCGTTCAGCGATCCAAAATGGCGGACTCGTAATTTTCCCTAAAATCGATATGGGTATCGCTTTCAGGTTTTTTGGGGTCGCTGATTACGAATATATCATCCATTTAGCGATCCAAGATGGCAGACACGAATTTTTTACTAAAATCGATATGGGTATCGCTTTCATTTAGCGATCCAAGATGACTTGATGGATGATAAATTCATAATCAGCAATCACGAAAACCTCGATGCCGATACCCACATTGACTTTGTAGGATATTTCAAGTTCGCCATTTTGGATGGCCAAATGGATGAAAAATTCGTAATTAGTTACCCCGAAAACCTCGGAAATGATACTCATAATGACTTTGTTAGAAATTTCACGTCTGCCATCTTGGATCGCAAAATGGTTGATATATTCGTGATCAGCATCCCCTAAAACCCCGAAAACGATACCATATTGACTTTGTTGGAAAATTCATGTGCGCCATCTTGGATCGCTAAATGGGTGATATATTCGTGATCAGCATCCCCTAAAACCCCAAAACGATACCCATATTGACTTTGTTGGAAAATTCATGTGGCCATCTTGGATCGCAAAATGGGTGATATATTCGTGATCAGCATCCCCTGAAACCCCGAAAACGATACCCATATTGACTTTGTTGGAAAATTCATGTCCGCCATCTTGGATCGCAAAATGGGTGATATATTCGTGATCAGCATCCCCTAAAACCCCGAAAACGATACCTATATTGACTTTGTTGGAAAATTCATGTCCGCCATCTTGGATCGCAAAATGGGTGATATATTCGTGATCAGCATCCCCTAAAACTCCGAAAACGATACCCATATTGACTTTGTTGGAAAATTCATGTCCGCCATCTCGGATCGCTAAATGGGTGATATATTCGTGATCAGCATCCCCTAAAACCCCGAAAACGATACCCATATTGACTTTGTTGGAAAATTCATGTCCGCCATCTTGGATCGCAAAATGAGTGATATATTCGTGATCAGCATCCCCTAAAACCCCGAAAACGATACCCATATTGACTTTGTTGGAAAATTCATGTCCGCCATCTTGGATCGCAAAATGGGTGATATATTCGTGATCAGCATCCCCTAAAACCCCGAAAACGATACCCATATTGACTTTGTTGGAAAATTCATGTCTGCCATCTCCACCCCCCCGCCATATATTAAAAAACGTGAGATAGCCCTGAATCCTTAGTAACGAGTTTAATATGTATAGCTACTCAGTACAGCCCCCCCCCCTCCCACCATTTCCATACGCTCCATAAACAGCTTCGTTGACAGGACTTAAGCGTTTTATAAAAAATGTGGTCATTTTTGAGAAGTGGTCAATTTGAGATGTGGACCTTTTGAGATGTTGTCAATTTGGGAAGTTGACGATTTGAGATGTGGTCAATTTGAGAACTGACATAATGAGATGTGGTCAATTTGGGAAGTGGACGATTTGAGATGTGGTCGAAGTGGGAGGGAGCGAGCCAGCCAAATCCTGCCCCAAGCGAAAATTAACGCCAAAAAAGTTACTTGTGAGCGTTTGGTGGACTAGTGCCGGTATTGTTCATTACAGTTTTCTCAAATCTGGCCAGACTATTACGGCTGATGTCTATTGTCAGCAATTGCAAACAATGATGGAAAAGCTAGCGGCTAAACAACCTAGGCTGGTCAATCGCTCCACGCCACTGCTGCTTCACGACAACGCTAGACCACACAACGCACAACAGACGGCTACCAAATTAGAAGAGCTTCAATTGGAATGTCTAAGACATCCTCCGTACTCCCCGGACCTTGCTCCTACAGATTACCATTTTTTTCGAAATTTGGACATCTTCTTGCAAGGGAAAAATTTCAACTCTGATGGGGCAGTCCAAATCGCCTTCACAGATTTTATTGATTCCCGTCCGACTGGTTTTTTTAGTAAAGGGATCAATGAACTACCTATGAGATGGCAAAAGTGCATAGAAAACAATGGTTCATACTTTGATTAATTAAATATACTTATTATATTTAAAAATATTCGACTTTTTGTTCCTCCCATACAAAACGCCAATTTCATATGTAAGGACCTAATATAATTGAGCAGGAGAATAATTAAACGGACGGTTAAAAATATTGAAGGGGCGGTTAGTGTTATGTGTGGGCAGTAATAAATCGGTATTTGTCGGTAGGAAATCTCATTCTAAGCATTTCTATAACTAATGAGGTGGTAAAGTTTGGATAGGTAGAAGGGGAAGGGGAACTGTAACACGACTGATGGTGGAGGTGAGCGCTGATGCATCACAAGATGGCCACCCTAAACCTACACCTGGGTCGCAAGTCCCAGGCGCCGTCACAGTGTTCCTCTCTGTACCACGCCATGGACCCGGCTACCGCACAGTGAATCCATGGAATGCTAAGAACCGGATCTCTGTTGAACTATTTATAGAACCGCTCATTCCAACATTTTACCGCTCATGCAGTTATTGGATTGCTCAATTATTTTTGGAATTTGACATTGTATGATAAAATATAACCAACTAATAGATTTTTATTACTGTCCATGTTTTACTGTCGTAATAATTAAACAACTTTTTTTTATAAAGGACACTTCAATTTGTCTCCACTTCGCCTGATGTTAAGCTAAAGGCAAAGTCTCGGAATAAGGGGCACCATCATAAACATGTATCATGTTAACAGTGGTGGCACTCAGCTTGACGTCCTCATCAGATGCCTTTTCATGTCCCACTTAAAGGAGGGACTCCCAGGTCTTAGTGATGCGGCATAAGAATGAGTCACTGAAACGCTTGGTTCCAGCAGGTATACTCTGCACTGTATACGGATGGCATCTTAGCATAGTATTAGTATAGTATAGTATTTAAATAACAGCTCAAAAAATTAGTTTCCTATTTTTTATAAACATTTTTATGTTGAAGTTACACTTTCTTTAATCATAAGAAGTGTTTTTAATAATCTGACTACCATTGTATATCCGGTTCAGTATGGTTTGGGATAATAACTTTAGAAAAGAGATCATATTCATTAGAAGGAGAATAACTCCAATTAAAAAACAGTAGCACTCTGGGAGGGTCAGTAGGAATGAACACTTGGGCAATAAAATATGTAGATAAGTACTCACTATGATTAAACAAATGCGAATTTACACAATTTGTCGATAGTTGAAGGAGGTATAGCGAGTTCAATGGTATTTTTGCCATCTTAGCAAATGTTCAGCAAAAAATGCTCAACACGCTAGAAAACGGGCTTTCGTTTCACGTTAAATTAGCTTGGAAACATCTCTGATACGGATAGTACCTACCTTTAATTATATCGTCAAGATTTGAACGTAAATGATGCAAAACTTTTTGAGCATACACAAACCAACTTTTTAAGATTTTTATAATGCATTAGTTTTAAATTATGATCATATTATTATGAATGATAATGAATAAACAATAATAATAAATATTCCACAACATTCCACACAACGCTATCTAGACCCATGGTAAGCATAGCTTAACTAGCTTGTGTTATGGAATCTAGAATGCGGATAAACATACATAGATACTTTTTTTTTTGTAAATACATACATATTATACATAGAAACACCCAGACCAATGCAAATAGTCATATTCATGCATACAAATATTTGCACTGAGCGGGAATCGAACCCGCGCCTCCTGCGTGGCAGTCGCGAAATAATTTAAAAAAAATGATCAAAATAATACCTTATCACGATATTTCACTACCCATCATTTCATTAATAAAAATAGATTCATCATAAAATAATAATATTTGATTTTTAGACAATAGATAGTTAAGTGTAAATTGTAAATCTATGTGAACTGTCTTTTAATTTTAACTTCACTTCACACCATCAGTAGGTACTACATTTAATTAGGTAATAAATAATTTAATATACAACAACTATCCAGCACTATTTTATTTGAATTGAGATTTTTTTTTTTAAATTGAGTCTGTCTGACTTTGACATTGATGATTGATTTTTGTCATAGACATAGTAAATATAAAGACTTGAAGCTACTACGAAATTCATTCATAAAATCATATGAGGGAAAACGCCAACCTCCATCTTGCATTCGCACGTAGCACGTAGTGGGGATGTAGTAGCACCTGATTGGTCAAATAAAATTGCTAGTGATGCGGTGATAGAATTTTAATTATCGATATTTTCCCAAAAATTTAAAGAACGAAGACCACTTTCCATACATAGTGAATGACTTTTGAAATGCCGTTGACTTTTTATTATTCTACCGCATAATGGTACGGGTATTACTGATGAATAGATACTAAAACATTTTTTACATCTATAAAACTATAAAATCAATATGATTTATATAGTTGAACAAGAAAATGTGTATTTGGAAAATCACCTTCTACAATGGTAGGCCAGCCTTAGAGTACTTAAAGTACTATACCACAGTCTAACGATTCATACTAAATACAGTTTGTCAACGAAGCCGTCTTGACAGTGAAATCGCTCGGGGAGAGGGGAGTGGTGGGGGACGGGGTGTTATTCGGTACAGCCATTTCACTCGGTACTAAGGATTCAGGGCTGTCTCATCTGTATCACGTTTTTTAAATAATAATTTTTGTGACTCCACCGCAGCTCCGCTCACGTGGATGTTGGTTATCGTGACCAAACAGCCTATGTGTTAATCCAGGGAGTCAGGTAGCTCCACTTATGTAATTTTTCTTTCAAATAAATAAATTTTTAGTCTGTGCCTTTTTTATATCGATAAGTAGTTTTCGGATTGGATTCCCTACTAAGCCGCCATATTGCGTTCGGTTCATTCATAAAATCCAAGTTTAGGTAGGCAGTTTTTTTTCGTAGGTATGTCAGCTCTTGATACTCTAAGATTTTTGTCTTTTGACTCGACTGTTTTTTTTATAATATATTTACTATGTCTATGGATTTTATGATAATGGCATAGACATAGTAAATATAAAGACGTGAAGCTACTACGAAATTCATTCATAAAATCATATGAGGAAAACGCCAATTCTCCATCTTGCTTTCCAACGTAGTGGGGAACGTCGAGCGGTACGCATCGTCGAGTCTACAATAAAGCGAACGAGTAAGGGCTACGAAGTGGGGCTACCATGGAAGGAAGAAGACGTCACACTCCCGCCGAGTTACAACTCTGCGCTGCGTCGACTGAGAAAAATTGAAGAGAAAATGGACAACGATCAAGACTTCGCTGAAGCTTACACCAAACAAGTAGACAACCTGCTATAGAAGGGGTACGCGACACCGTGCGACGGCACCGAGGCTACAAGCCCCGTCTGCTGGTACCTACCTCACTTCGCCGTGCAGAACCCGAACAAGCCTGGTAAGCAGCGACTAGTCTTCGATGCAGCTGCCAAGAGTGGGGGCGTCAGCCTCAATGATCATATGCTTGAAGGGCCGGACCTGTTGATGTCACTACAGGGGATTATGTTCCGGTTCCGAGAGAAGCCGATCGCTATCACAGCAGACATACAAGAAATGTTCCTGCAAGTGAAGATACGGCACGAAGATCAACCGGCTCAACAGTTCCTGTGGAGGGGAAGCGACCGAGACACACCACCCCGCCACTACAAGATGACGAGCATGATCTTCGGTGCCGCCAGCTCACCATTTATGGCACACTATGTTCGAGATGCGAACGCGAGGGCCCACGCAGACACTCACGCGACGGCCCTCGAGGCGATAACGAGAAGCCATTACATGGATGACCTGGCAGCTAGTTACGAAAATGAAGATGAAGCCCAGCGAGCCGTCTCGGAGTTGATGACGGTTCACGCAGCCGCCGGCTTCAAGCTACGAGGATGGAATACGAACCAAGCCAGCGTACTCCGCGACATCCCAGCTGAGCTACGAGCGACGTCGCCGACCCCACTGGGGGGAGATGGGCCCGAGAACAAGATACTCGGCTTCATCTGGAACGCAGAGCAAGACGAGCTTGGGTTCAACACCTCTATGAACCGAGTTCCCACCGAAGTGATCAACCGAACGCGCGCGCCGACGAAGAGAGAAGCCCTCAGCGCGGTCATGTCAATATATGACCCACTCGGACTGCTGAGTCACTTCACCGTACGGGCCAAGATCGTGCTGCAGAGCCTGTGGCGACTTCAGATCTCGTGGGACGAGCCTATACCCGAGGAAGAGAACGAGCTCTTCGCTGCCTGGCTGGACCGACTCAGTGACCTAGCCTGCCTGCGACTCGAGCGCTGCTACATGCTGAACGAAGCTCAAGACCTACAACTGCATGTGCTGTGTGATGCGAGCGAACAAGCGTACGCTGCAGTGGCGTACTGGCGCATCACTCAGCCGGACGGGAGCGTCAGGTTGTGCCTCGTGGCCGCCAAGTCCAAGGTGGCGCCGCGACGCACCCATCAATACCACGTCTAGAGCTACAAGCAGCGGTCATCGGGTCAAGATTAGCGGCGACGATCAAGCGAGAGCATCGGGTCAAGATAAGCAAGACAGTGTACTAGACCGACTCGACCACAGTGGTGCATTGGGTACGAAACGACGGGCGACGCTACACGCCGTTTGTATTTCACCGCCTCGGCGAGGTCGCCGAACTCACTCACGTCAAAGAGTGGTGGTGGGTGCCGACTGAGCAGAACGTAGCAGACGACGCGACGCGCATCGACTACTCAGCCATCACTGCGAGCGACAGGTGGTTTCGAGGTCCAGAGTTCCTGTTGCAGCCTGAAGACAAATGGCCGGCAGACAAGACACAACCAATTGAAGACTGCGAGGTGCTACACGTCTGCGAGAAGAGCGAGGTATATCACGCGTGGTTACCCGACCCCACGCGGTTCTCTAACTACAATCGCTACGTTAGAGCCGCCGCTTACGTGTTAGCCTTCATAGACAAGTGTCGCCGCCAGACGTCGCAGCTGCGAACTACACACATTGAGAGAGCTGAGAACGCGATCATCAGCCGCGCGCAGCACGAGAGCTTCGGGGAAGACGTCGCGCGACTACAGACCGCTCGCCCCATCTCTAAAGCGAGTCGTCTGTACCGATTGGACCCGATCTTAGAAGATGGATTACTACGGGTCAAGGGACGCATCGGAGCAGCCACCGCGCCAGTCGAAGCAAAAAAGCCCCTCATACTCGACGGTCGACATCGCATTACAAAACTGATAGTAATGCGAGAGCATCAGGCCGCCGGGCACGCCGGACGCGAGCGGGTTACGAACGACCTGCGGCAGCGGTACTGGATCATCCATTTGCGACCCACGGTACGAACCATTGAACAAGACTGCGGCCTGTGCAAGAAACGAAGAGCAAGACCACATCCGCCAGCAACGGGGGACCTGCCACGTGAACGCCTCGAGCCCTATCAGCGACCCTTCACTCACTGTGGGTTAGACTATTTCGGACCCATGGTAGTCAAAGTGGGGCGTCGCCGAGAGAAGAGATGGGGTGCCCTGTTCACGTGCCTGACATCGAGAGCTGTACACCTGGAAATCGTCGCATCACTCACCACGAGCTCCGCGATTATGGCGCTACGAAGAATGGCTGCGCGACGAGGCTGGCCGAGAACTATATACTCGGACAACGCCACCAACTTCCATGGAGCCGACAAGGAGCTGAAGACGGCGTACGAAGAGTGGATGCCGGCGCTGCGAGACCTGGGACAGCTGCACGCGGTCAACTGGCGCTATATACCACCGGGAGCACCGAACCAAGGCGGAGCGTGGGAGAGACTAGTTCGATCAGTGAAAACGGCGTTGTCGGCCACTCTGAAGGAAAAAGAGCCGACTGAAGAAGTGCTGGGAACCTTGCTAACTGAAGCAGAGTTCTCAATCAACGCGCGACCGCTAACCCACGTGAGTGTCAACCCGGAAGACCCAGAGGCGTTAACCCCGAACCATTTCCTGTTGGGGTCATTTATGGGCTTACCATCAACTGGGCCCTGTCAATACGCCGATAGACGAACCTGGAGGAGTTGTCAAGCCCTCGCCGACTACTTCTGGAGCAGATGGGTGCGCGAGTACCTACCTACTTTAGTACCGCGCGGCGAGCCAAGCAGCCAGCGACGACCCCTGCAGACTGGAGACATCGTGGTGGTAGTAGATCATGTGCTACCACGCAACGTGTGGCTTAAGGGAGAGGTCACCCGCACCTACACTGGACCTGACGAACGAGAACGAGATCCGGAGTGTTCAAGCGACCTGTAAGCAAGCTCGTCGTGCTGGAAAAGGCCGTTACGCAGACTGCTGCACTGGGGGGAGAACTGTCCAGTACGCCGAGCCACGCCGCCTGAATTATAGCTGATTCGATGTAAATAGTGTAGTTTGTAAGTTATTATGTAATAGGATAAGGATATAGAAGAAATAAACTCGTTTTAAAAACAGTAGGCTGAGATAGAAGTAAGGAAAAATTGCAAATAATGTCAGTCATTAGCCCGCTCATTAAGTCCCCCTGCGGGCTATGGAAAAAAGGGGTACTTAAGCTCCTCGTATGTCTTTTATTGTTGCTTCCACGACTACTTGTTATTATCCAGCATTCAACCTTCACTTGTATTAAGTACTCAAGAATATTGTAAGAACGGAGTACGCAATAAAAATCAAGAGCTATCGAAGAATCGTGTGTTTTATTTCCTGGTTGACAACGATAAAAGTCCATCATACAGTCCACGACAATGTTCATGGATAAATCCTTCACTGTCGAAGCTGTCCGATTGTGGAATGCCTTACCGGTCAATCGCAATACAGCGCAATCACTGCCAGTCTTAAAAAAAAATGGTTACGGCCCACTATTTGCAAGAAAAATAGTGTCTGAATGTTTCTATATTAGAACTGTGTCCCATAGTATGTATCCTCTACGTATTTATATTATTATGTATAAGAACTATATAAATTTGTAACTCGTTGTAAGTATTTACTATTATTTATATTACCAATGTCTTCTGAAATATTATTAGTATGTATTCTATATTCTATAATATACCTACATATAAGTACTCCTAATATTTACATATCTAATAATTCTTCTAAAAAAAAATCATTATAATAATCTCTCAGTACACCAAACTGCCCCTAATCTCTCTGTCTGAGTCTTACACCATCCTATGGTTGCCTGTAAGAGATTGCCTCAGAGCGATAAGGCCGCCAATTGTGTACCACATAAATTGTACCTTTTATTTATTGTAAATATCCTTGGTGAACAATAAAGAATCTTTTATTTATTATTTATTTATTTACAGTAAGAACATAGGACTGAAATGGCGGATTACATAACTTTTCATTCGGGTACCTACTAGGCAAGTCGAGCACTTCTATTTTGAAGTAAATATATTTTATAAGGTAGGTAGTACAAATGTATATATATATATACTGGGTGTAAGGGGAAAGCTCACGAAGCCGAAACCCCTAGTAGTACTCCAGGTACATAACAAATTGGCCAAAGTGTTATGTACCTGGAGTACTACTAAATATATATATATATATATATATATATATATATATATATATATATATATATATATATATATCGTTACTCAAAGACTGTAAAGAATCTTTGTAGATTTTACGTCCTTCTGGGCGAATTATTCGAAACTCCGGCTATCACAAGGAAAGTCTGACAGAAAGCCCTAAGCACACTGCAACCTGAGAATATAAATAATCGGCATCCACTTAAGCTAACCACTTAATTTTTTCTTTCAAATGTATAAATTTTTAGTCTGTGCCCTTTTTATATCGATAAGTAGTTATCGACAGTTTACTGGAATCCCTACTAGGCCGCCATACTGCTTTCAGTTCATTCATAAAATACAAGTTTAGGTAGGCATTTTTTTTCGTAGGTATGGCAGCTAGACCTTTATGTCAAGTGTCAAGTCTTATTTTGTATTTAATTTAAGCAAGTAACGCTGGAGAGAACACATTGCGGTATTTTATTTTCCAAAATTGGTGTGAATTCGGGTTTTTATGTATAAAAATGTTGGCTTTTTAGACATAACGTTTTGGACGACGCACATAACTATAGGAAAGAGGCACATTATATAGGTACAGTGAAATTGTGACTCTTCGTGTTAATTGCAACTCTCACTAGCTGTATGGATGTGCTATACACAGGCAGATAGATGTTTGTTTGATTAGTTTTTTAATTGGATTGTTTTTGCTGTTTTTGCTGCTGGCACTATAGCCATTGTACCTATATTACTTTTAAGGCTGTATTTAATGTATGCTATGTATATATACACGTAATTTTATATGTATTATATCGGAAACATTGCCTACTTGAAGGAATTTTTTTTACAGCATTAAGTATGCTAACTATACAAATCGAATACATGGGGAAAAAGAATCTTCTCGGGCGGGACTCGAACCCGCAGTCTTTCTCTTACAGGGGGAATGCCTGACCAATTCGGCTACCGAGACACGCCCGATATGATTCAAATTTCCCATCTCATACGTCTTTAAGGCGACTTGGCGTCATCTACCGATTTTCTTACGAACTATAGGAATCAATGAATGATGTTACAATCATTTTTAAATATTGATTTTTGATAACTGCGCCCAAACAATTGAAGGAATTTTTACAGCATTAAGTATGCTAACTATACAAATCGAATACATAGGGAAAAAGAATCTTCTCGGGCGGGACTCGAACCCGCAGTCTTTCCCTTACAGGGGGAATGCCTGACCAATTCGGCTACCGAGACACGCCCGATATGATTCAAATTTCCCATCTTATACGTCTTTAAGAGAAGATTATTTTTCTCATCTCATTCATCTTCATTATCATTATCATCAACATCAACATCATTAATCCATTATCATCATCGTCATCAATCATTTTAACTATATGTATAATAGGTCTACCAGAATCTCATGGCACGATTTAAAAAAAGGAATTACGATTTTCATATGGCAATAATTTTTTATTTATTTATTTTTATCAAAATCATACATTTACAGACTAAGTCCAATACAATAATGTAGTACCCTAATATAATAATACCTAACTATAACTTAAAAATTATTTATTTCTAGACAATGAATTGTCACCCTTTCGAATTCCGCCAATGTACAGTCAGCATCAGAAAAATGTTGACGAGTAGAGTACTCAAAATAATCTTAAAACCAAAATTTCAATATTATATTGATAATTAGAAATTTTTTGGTTAAGATTATTTTGAGTACCCTACTCGTCAACATTTTTCTGATGCTGACTGTACAACAAAAAATATCATTTTTTTGCGATATCATATTATAAATTTTCAATGCTCGTACGTGAGGCGCGTTCTTTAATATATTTGTTCGAGCTACTGGGACTTCGGATGTATTGACCCTTGGCGCTAGCCGCAGTCTGGTGTCAGAAACGAGCAGCATCAATGACTCCAATATCTGAGGGTTGTTTTAATTTACCTCGAAATACTAAAAAGACGTAAGTACTTAGCTAGTGCCAAGTTGCGTCGCACCTCCAGCTTATATTGATATTGATGTCATCACGTCAAATTCGGGGAGTTATGGCGGGAAAGCGTAGAGGACGCATCGCGTTATTATTTTATTTTCCGAAATTGGTGTGAATTCGAGTTTTTATGTATAAGAATGGTGGATTTTTAGACATAACATCTTGAACAACACAAGGAAAGTGTCATATGACAGTGAACTGTGATTCTAGGTGTTCAATCCAAATCTCCCCTCTCTAGTAAAGTCCCCACAACTTTACTGAGGCAGCACTCATCTCATTCATCGTCATTATCATCATCATCAACATCATTAACCCATTAATATCGTCATCAATCATTTTAGACTCTGTCCAACGAAAGATGAATAAACCGATTTAAATTTTGAATTTGTACTAAGTATATTGTGCAGCGTTCGTTAAAAACAATGCCCAAAAAACTGTAAAGAGTGACTACAAAAGCTTTTATTCACTATGATTGATTAAAGGTGTGCAAAAATATATCAATCGCAATGATAAAATCTCCTAGTGCTGCGCTTCTTGCACACACTAGTACCATTGGTATTTAGAGTATACTAGCTTTCCCCCGCGGCTCTACCCGCGTGGGTGTCGGATGTCGCGACCAAACATAGCCTATGTCCTTTCTCAAGGGGTACCACCCTATACCAAATTACATTAAAATCGGTTAAGTGGTTTATGCGTGAAAGCGTAACATACCGACAGACAGACAGAGTTAGTTTCGCATTTTTATAATATTAAGTATGGATATGGATATTTGCTGGTCTATATGTTGTATATGTATAGTACCATGTAGCCTGATTTTATGCGCGCCTTAGAAAAAAGAAAATAATCATAATTATCAACTCCATTATTTCGGTGTATAGCCAGTGCTAGCCAGTGTTGCAAACCCTTGATTTTTCAAATTTGGCGCTAATTTGTTGCACCATGTTTCGCTGGCCAGACTCTAACTAAAGCTTAATATCCAGGTTTTCGACTCCGATCAACTAAAGCGATCAACTGAAACGAATCAACTATTTTTGTTCCCAACGAATCTACCTTTTAGTTGATCCGATAGGAACATTTATTTTATTTTTCTTCTAGTTTGTTAGTAACATAATAGAGTGATAAAAAACCTTTTCTGAGTATTATTCTTGAGAACGACGTAAATAACTATAGATAGATTTAATTTTGATTAATGCATTGACATTGTCATAGAAAATATTATTATAATAATTTTATTTTCTTATTTTGTGGGCTGAGTTACCAAATCATCCTCATTATTTTACGTTGTGAAACGGGGTTGTATTACCATGGGGGTAATTGAAAAAAATGATGGCAAAGTCTTTCTGTACAAAAATTATCAATATACGAGAGTCCGAATGTTTAAAAGTGGTGCTACTTTTTTAAGATGTATAAACTACTAGCTTTTGCCCGCGGCTCCGCCCGCGTGGATGTCGGTTCCCGGCAATTATTCGAATTTTTCTCGCCGTAAAAACCTTCCCTGGACTTCCACGAATAATTCAAGACCAAAATTAGCCAAATCGGTAAAGGCGTTCTGGAGTTATATCGTCAGGAAGGAAAACCCGACTTATTTTTATATAGTAGATAACCCAAAAAAAACAATAACCCGAAGTGTAACGGAAGCATTACTGGGGCTAGATAGACGAACTTGTAAATAATTGTAACAAAGTGATAAAATTGTATGCCTATGTTACTTTTCTTTTCTTCGATGAGTAGGTACGCCGGGAACAATTTAGTAAAGTACCCTGTGACCTGTGAGTCCTGTGACTGGCGCCTCGCGCCTGCTCGCCCGTGGGAGGTAGATAGGGCACGTTGTTAGTGGCGACAGCACGACTGCAAGAGCGACCGACTGCGGTCTCAAATATTTTAAAGCAATGGTGCTCCAATCGTAGTTTCATATCATACTGTAACCACAGTATAACGAGAGATCTTACAGTAGTTCATCGCGTTTGATGTTTGCGGAAATGCCGCCTTTTGTAATTTTTTCAGGGTTGTCACTTCAGTTTTTATTTATAATTTATTTTTCTGTAATATTTTATACATACCCCTATTTGATCTCTTTGTTCTGTCAAGGCACATCAATTCACACTAATATAAATTACTAGCTGATGATTATACATCGCATCATCGCATGGATGTGTTTATTATTCTAATACTGCTGTATGATATTCTTCTATGTTATCTGACGTTTGATATAGAATTGACATAATGCGTGCAAATATCGTCAGAGGGTGATTAGTAGACATTCTTCTGAATTAACAAAATGCCCGTTGCTTGGGCTGCTATTAAATAATATATTTTATGGTGGCAATTTTTTTATTTAGATCGAAAAATTGATGGTTTATGGTAGTATGAACGCCCTTGAGCGTAGAGGTATATGGTTGTATGGGTCCTATAGGTATATAGGCTCCGTAGGTGTAAGTATGGGCCCCGGTGACCTATTAGTGTCGGGAGCTCCGTGGGCGTATGGGGCCCGAATCGAAATGCTTTCTGTTCTCAAAATAATTAGGAGAATTTCATACAGCTAATTGATTCTAATTTCTAAGGCGAAACGAAGTTTGCCGGGACAGTATAATTCGGAGAAAAGTGGCTGTGATATTATACGGACGGACAGACAAACAGACAGTCATGACGAATCTATAAGGGTTCCGTTTTTGTCATTTGGCTACGGAACCCTAAAAACAAGAACCATAAAATTTAGCTGCCTAACAGAACAGGTCTCACAGAAGTAACAATACACGTAGGTAGCATATTGTTACGGGAGACGGGTAACGGGTAACGGGATTGGAAGTAATCAGCTTCGTATGTGAGACCGCTTTATTTACACCCCAACAGCCAAATTCTCTAGAAATAATTATATATTATAAAATAATACTTAATTATATATTATATAATTAATTTCGATATTCATTTTATTATTTCTCTAGAATTTTCTATGATCAACTAGGATAGCTTAACTATATATTGATCTTCATTTCGTTTCTCATTTATATTATTCTTCCAGAATGTTCTGCTAACAACTAGAATAATTTAAATATAGAATCTTCGGTTATCCTTACCAAATAAAGATCTAGGTATATACATTAATTAGAAAAACACAAAAACCACTTTTTGTACAGCAGGATTCGAACCGCCACGGGCGCCGGCCACCGGTATCAGTAGGCCGTAGTCTAAGCCGTTCAGCCACCGCTGCCATTTGAAAATGCGTGTGAAATTACGAATATCGGACGAGTCCATCGATGTAAACAACTTTAGCGGAACTTCTCGGCGATTTCAGAATTCTGTAAGTGACGTCATTAATTTTTGTTATCCCTTTATAAGGTCCTTGCCAACTTGGCTGCAGTTTCGGAGATAATCCTTGCTTCCGTACTGGGTTATGAAGCCACACTAGCGATCCTTCCTCAAAACATCTTAAATTTGAACTTCTGTCATATCGTGTTTTCATTCGTTCACTGGCCTGTAAATTGGCTTCTCTCATGTATCTGTGAACTTTATCCATTCGTTTCCTCAATAATTTTTTATGATAATTGTAGGCAACCGATCTGAATTTTGTCACACTTTGTACCTATTACCTACTTACCTTTGATTGGCGTACGCGCCGAGTCGAACGATGCGAGGGGGAGACGCGGGGTGCGACGTGAGGGGTTGAAAAGAAAGCGACAGGAGAGAGCGGGCAGTCAAAAATGGTTACGCATCGGGAGGACGCGCGAAGTGGACAATCCGCGACTCCCCCCCGACTCGCTAAATTTTATTCTAATAAGTAATTACGAGCAATTTGAGATAAATGTGCAAATATAATTGTGATTGTATTGTGATTTATAATAGACACTTTCATAAACAAGATGTAGTTGGTTTTAATCAATCCACTCGCGCAAGAAACCCTGCGCCAAAATCTACATTTCTTCGAGCCGGATCTATCTTGCGGAGTGGTATTACCAATTGTGTCGTATAATAATGTCTACCGAAGGTGTTGTGACAAGGAGTAAGGCGGTCAAGACTCCGGCGTTAGATGTAGACCGGGTATCGTGCGCAACCCGCGTCCCCGTGAACACGAATATGGCGCCGGCGCCGGCGGCGACACGCGTGACGCGCTCGCCCAGTGGAACATCGAGGTCCACCAGCCGCGAAGCCGCTCGTCTCCGTGCCGAATATGAAGCGGAAAAACAGATCGCCGCAGTAAAAGAGCAGCTGATAAGAAAAAAGTTAGCGCTAGATATTGCTGAAATCGATGACGAATCAGAAAATGAAGAGTGGTGTGAACAAGATGTTGGTGATGAGAAGGTAACGCAGTGGCTTGGAACAGAAGGGCATGTAGCTGTATATCCGCCGGCGGGCGAGGCAACATGTACCTACAAGTGCGAAACGAAAGTTCCAAGGCCAACCGCGACCACGTGCGAGGCGAGCAACGTTGGAGATGAGAAGGCAATGCAGTGGCTTGAAACAGTTGAAACAGATGGGCATGAAGCTGTATATCCGCCGCCGGGCGAGGCAACATGTACCTACGAGCGCGAAACGAAAGTTCCAAGGCCAACCGCGACCACGTGCGAAGCGAGCGCCCCGCCCCCACACCCCTCTAAGCCGAAGTTCGTCGCGATGTCGTCCGATCGCCGCGGCCACGCAACCTGGGACGCCACCCGATGGTTTGGAACAGAAAGGCATGAAGCTGTATATCCGCCGGCGGGCGAGGCAACATGTACCTACGAGCGCGAAACGAAAGTTCCAAGGCCAACCGCGACCACGTGCGAAGCGAGCGCCCCGCCCCCACACCCCTCTAAGCCGAAGTTCGTCGCGATGTCGTCCGATCGCCGCGGCCACGCAACCTGGGACGCCACCCGATGGTTTGGAACAGAAAGGCATGAAGCTGTATATCCGCCGGCGGGCGAGGCAACATGTACCTACGAGCGCGAAACGAAAGTTCCAAGGCCAACCGCGACCACATGCGAAGCGAGCGCCCCGCCCCCACACCCCTCTAAGTCGAAGTTCGTCGCGGATGTCGTCCGATCGCCGCGGCCACGCAACCTGGGACGCAACGGCGAACGAGTCGAGCGCTGCTATTGGTTCGTCGGATATCAAGCAATTAGCTAGCGCGATAATGGTCCCAGCAGAAGTATGACTTACCTGATTTTGATGGTAATCCTGTTGAATGGCTATCATACAAACGAGCATTTGAGCATAGTGCGCACTCACACTACAGGAATGTAGTACGTTTACAGAAATCGTTACACGGCGCTGCTAAGCGCGCCGTTGACGGCCTGCTTCGTACTGGAGTGAATCCCATGGAGGTCATCGAGGCTTTAGAAGAGGAGTACGGTCACCCAAGTCTCTTATTGGATTACGTGATACAAAATATAAGAGAACTTCCTCATGTTACGGAGGGAGGTACGCAGTTACGTAGTATGACAGCGACAGTAAGGAATTGCGTGCATATACTAAAAAGTATAAGAGCCGAGGGCTACATAAATAATCCCCAGATTATCAATCAAGTATTAGCTAAATTGACACCCATACAACGCTCGCAGTACGGTGAATTCGTAATGAAAACTGATAAGACGAGATATTGCGAAGATCTCAGAATATCGCCTAATATGAATGTAGTCCTCGAGTTTCTTACTCATCTTTGCCGCGCGACGTCATACTACACGCCGAGCATCGAACCCGGAGCCTCACGCCGACCTATCGCACACCGCGTACATGTTACCGATTGTGACGTGAATACGGACGTCGACAACGAGGAGGAGAAACGGGATATCGTAACGTGTTTACTTTGTGCTGAAAGTCATTTAATAACGGAGTGCAGTGTTTTTGTTAATAAAAATAATGACGACAAGTGGACCTTTGTTAAGTCAAACAATTTGTGTTTTAAATGTCTCAAGGGTAAACACTCCCGTTACACATGTAAAGCGAAGAAGTGTGGAAAGTGTCGATCCCCACACCACGAGTTGTTACATTTTAACAACAACAACAACGCGAGGAGCGCGGGCGCGCGCTCACACGCAGCTCGGTCAGCGACAGCGCGGACCGCTCCGAGCATAAGCGCCAACGGCACAGCAGCGGACGGCGGGGCGAGCGCAGGGTCAGTTCCCGCGCCCGCGACGCCCAACGCGAGCTCATCAACGCAGCACGATTTGCAGAGTGAGTCAGTTACAAGTATGGGATATCGAGGTAACGAGTACTCTTTGTTAAAAATATTACCAGTGAATTTAACTGTTAACGGTGTACAACGCGAGTGTTACTGCTTATTGGACGATGGCGCTACTATTTCGTTAGTGGACAGTAGTTTAGTATGTAATAGCAGTGGCACTAAAATGCCGCTTAAAGTTATTAGTGCAAGTGGTCATGTAATCATAGATAATGCCTCGCGTAGGGTTGCAGCACAGATCACAGGTCCTAATGGTATACCCCACGAGATAAATTTACGTACTATTTATAACATCAGCCTACCGTCGCAGACCATGTCAGATGAAATTTTACGGCGTTATAAGCATCTTCGAGATCTGGACTGTTCGTCTATGTCGAACGCGAAACCGATGTTATTAATTGGTCAGGATAACTGGGAATTAATTGTTAACCAGCAGATACGTCATGGCAAATCGGGGCAACCGGTAGCGTCACATACTAAATTAGGCTGGGTTGTTCACGGACCAGTCGGTAAAGCTGTAGCGGAGTGTGGGTCTGTGAACTTTCTCTCAGTAACCGATGAGTTGCACGAGTTTGTGAAACAACAAATCGAGTTAGAGTCTATAGGTATAATAGAGAAATCACGTAAAAATTTATGTCATGAGAGAGCGTACGACATTTTAGCGGCTACGAGTCGAAAGCGCGTGGACGGGGCGAACGTTTGTTGGGAAGTAGGCTTGCTGTGGGCACGGGATGACATATATTTACCAAATAATTATAATTACGCATTTAGTCGGTTACGTAATGTCGAGAAAAAGATGGATAACGATCCGTCGTTTGCAGCAGCGTATACAAAACAGATCGAGCGTTTAGTGAATGAAAGGTATGCAATAATATTACGAGAGCCGGTGAATACTAATCCCGTATGGTGGCTACCTCATTTTGCGGTCGTCAATGTCAATAAACCGGGTAAAGTCCGACTTGTTTGGGACTGTGCTGCGAAAAGTAATAATGTATGTTTGAATGATGTTTTGTTAACTGGGCCCGATCTATTGAATTCGTTGCTAGGTGTTCTATTGAAATTTCGCCTCGGTCCGATTGCGTTTACAGGTGATATTGCTGATTGTTTTATGAGGATTAAAATTAGAAAAGAGGATCAGGGTGTTCAACTGTTCTTATGGAGAGGGCAGGACCGTACTCGGGAACCAGATACCTACGTGATGGACTCAATGATTTTCGGAGCTAAGTCGTCACCGACTACGGCCACGTACATTTTACGTAAGAATGCGAGTGAGTTTATAGGTTCACATCCGGATGCCGTCGAGGCCATTAACAAAAATCATTATATGGATGATTATTTAGACAGTACACATTCGGTCGATGCAGCACGGCAATTGATACGCGCGGTATCCATGATTCATGCCGCTGGTGGGTTCGAGATACGAGGGTGGGTGACGAACTCACAAACGTTGCGCAGCGAGCTACCTGCCGTCGTCACCGGCGCTGTTAATTTAGATAAGTTGCCCAGTAGCGGGGAACGTACTTTAGGTATGCTGTGGCTGCCAGAGTCGGATGAGCTGGCTTTCGATTTATCGTTTAAAAAGATACCTACGGAAATAGTGGAAGGTAGAGTGATTCCAACAAAACGCGATTTTTTAAGGATTGTTATGAGCGTTTTTGATCCATTAGGTTTGTTGTGTCCTTTTACTATAAAAGCTAAGTTCATACTTCAGAGTATTTGGAAATCGGGAGTTGGCTGGGACGATCAGCTGATTGATAAAGACGCAGCGGAGTGGCGTAAATGGTTGACAGATATACGTCAGTTGTCGAGTTTACGGGTGCCACGTTGGTATGGTCTAGGTTTAGAAGAGGTTGAACTACACGTGTTCGGTGACGCCAGTGCGTCCGGATATGCAGCAGTGGCATACTTGGTGGGCCGGAACTCGTACCGAAACCCACTTGTAGCTATGGTAGGTGGTAAGGCTCGTGTATCCCCACTGAGAGTTATATCTATACCACGAATGGAACTCCAGGCTAGTGTTTTAGCGTGTCGCCTAGCGTGCATGATTCAAAAGGAATTAGGTATCAATATCATTCGTAGATTTTTGTGGTCCGACTCTAAAACTGTACTGAAATGGATACATTCAGACCCGCGAGATTTCCAAAAGTTTGTTTCACACCGATTAGCGGAAATAGACAACAAAAGTAAAATTAGCGAATGGCGGTGGGTACCGACAGCTGAGAACCCAGCGGACGAGGCGACGAAGGCTTATTGGCCCACAAAATTTAGATTATGGTTTTCAGGTCCTTCGTTTTTGAAACTTACATCTGACCAATGGCCGGCCAACGATTTTGAAGATGACATCGAGGTAAACCTGGAACGTGTAGAAAAGGTCAATGTCGTAAAGAAATATGAGCCGATAATTGACATAAGCCGTTATTCGTCATGGGTAATAGCGGTACGAGTTATGTCACGGGTGTTCGCATTCATTAACATTTGTAGAAATATACAGCCTGTCTGTTTGACAGGTGAGAATGTACGCGACGCGGAAACATTTATTATTAAGCAGTCTCAGGCCGAAGATTTTCCTTATGAACTAGATAGGATAAAAAGTAGTGGCTGTGTTTCAGAAAAGAGTAACATCCGCGATTTAGACCCGTTTTTGTTTGAAGGTGATAATCTGATGCGAGTTCGAGGACGTTTAGGTGATGCACCTGGTTTGAGTTTTAGTGAAAAGCATCCGATTATACTTAGCGGTCAGAGTTACACGGCGCGACTCATCATATTGGATTTTCATAAACGTTTGCATCACGCTAATCTGGAAACCGTTCTCAATTCGATAAGAGAGAAGTTCTGGATTACGAAGCTTCGTCGAACGGTCAAAGCTGTTGTAGCGTCCTGTCAATTATGTCGTATTCGTAGAGCTATGCCTATTCCCCCTAAGATGGCAGATTTACCATCGGTACGATTAACAAATACGCGGCGAGCGTTCGTCCATTGCGGTATTGATTATTTCGGTCCCATGCAAGTAGCTATAGGTAGGCGTCACGAAAAGAGATGGGGCGTAATATTTACATGTCTAGCAACTAGAGCAGTGTCGCTTGATTTAGCAGCTACCCTTACAGCTGATTCGGCCATCATGGCTATCCGTCGATTTGTTGCGCGACGAGGTGTGCCATCCGTGATGTATAGCGACAGGGGTACCAACTTCATAAAAGCCGACAAAGAGCTACGAGCTGCATTGCGGGCTATGAACCAGGGCGAGCTTCAAGATTTCGTTACGGCAAAAGGTATTACGTGGCGTTTTAACAGTCCCGCATCCCCTCACATGGGCGGCAGCTGGGAAAGGCTTATTAGAACGATTAAAGCGGCGTTAATGGTCGTACTGAAAGAACGTGCACCACGCGAAGAGACTCTGTCGACAGTCTTAGCGGAAGTCGAAATGACGCTAAACAGTAGACCACTAACATTTGTAAATAATGATCCGAATGAACCTATTGCGTTAACGCCTAATCATTTATTATTAGGAACGGCAACCGGGGCACCTAGTCTAGGCTCTTTTGATGCGACCGATCTCAACGGAAGAAAGGCATGGCGAAAGGCTCAGGCCATCGCTGACATGTTCTGGCAACGGTGGCTTAAGGAGTACGTTCCCACACTCCAACGACGTCAGAAGTGGTCGACTCCCACGCCACCTGTCAAAGTAGGTGACGTTATACTGGTTTATGATGAGAATGTACCGCGCAATGTTTGGCCTAGGGGCGTGATAAGTGCTGTACACCCGGGCCGTGACGGCCACGTGAGAATTGTGACTGTAAAAACCTCTAAGGGGCTTTTGATCAGACCTGTTTCTAAAATTATTGTATTGCCTACTGATAGTGTTTAATATTGTGTTCAGGAACAGGAGGGTGGGAAATGTAGGCAACCGATCTGAATTTTGTCACACTTTGTACCTATTACCTACTTACCTTTGATTGGCGTACGCGCCGAGTCGAACGATGCGAGGGGGAGACGCGGGGTGCGACGTGAGGGGTTGAAAAGAAAGCGACAGGAGAGAGCGGGCAGTCAAAAATGGTTACGCATCGGGAGGACGCGCGAAGTGGACAATCCGCGACTCCCCCCCGACTCGCTAAATTTTATTCTAATAAGTAATTACGAGCAATTTGAGATAAATGTGCAAATATAATTGTGATTGTATTGTGATTTATAATAGACACTTTCATAAACAAGATGTAGTTGGTTTTAATCAATCCACTCGCGCAAGAAACCCTGCGCCAAAATCTACAATAATACAATAAATTACATTATTTTCGGTAAAATAAACGTTACGCACATTAAAGCCATTTCTCACACACACATACACACGTGACTTGCGTGTTCATACAGTTTTTTTAGGCTTAGGTAATCACCACTGTCCCATACCTATTTGAAATGTTCACAGCTGACGGATCAAAAAAATATTTCAAAGTTTTGGTTTAGCCGTAAGAGCTTCATTAATTAATGAACATCCAAACACATGACAACAAAAACCAAGTCTTAAAATTTCACCCGTAATAAGAAATATTAAAGGAAGGTGCAGATTAGGTAGGCGCACAGTTCTACCTCTAAACCGGTTTGTTGTTTAAGCACATTCCTCCACATTTTTCTTCTTTCCTCACTCATGCGGCATGCCCCACACTGTTTTCCAGTCTCTCACGGAAGCGGATGAAGTAGGTAAATAAAAAACGTCATGTTCTTGATAGGTCTTTATTGGTCGTGTCAAAATTACACAACGATTCAATAATTTATTTTTATAAACCTTTCTTTATAAAAAAAAGAAACAGACGCTCGAGCGTCCGCATACGTTCAACAGTGAGCGCCGCGTCGCCGCGTCGTCGTCGCCTTACATTTTGATAAAAATAGATCACTTAATTTACTCTAGCCTAGGACGAGAACGCGTCGATTGCTCGACGTTTAAATGCACAGTTACAGTATGATATGAAACTACGATTGGAGCACCATTGCTTTAAAATATTTGAGACCGCAGTCGGTCGCTCTTGCAGTCGTGCTGTCGCCACTAACAACGTGCCCTATCTACCTCCCACGGGCGAGCAGGCGCGAGGCGCCAGTCACAGGACTCACAGGTCACAGGGTACTTTACTAAATTGTTCCCGGCGTACCTACTCATCGAAGAAAAGAAAAGTAACATAGGCATACAATTTTATCACTTTGTTACAATTATTTACAAGTTCGTCTATCTAGCCCCAGTAATGCTTCCGTTAAACTTCGGGTTATTGTTTTTTTTATAGTTTATACATCTTGTGCTAGCACCTCTGCCTACCCCTTCGGGGAATACAGGCGTGAGTTTATGTTATGTTATGATCTTAAAAAAGTAGCGCCACTTTTATACATTCGGACTTTCGTATATTGGTAATTTTTGTACAGAAAGAGTTTGCCACCATTTTTTTCGATTACCTCCATGAGGTTAGGTTAGACCAACTCCTCCCCCCCTAACCGGGCCGGGCAGTAGACGCGGGCGCGTCTGCTGCTTACATAGGCCTCGAGGTTGAAGGCGCACGTCGTGTCGCGTGTGCCTTGCCTAGGCGGGTGGCAGAAGGACTCCTCTTCTGCCGCACCAGAGACGGGCGGGCGACCCACACGACGATGGCGGAAGGTGTTGTTCCCGCCATCGCATCGTCGACATGTGGTGACGACGGACACCTTGGTGGTTTAGTGGGTAGTCTGGCCTCCTTCGGAAGCTAGGAGTCCCACACGAAGCCCACACCCTTCCCCCGTGGGGGGTGAGCGAAACGCTTAAACGCATTCCACCACGTAAAAAAAAAAACAAAGGGGTAGATAGCTCACATCATAAGTAATCACGTTTTTCTACGACTTCTTAAAATTTGTTAAATTTTACTTTCATACAAAAATAAATATTAATTTAGTTTCGCGTCTAAAAGTTATCATCAATTCATGATAAGTGGGTATTACATCTTCCTGAATTCAGAAATCTAAATTCAGGAAGCTATTTAGGAAAAGAAATTCAGTCATCGAAGCTCGCGATTACACGTTCACTAATTTAGGATCCTAAATCATTTTTGAAGGACGAGCGGCAAGGGACGGACGTGTCGACTGTCGAGTGAATTGCGACAAAATGCCCTCAATACTATAAAAAAAAAACAAAATATTGATATTGTCATAACCATTGCGGTTAGCTTAACGACGAACGAATTTTTTCTTTCATAATCAATTTGAATAATTAGCATACCTACTACATGCTGTAAAATTTCATTCAAACATTTGGGCGGAGTAATCAAAAATCAATGAATAAAATGAATGACAGATCATTCATTGGTTCCGATAGCATAGCTCGTAAGAGCGTCGGTAGATTGCTCCACCATCGCCTTAAAGACGGATACAGATTGGTTTGGGCGTGAGTATGCTGTGAGACGGATTAGGCAGTTAACTGATGTAGCTACTGCTAGGCTCGTATACTTTAGTTACTTCCATAGCTTGATGTCCTATGGAATACTACTTTGGGGAAATGCAGCAGATTTAGAAACTATATTTATATTGCAAAAGAGGGCAGTTCGTGCCATTTATTGCTTAGGCAAGAGAGACTCCCTCAGGGAAAGATTTAAGGATATTGACATTTTAACTGTAGCTTCCCAATATGTATTTGAAAACATAATGTATGTCAGGAAAAATATATCTCATTACACAAAAGTAAGTGACATTACAGATAGAAATCTGCGTAACAAACATAGACTTTTACTTCCATGTTATCGGCTTAGCAGGGTTAGTGATTCTTTTAAGGGGGATGGTATACGTTTTTATAACAAACTGCCAGAATCGATCCTTGGTATGCCTGACGATAAATTCAAAACCTTTGTAAAAACCACCTTATCCAAAAAGGCATACTATAGGATAGATGATTACTTGAAAGATAAAAATGTCTGGCTTGAGCATGGTGCAGGCCCCTCGTAAATTGCTATAATTACAGCATGGTACTGTATTAGTTACGTGACTTATTTGTTACATTATGTAACTTTGTTTTAATTCTTAATTATAAAGAGTTTTATATACTTGTTGACATTTAGATTTAAGAAAATAAATATGTAAATTGACGTCCAAAAAATGCCGCAGTGGAGTTTGTTGCGCCGTTTCTTCTCCACCAGCGCCTTGGAAGCGGTGGTAAACTTAGATTAAGTAGAATTAAAATTGACGTCAATAAGAAACAATTTTATTGTTCTATATTGAAAAATAAATGACTATGACTATGACTAGTCTGGTAGCTAGGTGGTCAAAGCATTCTCCCTGTAAAAGAAGGATCGCGGGTTCAAATCCCGCCTGGACCGATCATATAATTTTTCCTTGATCGATTTGAATAATTAGCATACTAGATGATGTAAAATTTCATTTATTTCGTCGGTACATACGCAATATTATATTGGGAGGGAAAGACAAACGTGCGCTCTCGACGGCAGGCGCGCGTCGACTGAGCGTCCTGAATTCAGGAAACGTAATTACACTCATCCGATTTAGCCATTTAGGACGTCGGAAACCATTCTTTTCCTAAATAGCTTCCTAATTAGGAAGCTTTGCTTCCTAAATGCAATTACACTGTTCTAAATTCAGAATTTTCTAAATTCAGGTTTCTGAATTTAGGAAGATGTAATACCCCTTTACACTGGCGGGCGGGGCGGTAACGCCTTTGACCAGACTCATTTCTTATTGCGAGCCGCCAGTCGGTCGCTAGATGCGCGCGCGTCACAGGTCCCTTGTCCTTGTGTGCCACGATTTTTCGCGTTACCGTGTTGTGTAAATCTGACTTTCGTCATGCCTTATCAGTATTCAATACAAGGATATGGTGAGGATGCTTCCTAGGTGTGATAATAATGTGGCGGAAGCCTGCCGCCGATATGCAGTAAAGTTTTCAAATCTACCTACACCGAGGCGGGCAATGATGTTACCCGCCACACAGCAATTACGCGATTACGGACAGTTCCAGCTCAGGTTCAGTGATAGTGGTCCTCCACCGAGGCACTCAGTACGGGAATAAGAAAGGATACTGGAGTTCTTTGAGGACAACGTTAGTGCACGATACTCATTGGCATGCGCAGGACTTGAACCTTAGAGGTAATAATTAATTGTACATAAGTAAGTACTTGTTAGTAATATTGTAAAAAAATCAACTATTAGTTTTATTATTGTAAATACGCTGATTCCACTTTTTAAATACGCCAGGATTCAAAAATCAAAAGTGAATCATATCTACCTACTTACCTACCAATATTTGTTTAGAAAGACATTAAAACATGTTATTGTGTTATTAATCGTTACTTAAAGAAGTAATTAATAAGTGTAGGTAGGTATCGTTTCGTCTTTAGCATTTCTTAGGCAACTTTTTGATTTTTTAATGTAGCCAGTCTAAGCCTAAAAGGGGTATTACATCTTCCTAAATTCAGAAATCTGAATTTAGTAAATTCTGAATTTAGAACAGTGTAATTGCATTTAGGAAGCAAAGCTTCCTAATTAGGAAGCTATTTAGGAAAAGAATGGTTTCCGACGTCCTAAATGGCTAAATCGGATGAGTATAATTACGTTTCCTAAATTCAGAACGCTCAGTCGCCGCGCGCCTGCCGTCGAGAGCGCACGTTTGTCTTTCCCTCCCAATATAATATTGCGTATGTACCGACGAAATAAATGAAATTTTACATCATCTAGTATGCCAATTATTCAAATCGATCAAGGAAAAATTATATGATCGGTCCAGGCGGGATTTGAACCCGCGATCCTTCTTTTACAGGGAGAATGCTTTGACCACCTAGCTACCAGACTCACGCCCAAACCAATCTGTATCCGTCTTTAAGGCGATGGTGGAGCAATCTACCGACGCTCTTACGAGCTATGCTATCGGAACCAATGAATGATCTGTCATTCATTTTATTCATTGATTTTTGATTACTCCGCCCAAATGATTGAATGAAATTTTACAACATGTAGTAGGTATGCTAATTATTCAAATTGATTATGAAAGAAAAAATTCGTTCGTCGTTAAGCTAACCGCAAGGGTTATGGCAATATCAATATTTTGTTTTTTTTTATAGTATTGAGGGCATTTTGTCGCAATTCACTCGACAGTCGACACGTCCGTCCCTTGCCGCTCGTCCTTCAAAAATAATTTAGGATCCTAAATTAGTGAACGTGTAATCGCGAGCTTCGATGACTGAATTTTTTTTTTTAAATAGCTTCCTGAATTTAGATTTCTGAATTCAGGAAGATGTAATACCCACTTAAGTCTGGTAAAGTATGAAGGGATTGTGGACTTAGTGTAAATACCTAGTTACTTTCTACACGCAACAAACCACGCGAGCAATTAATAATCTGTCGAAGAAAGTAGGTAGCGCAAAGTGGAAAAGAGGTATGTTTTCAAACAATTTGACTACGAGCACCAGTTCGTGCTCGTGGTCAAATTAGTTTGACAAAAAAGTTTGACCACGCGGAAGAAGTGAAGCCGGCAAGCACGCGCGAACGAGCGTGCGTCGGTCGGTCAGGCGGTCAGTTTATGAATGAAACATAGACTCAATAATATCGCGTTATAACAATATAAACTTGAAAACTCATTATTAAGTAATGTATTCAGTTTTAATTTAAAGTCGTAGAACAAACGTTATTGTTGTACTCGACCGGACCCATCCTTATGATGTCTGCTACCTGCCCCTGGGAGGATGCTATACTACGAGCGTTATATGATGATCCCTATGACGTTTCAACTGACAGTTGTATTAGTGATGCGAAACAATTTCGATAAAATACTGTTTTTTCAGGCAAATGTCATGTCATTCAGCCAGGTCATTCAACATAATAAGCAATATTTATTTATTTTGAAAAAAAGACTACGCGCATTGATGGACATAAAACACTAGATAAAAAAGTAACAGCCTTATTATATTTTATTTTACTATACTTTAATTTTTATTCAAATTGCATAATTTAAATATATTATATTTATATTTATATTATATTATATTTATATAATATTATGTATATGCATATATTTCTAAAAATAATTACTGAATGTACAAATATTTTCAGGTCATGCAGCTAGGCATAACACAACTCCGCCATTCACGGCAAATAAAATGATGGTTTTATTGGAAGAAGCTTGCGCTCAAGTGACAGCTGACGATTGGCGAAAAGTGGTCGAAAGAACGAAGAAAATTTGCTTACAAGACTGGGATCGAGATGTACAATACGACAATATCATTGACCAACCGTTAATAATAAACGTCACGGATAGCTGCAGTTCAGACTCAGATTTTGAAGATCCGATTGACCCTGTATCAGATTCAGATTGATATAAATAAAATACAAACTCAAAGCATTTGTTTTATATTTCCAACAAATTATCGATATTTTGTTTATCGATGTGTCCCTTCTTAGTCGATAACAGCTTGACGACGTAACTTTTGCAGCACGTACCATGTACATTTGCATTGAGTTTTTTTCTATTATTTCCGAACATTACGTAATAATTTCTTAATATTCATTTTTATAATTTACAATTGTACACAATTATGATTTTTTCGTCTTTTTAATGGACCTCTAAAGGATTTGATGTGATAGGACGTCAGTACAATGTTAAGCGCTAACGAACTGTCATAGGGATCATCATATAACGCTCGTATTATAGTTAATTACAAATAACCCTGTATAGGGTTAAGTTAAAGAAACACTATGGGGTATATTAGGTTGCGATAGGTGCGATAGGATAGGACAAAAAAGTTTGACCACGCGGAAGAAGTGAAGCCGGCAAGCACACGCGCCTCGCCACAGCGTCGGTGGCCATGGTCGTGCGGCGAATAACGATGCTGGGACTCGGGGTGGCGCTCAACAAGTCGGAGGCCATTTGTTTCCATGGCCCTCGGCGAGCGCCACCGGCGGACTCCCACATCGTAGTGAGTGGCACCCGGATCGAGGTCAAGTCTGAAATGAGGTACCTTGGGCTTGTCCTCGATCCACGATGGAGCTTCCGCGCTCATTTTAACCGCCTGGTCCCCCGTCTGATCAGCACGGCTGCTGCCCTTCGGCGGCTGATGCCGAACCTAGGGGGACCCCAGACGAGCAGCCGCCTCCTTTATTTGGGAGTGGTGCGGTCGATGGCCCTATACGGGGCCCCTGTGTGGGTCGACGCCCTGACGGTACGCAACATTGCCCTCTTGCGACGTCCGCAGAGGGTGATGGCCGTCGGGGCGGTAAGAGGATACCGCACCATCTCATTCGAGGCGGCTTGCGCAATGGCGGGCTCTCCTCCGTGGGAGCTGGAGGCCGGAGTCCTCGCGCTAGTGTATCATTGGCGCGAGGAGGCCCGGAGCCGGGGCGAGTTCCCGGCACCTTCGGAGGTGGGAGAGCGGAGGCTCCTGGTGAGACGGTCCATGCTCCTGGAGTGGGAGCGGCGGCTGGCCAATCCCACGGCTGGCAGAAGGACCGTCGAGGCGATCCGTCCTGTCCTCAGAGACTGGATGGACAGATCGCGGGGGTCGGTAACGTTCCGCATGGCGCAGGTCCTTTCGGGGCATGGATGCTTCGGAAGCTACCTGTGCCGGGTGGGACGAGAGCCGACCAGTGGGTGCCACCACTGTGGCGGCGATGATGACACGGCGCAGCACACCCTAGAGGAGTGCCCCGCGTGGGCTGGGGAGCGCCGTGCTCTCATCGCCGAAGTGGGGACGGACCTCTCGCTGCCGGCCGTAGTTCTGTCTATGGTCGACGGCGGCGATGAGGCGTGGGCAGCGGTTCAGACCTTCTGCGAGACGGTTATCTCGCAGAAGGAGGCGGCGGAGAGGGAGAGGGAATGTGACCCCCTTTCCCTCCCACAGCGCCGCAAGAGAACCGGGGCTCGGAGGAGGCGGTACCACCAACTCCTCCCCCCCTAACCGGGCCGGGCAGTAGACGCGGGGGCGTCTGCTGCCCTTACATAGGCCTCGAGGTTGAAGGCGCACGTCGTGTCGCGTGTGCCTTGCCTAGGCGAGTGGCAGAAGGACTCCTCTTCTGCCGCACCAGAGATGGGCCTGCCGTGGATCAGCGGCGGGCGACCCACACGACGATGGCGGAAGATGTTGTTCCCGCCATCGTCGATATGTGGTGACGACGGACACCGTGGTGGTTTAGTGGGTAGTCTGGCCTCCTTCGAGGCTAGGAGTCCCACACGAAGCCCACTCCCTGCCCCCGTGGGGGGTGAGCGAAGTGCTTAAAAGCATTCCACCACGTAAAAAAAAAAAAAAAAAAAAAAAGGCTTAGAGATGAAGTGAATATATTAATATTAGTTAAGAGATTACTAATTTAATCTCTATGGATTCAGGTATTAGTAATCCGACCAACTATGATATGCTAATATTCCTGATATCAGTAATATCAAGATTGTTCACAATTTCACATGGTCGTGTAATATCATTTTGTTTTCGATTGGTGTATTCGGTCGGATCGTTTTTAGCAATAACCATAGACTAAGACGATTTTTTTTAGTATTATATCGATACGATATACTAATAAAGAAGGACCCAAGAAGCACCCGTTTCTTAAAAATATTCAAGGAATTATCAAGGTGATAGGGAATGTCTTGCATTCAAATTATTACTTATATTATAAAAAAAGTGTTCTACTACTTGGTCCCATTATTTTATAAATAAATGTGGCGCATAAATAGCTTTTAATTTCCCAACCTTAGCAAGGTATTCAAAAAATACTGTTGTGTATTGGCTATGTCCGTGCCTTGCGAAAGGATTTTTTCTAAATCCGGAGAGCTAATTTCTGACAGGCGTACTCGGCTGTCTTCCGAAAAAGTTAAAAAATTGATGTTTTTAAACACAAATAAAAAATAACTTATTAAAAACAAGATTTTAAAAAATCTGAGATAATAATTTTGTATACGGGTTGTGCTGATTGCAAAATCAACCACGACGTATCGTATTAACCTATAAAAGTATACTGTACCTGTTCATAAAACAAAGTGAACAGAATTATAAAATCAGTCTCTTGTATCTTCAGCAATAATAATCCATAATCGTGGTGAATAGATTGGTTAAGACCAATCTATTCAGCACGAAATATTAGCGCAATATGTCAATAATAATATGGTACGTACATATTATCTATCACCGCGGTATTCATGCATTGGTCATCGGTAAAATATTACTAATATTCAAATATTAGTTAAGATATTATAATATCATGAGACTAATATATTAAGATTAGCTAATACCGACAAATATCGGTATTAACCCATCTCTAGTTAGGCTAGGTTAGGTTTTTTTTTTCTAGCACCTCTCACTATGTGCCAGGGCACTTCGTGAAAGCCTATTCTATAACTTATCCTTTCGTGCCAACTAGTCTGCCTATGTTTTAAAAATAACCCACTCAGGGTTCAAGCGGCTTTTACTTATTTTACAAATTTCTTATCATCTAAAGTAACATGTTTAATCACGCTTTCATTCGTATCCTCTAGTAACATACAAGTTCTCGCAATCATGCCTCTCGTACTTTCAAACTGTACTTTTCATACTTATGGGACGGGACGGGGCTTATATCTGGCTCGGTGCTTTTCTTTATTTATTATTTCGACACTTGACTCATTACACTTAGTAGTACTTCTTCTTCTGTCGAATCGAAGGCGCCTCAACTCTCAAATTCTGTGTTCCCAATGTGCCGCCACCTGGATTTCATTTTCGGGGGCGGTCATAAGTTCCTCCGCTGTACAAGTGGACGGGCATGCAGCACATGTCAGCAGGTGGGCCATGGTCTGTGGAGTAACTCCACACTCACACCGCAGGTCCGCACCGTCCGAGAAACCCCATCTTGACCGATTCTCCTTGCTTCGACCGACCTGTGTCCGAAGTCTATTTAGGGACTTCCACCTGATCCAGGAGAGGTCGTGCCCAGGTGGCAAACTCTCCGTAGGTCCGCTCCGCGCTCTCCATAGGTCCACCCTGGCCGGGGAGGGATCGCCATCGGTGGCTTGAACGCACACCCAGAAACTCTTTCGGCTTTTCAGCCTTTTTGGCACGTGATGGTGGCCGTGCATGGGGTGTCGCTGATCCCGTTCCAGCTTGCCCCTCTCCATGGATGACGCCAGGTCTCTGCGCACGCTGGGAGGTGCTATACCGGCTAGTTCGGTCGGTTTGAGACAACCTGTTATTATGCGGCAGGTCTCATTTAGTGCTACATCCACTAGCCCAGCATGTACAGAACGGCCCCATGTCGGACACGCATATTCACCCGCAGAGTAACATAAAGCCAGCCCCGTCGTTCGCAGTACCGGCGGTGCGGCCCCCCAGGTTGGGCTCGTCAGCCTTTTTAAGAAGGTGTTGCGTGCCGAGACCTTGTGTTTAAGGATCTCGCAGTTCTTTTTAAATGTAAGGGACCTGTCCAGGGTAACTCCCAGGTATTTGGGGTGTGAGCAGTGTGAAATTTCGACATCGCGCCACCGGATTTTCAGCTCTAGTACTTATAGTTACATAATGTTTTCTTAATCTTAACTTATTTGCTATTAATTTACAATTCTTTTTTTATATTATACCTACTTATTATCTATACTTATTATTATGCATTTTCCTATTTTCCTCTGTGTTTAATATCTACTGTAAAATATTGATGTACAATATTGACCCGAGATTTAATGTTATATCCTATTTCTATTATTAGCTATATTAACTATCTTTTTTGCGTAATCTAGGAAACGCTCTCTGTACCTACTTTCTGGTCATAAATAGAGGTAGGTTTTCTTTTAACATTTCTACGCCTACTTTGTTTTCAAAATTGTGTCTGTCCCGCGCGTGGATCGGGCAGTCCACGATTATGTGTGCGACCGTCTCTGGTACCCCTGGCTCGCAGGCTCACGATGGGTCCTCCTTACACTTGAACCTAGCCAAGTATTCGGAGAACCCACCGTGCCCTGTTAGCTACTGGGTCGTAGTGCCGGCGACCTCGATCTTTCGAACGATGCTGTATGCTGTTACCGCGCATGGTAGGAAGAGCTTGGTGCCCCAAGCAGTCACACGCTCTGTACCTTTCGCGCCATTCGTCAAGCGTAATCTGACCTAGACCACGCATGAGACTGGGGGTTAGGTTAGGTTTGGTTTTTTTTTAATAGCACCTCTCACTATGTGCCGGGGCACTTCGTGAAAGCCTATTCTACATCTTATCCCTTAGAGCCGACTAGTCATTGTGTAGAATGTTGTGGAATAGTTTATTTATTTATTTATACTAATATTATAAATGCGAAAGTAACTCTGTCTGTCTGTCTGTCTGTCTTTCTGTCTGTCTGTCTGTATGTTACGCTTTCACGCCTAAACCACTGAACCGATTTTGATGAAATTTGGTATACGGGTAGATTAGACCATGAGAAAGCACATAGGCTATGTTTGGTCGCGATAACCGACATCCACGCGGGCGGAGCCGCGGGCAAAAGCTAGTTAGTTATAAATGACTGCTCAATAATATCACGCTCATCAATCTCGTTAGGTAAATTATCAGGATTTGCAACTTCTCGGGGGCGAGTCGGGGACACCGGTGTCCCCCTCCCGAGGAGGGCCAGACGGTAAGGGATGGCCCTCGGTCAGCCGGGGTGCGAGGGATATGTCGATGACAACCTCACCTCCGGCCTAGCACCGCGACCCACAGTCGGCGTGCGGTTTTAGTCGGTTCGAGTCAGACATAACCTCCCCTTCCGGCTCCGGCAGGAGGGGTATCCGAGGGGATTTCCGCACGGAAAAAAAAATGATTTGCAACTTCTATCCGACTTTGCAATTCGTCAAATCGGTCATAAATTGTTTGAAATTTATGTGTCTTTATTGTTAATTCATCCATCTCAATATCAGAAAAGGTTTCCTTTGTAAGTAATATTTGATAAAAAAGTTCTTAAATTTTGTAATTTGACCTTTCATAGAACTTCGTTTTACTAAAAGATCCTGTAAATTTTGTGGAAGCTTTGAACAAGCACCATTTGCATCATCTGTGCCAGTCATAGTGATAGTGAGATAGTATTACCAACAAAACAAGTAACAAGCAGTAAATGCTTAGTAAATCGAATGTTTTTATAAAAATAGTTAAATTTAGCTCACGTTCCTCGCCCGGCGAACCTGAGTGTGGCCCCGTGTGCTCTCAGCAAGTCTGTAACCGGCCGCCGTCAATTGTATCAAACTGAAGCGCTTGTAGTCGGTAGGTACGGGCTGGAATGTTCGGAAAAAAAACTTGTTATATTTGCTTAAATGACAATATGATGACCTTACCGGGATTATTGATTATTGAAGTAGAATGTAATAGTGCAAGTATGACTTCTTTGATAATAGCAGCGTTTTACCTGAAATAAAACGCATATTAAAATACTTACCTCGCTGGATTCAGCTTTCGGATAACACTATCTACCTACCTACTTTTTAGAGTTTTGAGTGTACCTTAGAAGGATGTATTAGACAGGTAAATAAAGATAGGTTTGCATTGCACAACATGTCTTATTACCTATTATAACAGTGACAAAGATATTTACGAATCGTTAAAAATCAAATCTGTAAATTCTATTAAGTAGAAAAATTAAATAAGGTATCTATGTATATTATAAACAATCAAGTCCAATTTGCCATTAGTAGGTATGTAGGTAACTTAATCTTATTACAATCAGGTAAGTCGATTAGCGTTCATTATTAAGATTAGCGATTAGTATAATTAATTAACAGGATGAAATAACCGTGTAACATTGACTGTATTAGAATGTGGGATTACTTCCCGTCTGTAGAATCGACGAAATGTCTCCGCCGATCTCCAGTTCCCTCGGGCTAAGATGTCTTCAATGGAGTTATTTTCTAGCCAGCTGTGTGAAGCGACTGCAGATCGTACAGTGCCAGGGGGTTCCGCTATCCCTGCTTCTTTGAAAAGAGTCTTTATCCAACTGGCTATAACTGCACGAGAAGCTGGTTTGGCTACACCTCTGACTGTAATGAATAGATTAAAGGATTGTATTGAGTTACGTCTTTCATTTCATAAAAATATAGTTCTTTATATCCAGAAAACAGGGTTTAAATTATCGTTGTCCGAGTTAAATAACAACTTCCAACCTGTTTGTCTATAATTGCCGTTATCAGTTTTGGAACCGTATAGAGGCCAAAACAAAATATAATCATTAGACCTTATGCAATGTTCTGAATCAACAGCAAGCAAGGTCAGGTCATGAATGCGTCTCCCCGAGCAGAGTAAAAGCAATAATTGCTGTGTGTCTTGAAGTTTGAAAGAGGTTATTTATATCTACTGTGTAGTTAGACAAAAAACTTATAAATGTATGTAGATACATTCCAAACCGGTGGTTTATTTGTTTTTGGATGTTTAAGTGAAATTGATTTTAAAATGTGTTTAACGATAACATGTGAGCTTAATCGACCTGACGAGTCACTATTGCACAAGGTAGAAACTACCGATTTATGTAAAAGAACAGTATTATAAGGATAGTTTATAAATTAAATGCAAGTCTGACAGAAACTGAGCTAATTGCGAACCTGTAGGATTGGTAGGATAGGATCTACATCTTTAGCTGCACACCAAGAAAACCAACGTTTCCAAGCGACATCGTAGGTCTTCAGGGTGGATTTTCTCTAAGAGTTCTTGAGTAGCAACTTTTGTTCAGGATTCCAACCTTCTATTTCCCGGGTCTACCCCCACATTTCCAGGCTTCTAAGGTTAAGTCCTCGACTTTCGGAGGTGGAAACCCTGTCGATGTATCGATCAGGTGATTCTCTAGATTCTTAAGGGTTGTTGGCGCTGACCCTCGTTTCTCACAGTCGTCTACCCAAGTGCGACCGGGCTCGGTCGGCGAGAGATGTCGTGCGGTGTTCCGCAGGGATCGGTCCTGGGACCGCTACTGTGGAACATCGGCTACGACTGGGTGCTTCGCGGTGAGTTCGCGGACGGTGCCGCCGTCACTTGTTATGCGGACGACACGCTGGTGACGGCGTGCGGGGCTACATACCGCGAAGCGACCCTGAAGGCCACGACCGCGGTTGCCCAAGTCGTGGAGCGGATTCGGCGGCTGGGTCTCGAGGTGGCTCTGCATAAAACCGAGGCCATGTTCTTTCATGGGCCTCGGCGCGTGCCACCGGAGGATTCCAGCCTCATAGTGGGAGACATTTCTATCGGCATCAAGGCCCAGATGAAATATCTGGGGCTCGTGCTTGACGGCCGGTGGAACTTCGGGGAGCATCTCCGAAGACTGGCCCCCAAATTGAAGGACACAGCTGCCGCTTTGGGGCGGCTGCTGCCCAACATGAGGGGGCCGGATGACTCCTGCAGGAGACTCTACGCGGGAGTCGTGCGGTCCATGGCCCTATATGGGTGCCCAATATGGGCGGACACCCTGACGGTCCACAATGCGCGTCTGCTGCGTGGACCGCAGCGTGCAATGGCCAGCAGGGCCATTAGGGGGTACCGCACGATATCCTTCGAGGCGGCGAGTCTCCTTGCCGGATCCCTAACGTGGAACCTGGATGCGAGAGCCCTTTCGATGCTATATCGGTATCGTAAGGAGGCGCGGGAGCAGGGACGGGAACCCGAGCCCGAAGAAATTCGGGCCGTGAGGTCTCAGCTCCACAGGGACATGGTAGCGGAATGGGAGCTACGACTTGGGCGACCAAGCGCAGGGCACGCCGTAATAGCGGCGGTAAGACCCATCATGGAGGAGTGGCTAGAGAGGCCACACGGCAGCCTCTCGTACCGGCTGACGCAGGTGATTACCGGACACGGGTGTTTCGGGAGTTACCTGTGTCGGATCCGAAAGGAGCCAACGTCCGAGTGCCATCACTGTGATGCGAGCGAGGACACAGAGCTGCACACGCTGACCGAGTGCCCGGCGTGGGACACGCCGAGGCGGGTCCTAGTGGCGGCTCTAGGGGTGGGAGTCCTCACACTCGTCACATTGCTCACAGCGATGGTACGATGCGCAAACGCTTGGGGTGCGGCCGCCTCCTTCTGCGAGCAAGTAATGCTCGAGAAGGAGGCGGCCGGTCGGGTCCGGACCAGACTCCGGGCCCGGGAAGCCCGTGCAGAGCGAAGGCGAACCGGACGTCGGAGGTCGCAGAACGACCTCCGTCCTCCATGAGCGCTGGCCTGGGGGTGACCGGTGGAGCCACCTGTCACCCTAGCAGAAGCAGGCCGCGGCGGCGGCGCAAAGTGCGCCTCCCCGTAACCGGGGCTAGATGGGGACATTTTGGTCCCCACAACCCGAAGGGGGCCATCTCGAAAGAGATGGTCCTGGGTCTGCCGGGGTGCGAGAGATATGCTTTTGGCAATCTCACCTCTGGCAACCAAGGACCCAAGACGGCGTGCGTTTTAGTCGGTTCGAGTCCGACATAACCGCCCCCACCGGCTCCGTGGAGGTGGTATCCGTGGGGATTTTTAGCACGATAAAAAAAAAAAAAAAAAAAAACCCTCGTTTCTCAAGTGGGCTAAGGCAGTTCTGTGGCGGCATTGCCCCGTTGGATGGCAATGCCAATCCGTTGTGCAAAAAAGAAGCCAGCCCTTTGGTCACGCGAAGCATCGACCAGTCGCTTCGCTATTTCTTTGTAGAGCGACCCCACGAACCCAGCGTCTCGACCCCAAACGGCTCAAATATATTATTGCTGAACAAAATTATCATATTTTCGCCGTTTGAGGGTCTCCGCAGATGCCGCAGCAGCACAAGCGCAGTACGACGTACTTGGAAGACGGGAAGGCGCAAGGGTATCGACGCAAGTTGCCTCCCACACCAAAGGCCTGCCCATCTTCCAAGGCACCAAAGACATACCGTCCAGTCTCTTGCTATCGTCGCGCACCAAACCAACTGGTTCAAGTGTGGCTGGGACGCTCCGGTGACAAGAGCCCGGCGGATAATGTCATTTAAATGTGCATGACGTGACATGCGTCCTGCGCTCCTGCCGCATGATAGGCCGTGATGCCCGAGGCTGTCGACTGCTTCTCCACAGTGGCAACGATGAGGAGAAACACAGGAAGCACCCAAACGAAGGCAGGCTGCAATCCTGAAAGTCGTGTCATCCAACATGGTGCCAATGTTGGATGACGGAAGAGCCTGAAGCCATACACCAGACTCCCACTCTCCCACAGCCAGGAGGCGAGCAAGCTCTGCAACACTGGGAGAACTATTTAACAATTGTTGCCTTAAAATGCTGCAAAGCGGCTCATCCCACTGTCTCTGGGAGAATAGGTTGATGGGCAAAATAGTATTTGGGCAAAACATTTTCCAAGCATTTATAGCTTCGGCTTTACCTGGCACTTCGGAATCAACCAGTGTAGATGTACGGGAGGTATTAGGAGAGTAAATCAAACAATGAAGTCATGATAGAGACTAACTATTTATTGGAAGAATACATGATTAAATACTCTATAAAATGAGGTTACACGTGTCACATATATGTATATACTACACCACATCTCCCCTCTCTTTGAAAAAAAATTAAGTACTAGTGTAGTACTTTTTTTTTAATATAGGTAAGTTTACATATAAGTAAAATATAGTAGTATACAAGTACATAATGTATAGATGTATACATTTTACACTTTCTTCTTAAGAGTGATACATTAGTCCAATTCTTATGAACTATGTCAAGCTTTTCATTCTTTAAAATCTCTACGTTTGGGGATATGTCCCTAACAACTTTGTAAGGACCTGAATACAAATCGCCAAGTTTATTACCTACTTCGTTTTTTAACAATACTAAGTCATTAACTTTATATTTAACAGGATTGATATACTTATCATATTTAGATTTTCTTACAGATTTACTCTTAAGTAAATTGTCTCTTGCCTCTCTTTGTGAAAGTTGTATGCAATATTTTAACTGACTTGGATAACTTTCGTAGTTGTAAATAGGCTCTACAATGTTTTTATTACTTAAATTACTTGGAAGTATACACTTTTTCCCAAACACTAATTCAAAAGGAGTAAACTGTGTTTCTGAATGTACTGACGTATTATATGCGAAACACCAAAAGGGAAGCCATTGGCTCCATGTCTCTGGGTGTTTGTCAGTATGTATTCTTAGGAAAGAATTTAAGTGTTTATGTGAAACCTCTAATGCACCTATACTTTGATGGTGTTATGCAGTTGAATTTAATTGTTTAATTTGTAGTAACTTACAAACTTCTTGAAATGTATTTGACATAAATTCCTTACCTTTATCAGTAGCTATTTCCTTTGGAATCTATGGAATCTATGGAAATCTAAGAATTAAATTATGAACTAAAGTTTTTGCTACTTCATCACTTTTCTTGGAAACTAAGGGATAAGCTTCGACGTATTTGCTAAGTTCACATTGTAAAGTAAGTATGTAAGAATAATTATCGTTATCAGTATTTGCTAAGTTCACATTGTAAAGTAAGTATGTAAGAATAATTATCGTTATCAGTTTCTAAGGGACCTACAAGATCTAGGAATATTTTTTCAAATGCCGAGTTGGCAGTACTAGTTATAACCATTGCTTCTTTATTTGGAGTAGAATATTTGTGTCGTTGACATTTATCACAGCGTTTCACAAATTCGATACCAGGCCAATAATAATATTTCCTGATATTGTTCGACATTCTCCTAATACCAGCATGGCCACTACTGGGTAGAAGATGAAAGTCGTTTAAAATAACTCGTCTGTCCTCTTTATCTTCTATTCGTTCTACATCTTTAACAATACATATTCGTGGTCCGGACCTATTTTTTGTTCTATTCACTTCTTCTAATAACATTCTGATAAAAACTTCACTATCTTTATTGTTAACTATACAAATTTCTTCAATATTAATATTTTTACACAAATCATCTAGTTCTCTCACGAATTCACTTCGTGTAATCCGCGATGGAGATTCTACATATTTGATGTAAATAGTTCTTTTACTCTCTACGTAACATAACATTTCACTTTCTTTAGTTATAGATCCTTCGTATTTCATTGTATTATACCTATTAAGGTCTCTACGATTTTTGGTTGATCAGACCAATCCTCGGTGGGGACCATATGAACCGGAGCCTTTGGTTAAATTTGGAATTTAGCTGCCTAATGATAGGATGTATTGATAAGCTGAAAATGAGTGGCCCAAGAGGGTCACCTTGTTGACACCCGACCACAGAATCTAAAATATTTTCTTTAAATAGTAATTTAGAAGGGTGTCTGTAGCAAAAAACAAAAAATCGGTGTCGGAATTTGGAGCATCGGGGAAGGAAAGGTCGTCAGATGGCGATGGGTGCTTGCTCTTCAGATCTGCAAGAGTATCTGGAGAGCAAGGCGCCACTATGTCACTACTAAAAAGTAACCTAAATAATATTAATAATTTAATTTCATAATCGTGTAGTTTAAAGAGCAAAGGAAAATAACGCGGAGATAAACGGTAATCGACATCAGTTTTATAAGCACAAAATTTATAAATGTAAATCGTCAATTTGGACTTGTTCCCAAAAACAAAAACAGAAATGTAATGGATTTAGTAAGTGAACTCACATGCGTTTATAATAATAATAGTCCTTATTTGTCTGAAATGTATTAATGTTTTTATTTTTAAGGTACTTTTCACAGGAAGTACTAGGAAACAGAAACGCTAGTAGCAGGATCAGTATTGCTGTGAGCCTGGTACTTTTCGCATGAAGTACTAGGCTCACAAACATCATCAATCAGCCCCATCATCATTGGCACCAACTATCACCCCCAGGCCCACCCTTATGGGGGACGGAGGTCGGTTTGTGCCCTTCAACGTCCTAGTTGCGTGCGCACGTGGGCGGCCCAGCCAGCGAGTCTCTCTCGCTCACGCCTCCACTCCCTTTCCGCCGTCGCCCGACAAGTTTCTCACGAATCTGCGTAGCAGGCCATCATCGCCGCGAGTAGGGTGGCGAGCATGAGAACTCTCACTTCTAGGGCCGACTCCAGCCCCCGTTTCGGCGGTCCCCCACCGGACACTCGCTGAGCGTGAGCAGCCCCGAGTCCTCCCTCGTATCGCAGTGATAGCACTCGGACGTGGGCTCCTTATCGTTGGACGTGGGCACTAACTACACAGAAACGCTAGTTGCGGGATTAATATTTCTGTGAGCCTGGTACTGTTAACATGGACTACTGGGCTCACAGAAACGTCAGTCGTGGGATTAGTATTTCTGCAAGCCTAGTACTTAATACATAAAGCACCAGACTCACAGAAATACTAATCCCGCAACCAACGTTTCTGCGAGCCTAGTAATCCATGCTTAAAGTACCAGGCTCCCAGAAATATTTATTTCGTGACGATCCGCGATCATGACCTTCCCAGTATGAAAAGTATCCTACATATAACCGTCTCCTAGTTCTTGGGCATGGGTCTGACGGATGGTGCCAATGATGATGGGGGTGATTGGTGATGTTTGTCTAGTACTTCATGCGAAAAGTACCAGGCTCACAGCAATAGTGATCCCGCAACTAGCGTTTATATTTGCCTAGTACTTCATGTGAAAAGTACCAGGCTCACAGCAATACTGATCCTGCTACTAGCGTTTCTTTTATCTAGTACTTCCTGTGAAAAGTACCTTAAAAATAAAAACATTAATACATTTCAGACAAATAAGGACTATTATTGTTATAAACGCATGTGAATTCACTTACTAAATCCATTACATTTCTGTTTTTGTTTTTGGGAACAAGTCCAAATTGACGATTTACATTTATAAATTTTATGCTTATAAAACTGATGTCCATTCCAAAATAAAACCCGAACATGTTTACGATTTACAATTTTTATCCCCGCGTTATTTTCCTTCACTCTTTAAACTACGCGATTATGAAATATGAATCTAATTAATAATATTATTTAATAAAATTAAAATTATATTGTACAAATCATTAGTAACATTAGATATCATTCGAATGATAGATAACTTATCTTTATTTGCTTCTGCCAGTGATTTTTCAAGAAGAGATCTTATGAATCCTGGCCATTACACTACCGAATTGAACCCACTCATATCACAATCAATTTAGCTTAGTTGGAGGGGTTAGAGGGAATATTAGTAACTTCGGCTCTAACTTCTAATATTCTTTTTTAGATGAAATAAAAAAATACATAAAATATGCAATATAAATTGAAATAAAACCACTTTTTACGGATTCTATCGCGATATATTTGTTATTATTACTTTTTAACCCGACGTTTCGGCTGCTTTGCAGCAGCCATTTTCGCGGTGTGACTCACGATGGTAGTTGTTACATAGTTTGAAGTATAAGTTATCTCAAAATACCCGAATCATGGTGAATTATTGGTGTTCGTATTTACGCAGAATGAGCTCAACTGTGTTGTTAAGTCTTGCTGGATTTTGCTGCTTACTGGGTTTGATTAAGTGGATGACTGGATCCCAAGCTGGTGGTACGGTCCATCCATCCTCTCTATTAAAATTTGGGTGTTTTTTAATTTCAATAGCCTCGCGGATCATTCTAGGAATATATCGGTGTTCTTTGGCGAGTATCTGTGGTTTATCAAACCTTAGGTAATGGTTGGTGCCTTTTTGCGCGTGTTCACATACAGCTGACTTTGTTGAGCGTTGGTGTTTTATGTCAGCTATGTGTTCTTTGACCCGAGTGCCAATGCTTCGCTTGGTTTGACCAATATATGAGAGCCCACAGTCACAGTCTATTTTGTAGGCCCCTGCATCTTGTAGAGGTAGTTGGCACTTGACAGATGGTAAAAATTGACTTATCTTCGTTGGCGGCTTGTAGTATGTGTTGATTGAAGCTCGCTTCAAGATGTAGCCAATCTTGTCAGTGACCCCTCGTACATACGGTAGTACAGCAGGCTGGCGTTCGACCGTGGCTGGTTTTTCTCGAGATCTGTGACTCAGGCGCGGTGGTTTGAGCTTGTTGTCTTGCAGTACTTGCTTGACATGTTGAAGCTTTTTTACCCGACTACGGCGAAGCCAAAAGGAGGGTTATGATTTTGACAGGCTATGTATGTATGTATGTATGTATGTATGTTCATTTGTTCCCTCATAGCTCCTCAACTACTTATTAGAACTGGACAAATGAGATATCGTTACAAGCGGCTTGATCGTCTGATGGTTATAGGCTATATGACTTGTCACTCAATCTTGTGTGGCGCCCTCTAGCGCTCATAAGGTACTGTGTTAAAAAATAAATTTGAGATAAATATGCCGTGTTTGGTATCAAATGAAAGTGCTTAATGAGCACATTTCAAATATGTATAAATTATTAGTTTTACCTTGCCCCAAAATAATTTAAATAAAAAATAAAGTTTAAAACTAAAACCCGACTACCGAAAAATCACGTTCTAAAAAGTGGTAAACAAGAAAATATCAAGGATAGCCGTGGTCGTATGCCACTTGCTCTAGCAAAACAATATATTCTGGGTAAAAGTGGCATACGACCACGGCTATCCTTGATATTTTCTTGTTTACCACTTTTTAGAACGTGATTTTTCGGTAGTCGGGTTTTATTACCATTTTTACCATCTGTCAAGTGCCAACTACCTCTACAAGATGCAGGGGTCTACAAAATAGACTGCGACTGTGGGCTCTCATATATTGGTCAAACCAAGCGAAGCATTGGCACTCGGGTCAAAGAACACATAGCTGACATAAAACACCAACGCTCAACAAAGTCAGCTGTATGTGAACACGCGCAAAAAGGCACCAACCATTACCTAAGGTTTGATAAACCACAGATACTCGCCAAAGAACACCGATATATTCCTAGAATGATCCGCGAGGCTATTGAAATTAAAAAACACCCAAATTTTAATAGAGAGGATGGATGGACCGTACCACCAGCTTGGGACCCAGTCATCCACTTAATCAAACCCAGTAAGCAGCAAAATCCAGCAAGACTTAACAACACAGTGAGCTCATTCTGCGTAAATACGAACACCAATAATTCACCATGATTCGGGTATTTTGAGATAACTTATACTTCAAACTATGTGACAACTACCATCGTGAGTCACACCGCGAAAATGGCTGCTGCAAAGTAGCCGAAACGTCGGGTTATAAAGTAATAATAACAAATATATCGCGATAGAATCCGTAAAAAGTGGTTTTATTTCAATGAGTGACATTCGCGTAAACTTCAGAAAATATCATATGCAATATAAATTTTAAAATTTATTGAAAAATTATACTTATTTCGGTACACACTTGCATGGTGGGTGGAGGGTAATCGTGAATTAACCCTCCACCCACCAGTGGGAAACTCCAGTGGGTGGAGGGGTCGGGACCCTTTTATATTTGTACCGCCACTCGGGATTGAACTCACAACCATATGCTTGTAAGGTCGGTTAATGCTCACTTACAGTCCATCAAATCTAAGAGGTACCGTTTGACGTTTCATATTTTTCAAACCGAAACAACTTTGTTCATACGTACATTATTCAGTTTCGATAACCTTTTTCATAAAACCATGAATTTAGAAAGATTTCATTATTGTATCTAAAAATGTACAATTCTTAATATCTAAATGTAATTGAAAACTTTCAAACAAAGCAAAATAACACATATTTACACAGTAAATAATTTCTAATAGTTATATTCTTGACCTCATTACAAAGTTACGTAGTTAGGTCACTGCACGTAGTGTTGCGACTCTTCGGATACACTTGTATGCAAAAAAATCGTTTACATATACGAAAAATCGAATGTATTATTTACAAATTACACTTGACAACCAAGCAAATATTTTTTCATGTGAATGGGATTTATCTCACATATTACGATTACATAACTAAATAGTTATGTAATCGTAAAATATGAGATAAAACCCATTCACCAAAAATACGTATTTATAAATCAAATATATTTGCTTCTTTAAAAAGTTGTCGAAAGTGATTTGTCGATTTTTGATTTTCGCGCCCAAATAAGTCGGGGTTTCTCGCGCTAACGCTGTCGAAATAGTAAATGGAGTCAGGGATAGTGTTTTTTACATTTATTTTTGTGTATGATAGTATGGGTTTGCATATTACAGAGAAATAAACAAATTTTTAACAAGCACATCCATTGATTTTACAATTACAATTTTTTCTTCTAAGTCTTATTTCTACGTCTAAAACTAATAAAAATAAGGTATGTAGAACCCATTCACAAAAATGTTGTTGCCTGATGTTATAAATTAACGACGTTACTGCGCGACCGCATAATGCACTGAATACACAGATACCCTAAAATAAATTAATTTAATTATTTTTAGGTCAATAGGCAAAATCGCAGGTGTCCAAGTCTCTACAATTTTTTTTTTCTGGCAACACTGCCAACTACAAGCGCACGCGGTCCGCTCGGTCGGTTCGGCGTCAGCAGTCTCTCGCCATCTTGGAAGCTGACTGTGCGCGTACTTGCTTTCTCGTTTGTGTTTTACAATTTGTGACTTGGCTATTACTTTTCTGGACTGATCATTCTTTATCCGTTTACCTTGGCAATATTTATACTGGACTCCGAACTAAGCAAGTGTTTATTAATAATGTCGAAAAGAGGACGTACTTTGAACAGCCAGGCTCGTGAATTGGTGGTGAAATTACACGAGTATTTTGAGCGTGAATCTCAAAATGGTGGACTTCTACTGCCAGTTACACAAGTTCGGGATCGCGTCGGTGAAGCTCTCGGTATTGGTAGCCGCACCGTTGGCAAAATATTAAGTGAAAAATATGGGCCTTCGGGGAGTGACAGTAACGTACTTCACACACCGAAAAAACGAAAAAGAAATAAACCTGTGACAGGCATCGATGAATTCGATAGTCATGCTATTAGAAACCATATATACGGGTATTTTACAAGAGGCGAATTTCCAACATTGGCAAAGTTATGTGCAACTTTAAAAGATGCCGGGCTGTATAAGGGAAGCATAGAGTCGTTGAGAACGGTAATAACAGGAATTGGCTTCAGATACAAAAAAGTTGACAAACGAAAAATTGTTATGGAGCGACATGACATAATTATGCAGCGACTAACATTCCTGCGCGAAGTTAAACAAATTATAAACTGGGATAATGTAATATTTTTGGACGAAACTTGGCTAAATTCCAACCATTCTGTGCCGAAAACATGGACTGATGATTCTGAAGCTTCGTGCTCGAAGGTGCCGATAGGAAAAGGTGGACGCCTCATAATATGCCATGCTGGGTCAGCGTCTACAGGCTTCGTGGAAAACTCTTTATTAGCTTTCCAATCCAAAAGCACTAAAGAGTATCATGAAGAAATGGACGCAGTAAGGTTCCGAGAGTGGTTCTTAAATTTATTACAGAATATCCCTCCTAACAGCACAATTATAATGGATAATGCCCCATACCACTCTGTGCAAATTGATAAAGCACCTACGTCAGCCAATAAGAAAGCAGATTTGGTGGCATGGCTGCAAAGAAAAGGAGTGGATGCCGACATGTCACTATTAAAAGCTGAATTATTACAGTTAGTGAAATTGCATAAACCACCAAAACCGACATATGTAATTGACCAATTGGCCGAAGAGCACGGGCACAAAGTCATACGACTTCCTCCGTACCATTGCCAATATAATGCCATTGAACTGATTTGGGCCCAAGTTAAAGGTAATATTTTATAATATTATAATAATAACACGAGTATTTCTAACATTTATAATTTAAACAATGGTTTTCGTCTGCTATCAAATAGTTACATTATTGTTTTACAGGTTATGCAGCAAGACACAACACAAAACCACCCTTCAGTGTCAAGAAAATGGAAGGTTTATTAAAGGAAGCATGTGCCCAAGTTACACAGGAAGATTGGAGTAAAGTAGTACAAAAAACAAAGAAAATAATAATGGACGACTTCGAAAGAGACGTACACTTTGATAATGTAATGGACAATCAACTGGTCATTAATTTAAATGACGATGATGACGAAGACGACGATACTAGTACTAGTAGTGAATAAAAAAATATCCTAAACATTTCTTTTATTTAATTATAACAATTGATTTCTTAAAATTCGGATATTATAGTAATCGATCTCTTAAAGTTCGGATATTATAGTAATCGATTTTTTCATCCCATCCCTATCATTCAATTGTCAGAACTGTCAAACGGTACTTCTTAAACCCCCTATACACTACTCGCGAAGTTGAACGAAGTTAGCCGAATACGATAGTGTGGAGATGCACTTCGGCTTACCTCGTCAAACTTTACCTCGCCTCGGGCGACTTCCATTTGTTGTCGGTTTTTGCGCCCGAGTCAAAGGGCCCGAAGTTGCACGAAGTGCGTTCACGAAGTACCCCTCTACACTACTCGGCCGACTTCAGTACTCAATAGTTATAATTATTGCGTGTGATACATATTGTGTTTATTATGAACAAAATACAGTCGTCACACGAGGAAAATATGTTGTTCCTCGAAACTGTGCAAGCAGAGCCTATTATTTGGGACCCCAATATCATTAATGTCATAAGGACGAATGTGCGCAGGCTTTCGGCACCTTAGAGCGATTGAGCTCCTCGCGAAGTTGAACGAGTGTGTGGTGTCGCACTTCGGACTGTAGGCAAAGTTTCTCGAGTACTTCGCCGAGGAACTTCGCGAGTAGTGTATACGAGGCATTAGATTTGACGGACTGTAGTTACCATTGCTTTTTGTATAGTCTGTTCATGACTGTACCAAAATATTAATTTTAGATAATTATCAAATTAGGGGGCGAGAGTAGACAAGATAGGTTTAAGGGCCGAGAGGACACCAATAAAGAAATCTTTATTTAGGGGTCGAGAGTGGACTAAACCGTTTTTTCTCACAAATAACACAGTTTCCAAAATATAAATGGACGGTATAGTTAAAATCGTTTATTCCGAACCTGACCCGAAAACTTGACCCGGTCGCGGGTTAGGTTAGAAACTTTAATAATTTGTTCCGAACGTAACCCTCTTCCTAACCTGACCCGACGGTCTCGTTCCTATCATAACCCGATCTGGTCACAGTTCTAACCTAACCTAACCTACAGAAGTTGGAATTACCGCACTTCGGCTTTTAAAATCGGCGCAATTCGGGTTATGATAGGTATGAGATGTCGGGTCAGGTTAGGAAGAGGGTTACGTTCGGAAGAAATATCACATAATTTTTCAAGTTCCTAACCTAACTCGTAACCGGGTCAGGTTCGGAATAAGCCGTTAAAATTTGCAGGCTAATAAACCTTGCTCTACAACTAACTATCCATAGTTTTCAACCTGCTCGCACTTCTTTTGGGCCCTAAATATGTTTTCAACGTTGGTTGAATTACCCCAAAATATGACACCGTAATTTAATAGCGGAACCCCTTTTGTAGCAGAATTTCCAAAAATCATTTCTTAGCGAATGTCTACGTCATAACATCTCCCTGCATGTCAAATTCCAGCCCGATCCGTCCAGTGGTTTGGGTTATGCGTTGATAGATCACTATTTCAGTCAGTCAGCCAATCAGCTTTGAGCTATATGTACTTATTTAGATTTAGCATTTTTGAACCAATTTTGTTATGGAATATTATTAATTGCACATCAAATAAATAATCACATATCAATATATTTTCATTATTTATATGCTTTTTTAAATCAAATAAATTACTTTAATACAAATAAACTGAATGTTTAACAAAACTAGTACTGCAGAAAAAAATAAAATATACATCAGCATGACATTATCTACTTTTATCCTCATAATGCGATACAAATAAATTTATTTAGATACAATAATTATAAATGTTTATAAAAAATACTAACTGCACAGCAAATTAACTAGTGCGCATGTAGAAGATACTCATTGTCAAAGTAAAATACCTATCTATCCGAGTAGCATGTATACTAAGTAATTAAGTTCAGAATGATCACCTCACCACCCACCCCGAAATGGATAGGTTAGGTTAGAAGACCTTACGTCTTCGTGGTTATTTGTTTTTATAAGCAAGTAAGTAGTTTGTTGGTGCTCAATCAGCATTTTTGATGTGAATTTGGATTATTTTGTCGTGCATTAGCAGCATTAGCAGTGCATTTAATAAAACTGCTTTACATTAAGATGAACAGCCGTACGTTACGAAAATAAATTATAGTGTGTTTTCTAATAAAATTACTGATTGCAATCAGTAATTTTGATGGAAATTTGGCTTATTATTTTATAATTTTATTTGAATACCAACCTTTTAAATACCACCCTTTTTTTTTAATGCTCAATAGCTCAGTTGGCAGAGCAGTCGCCCTGTAAGCGAAAGGTCGTGAGTTCGAGTCTCACTTGAGCATTTCATTTTTTCCAATGTTTTTCGTACCACCCTTTTGTTATTAGATAATAATTTATTGAACTGGGGTAATTGAAAGCTACGTGCGCATTTAATGGCTACCTAAGTGTTTACCTGAGCTTAATATGTAAGGTGTTTCGAAGCCGTAAGCCCCTAAATTTAAATCTGAAAAGCTAAATGAAACGGTAATTTCGCCGGGCGCTTGCTTTTTTGTTGTGGTGTTTTTATGGAATTACCCGTATACATAATAGTACATAGGACATTATTACTGCTATTCAATTAACAGTTTTCGCTATATAAATAGGTTTTCAGCTGAGGATTTAGCACAGCGGCCTAAGAATCAATGAGACAATATGCTGTTAACAACTAACTCAATGTTATGGTCGCGAGGCCCCCACGCGCGACACGCGCGACACGCGGCACACACAAACACAATACCGCGGCGCGTGACGTCTCCTCGCCTTGTGTTGACCTAGGCCCATCGTCGTTGTCGTCGCGTCGTCGCGCGTCGTAGCGCTATGGGTTCGACACCGATTGCTGTGAATACTCGTTCGTGCACAGGTCCCACAATTTGATATAACAACATCCTGTCATATAAATCTAAATCGAATCATACTATGTGTAAGTCGATTGTACCAGGTCACTGTTGCCACTATCCAATAGGACCGTCGCCGTCGCGTCGTCGTGTGCTTTTCTGTCACCTAAAAAAATACGTTCGTCACACCCCTGTAATATATTTATGACAACGACGTAACTAAGTTGGTTTTTGAAACAAAATTAAGATTTAAGGCTACTTTCGTTCGTTTTCAGTTGAATTACTTAAATCCAATGACACAAACTGCAAAACAAGTTTCGTAATTCTTTGAAACAATTGACCGGTTCACATAAATAACCTCCACTTTGAGATGTAGCTCAGTTCAGTGCGATGGGGTTGTTCTCCCGACAAACACCACCGTAATCGTGATATTTGTAGTAAACACTTTCGAATGGCCCGTTACCACTAGTCCCCACCACGGCGCAGCGTGTGTCACGATTACACGCGTTAATCGCGAGCTAACCTTAGATTAGTCTCGGCATTCGGATGGTAATGCTCGCGCACCGCGGTGACTATATCAGTCCAGGCGCAGCGCCCTCCGCGCAGAGCTCACTGCCGACCGCGCCATGTCTCGCTCCACCTGCTTCGTAGTGGCCATGGTGCCCTTCCTCATGCTCGTGAGTCTACTCATTTCTCTTATATAAATGGAAAGCGATCAAATCGAAAAGTCACAAATGCAGACAAATGAAACAGAACCACTGGATTCGCCGAAATGATAGCTAAGATACCTTGTTGATGAAGGCCATGTGTGACCGTAAACTCGACCAGATTCTCAGAGCACATTACGAGCAGAGCAAGCTCCGTTGCAAGTAGCATCTTATATTCTGAGTGATTGATTGTTTCAGTGGTGCGGCGTCGCGGACGGCGCGCCCTTTCTGGGCCTGCTGAGTCTGCTCGGCGCCTCCAGGTACGTGGGTCATAGCTAGTGGTTACCGCAGGTGATGAACTTTCACAATAACAAAGGTGTTTCATCCTGGGCTCTAGTACTTGCTGGAGGGGGTGCATCGACTCTAAGGTCTCTTTTAGACTCACGAATGGGCTGAAATACAGCGAATTGCTACTCGACCTTGACGATGTGGTGTAAGTGCAAGCCGACTCTCTCTTTCTTTTCTGGCTAGCAAAACATTTAATTTCATATCGATAAAAGAGCAAATTAAAGAACCTAATGAGGACGGCTTGAGAGTCAGTGGTCGACGGGAGACACACAGGAAAATGTTCTCTAACACGCCCTTTACTTGCGTTGGATACTTGTTAATCCGCTCAGCGTAGCACAAGAAACACGCACGCTTCGTGTCGGCTGGTGGCAGGGTTCAGCAGAACCCGCTACTCGGACCATTTACCTCTTACACCAGAATTTCTCCAAAAGTAAGTACTCACTGTGCCTACGTGTTGATATAACCGCCTGGTTCCCTCTGTCCGCAGCTCGAACTCCACGTCGCTGCTGACGTCGCTAGCGCTGTCGCACCTGCAGGCCAAGCTCACGGCGCTCTCCGTCGTGTCCGACCTGTTCCAGATCCTGGCCAACACCACCGGTGAGACACTGTGCGACATTGGGCTCACTATCATCATACCGCACTTACCGAAATGTTTCAAGGGGTGGCCTCTATCACTGTAAGGTTTGCTGGAAGAAAAGTCAACATTGAGTTAAGCTCACCTCTGTACATTAATAATGATTTGGTATTTGTTTATCAAAATGATTGTGTGTACAATAAAGATTAAATACGCTTTAGTGGGATGCGCATTGAGGTTTATTGAAGGAGTGCGTGATTCTTACTTATGGACCTTTTCTTTTCTCATCAGGGCTCGGGTGACGAGTCACGCCGCCGCCGCCGCCGCCGCCACTGCTACTTCTACAACCATACAACGAATGTGTTCACTACAATCATATTTTATTTAATTATAATTTACTATTTAGTTTACAGATTAATTTTTAGTTATATTTAGTCTTTAAATCGATATATATTATAAATATATATATATATATTTTTGAACATTTTTATTCATTTGACATTATTATACCGACCCATATAATTATATTTTACTCTACCTGGAAATTCATCCCGGAATTTTAGACACGGCAGCCGTTATTAATCCATACTTATTTATTTATTTATTGGGACAAAAAACAGATATACATTCAATGTTCTTAACCTAAGGAATGGTTTACATAATTATTTCTTAATGTATATCCCACAATATTGCCCTCGTGTTACTAAAATATGATTGATCATATTTATTATTCATTTATCATTATTATTTAAATAGCCATGCATGTAATGTAGGTTAATTATTAATATTATTATTATATCTATCACTATACAATAAAATTTACTTCCATACAAATATTATAAATGCGAAAGTAACTCTGTCTGTCTGTCTGTCTATCTGTCTGTCTGTATGTTACGCTTTCACGCCTAAACCACTGAACGGATTTTGACGAAATTTAGTATAGGGGTTGATTAGACCATGAGAAAGGACATAGGCTATCTTTGGCCACGATAACCGACATCCACGCGGGCGGAGCCGCGCGCAAAAGCTAGTAACATATATGGGTGACTGCAACAATATTGTTGCGATGAATTAGCGACGTATTATTAGCTCGAACACAAAATAGCCAATATAAAATATCTGACCCACAGCCGAGTTTAGGTACTATATTCACAAGACGAGGTAAGCTTTACGGCTGAATTTTATATTTCAGAGCCCGAGATTACCTCCTTTACAAAAAAATATTGCTAGTTAACTACCAGCGACGAAATTATTCAAAACGATAATTTTATTTCGTAGTGCGATTGATCCAGCGGCAGCGCTTGCATTCCCGAGGAGGGCCAGACCGTAAGGGACGGCCCTGGGTCAGCCGGGGTGCGAGGGATAATATATGTAGATGACAACCTCACCTCCAGCCTAGCACCACGACCCTCAGTGGTTTTAGTCGGTTCGAGTCCGACATAACCTCCTCTTCCGGAATCTCAAGCATTAGACAGTCTCCCAAACTGATGGATATGGTGTAATGAATAGTCGGCGCTGCAAGTTTACATAAACAAAATGCAAGAACCATCTTACTATCACACAATAGGTATAATATAATATACTTGTACAATCACCAGCCTTATGCCGATGATAGCGGTGGAACAACACTATTTATCTCGGGGTGTGATGAAGGTTGGAGACAATGAAACTCAAACTTCACCTGTGCTTAAGTGTAATAATATTGCTCACAATACATTGGTTTACATTGATCCTTTTGTACAATTATTGGTAACGTAACCATAGTGCCATCTAACTTGACATCAACGCCATCTATTGAGCGTTGATACAACAATGTACAATAATATGTGGTTCATGTGAACGAAACCATAGCGACATCTAATTTGAGGTCAACGCCATCTATCGAGCGTCGAGCAAAACAGTTTTTAACTTACAGTACTAAACATACCGCCCACCAAGGACATAAGGCGATTGGCACACTGCAACGCTCGACGCGGCGTCGTTCGTCGACGCGCGTGGACGCGAGAGAGCTAGAGTCCGAGAGATATTAGAATTTTTTTGGTAGGTAGGTGTGTGAAGTAATCTAAAATTTTGAGAAAAGTAAAGTAAAGCCATCCGACCATTAGCTCGATAGCCCAGACTATATTAAGAACGCTAGAGATGAAAAGAAAATGATTAGAAGTGCAAGCTATTTTCGACTTATTGACATGACATAGTAACTAATTTTTTTTTCTTATATTCGTGATTAGCGTCATCTATTAACGCGAAAAGAGACGTAACTAAGAAAATGCCATTTAGGTTGAAAGTCGCTTGCAGTCTCTGCGTGTTCCGATAACGAGCCAAAACAGTGGTGTCGGCTCCGACACCCGATATTGGGCATCGATATTAGACTTCCTCCGATCTAGGATATCGAATATTGGATATCGGACGTCAGTTGATGTGAAAGCGCTCTAAATTTGCCGTTAAATAGTCGTGTTGCATTGCAATAATATTAATTTAAAATTCGTCTCAATTACCTACACAGAAATTTCTAACAGCTCTCCGACTAAAAATCCCTCGAAAAACACGCGCGTGATGGCAGATTTCAGTGTGCCATACCTCGCGTTTTCTGCTTGTACGCGCGTATTCTGCGGCAACGCGCGCGATTGCGTTGTCAGTGTGTGGGACCCCGCGTTTTTCTATACAAAATGAGCTCAGTAGAGGCGACGAGCGCGACGCCGCGTCGACGCAACAACGCTCGACGCCGCGTCGCGCGTCGCAGTGTGCCAATCGCCTTGTGCAGGCGAGGTGAAGACAAATTGACGTGTACTATATAAAAAAAAAATAATGTCCTTCAAGAACTAGATCACAAATAAATACAAATCAAATTTAAAATACTATGGCTTGACTGGAAATACAATGTGCTCTGAATTATGTGGTATCTGGACCATTAGACCTGAGATATGAATGATTACAGCAGCTCATAATCGTGCAAAATCAATAAATAGCCCGACTACCGAAAAATCACACTCTAAAATGTAACAAACAAGAAAATATCAAGGATAGCCGTGGTCGTATGCCACTTTACCCTAGAATATATTGTGTTGTTAGAGTAAGTGGCATACGACCACGGCTATCCTTGATATTTTCTTGTTTGTTACATTTTAGAGTGTGATTTTTCGGTAGTCGGGTTTTAGTTTTAAACTTTATTTTTTATTTACATTATTTTAGGGCAAGGTAAAGCTAATAATTTATATATATTTGAAATGTGCTTCCCTTTCATTTGATACCAAACACGGCATATTTATCTCAAATTTATTTTTTAACACAGTACCTTATGAGCGCTAGAGGGTGATACACAAGATTGAGTGACTCGTCATATAGCCTATAACCATCGGACGATAAAGCCGCTTGTAACGATACCTCATTGGTCTAGTTCTAATAGGTAGTTAAGGAGCTATGAGGGAACAAACGAACATACATACATACATACATACATACATACATACATACATGCATACATGCATACATGCATACATGCATACATGCATACATGCATACATGCATACATGCATACATGCATACATGCATACATGCATACATGCATACATGCATACATGCATACATGCATACATACATACATACATAGCCTGTCAAAATCATAACCCTCCTTTTGGCTTCGCCGTAGTCGGGTAAAAATAACAGTGTAAAAGTATAAAAATGTAAACCAACAAGTGCATAATTTTATCTTAAAATAAGTAATTTAACAAGTATGTATATGTGTATAAATTTTATCTTAAAATAAGTAATTTAACAAGTGTGTATATGTATATAAATTCACAATCAGCGACTGGCAAAATACAGAGTTTTAATGTGGGTCTCTTCAACATTGAAGTTTTGGTACGAATTGTGACCACACGGGTGATGTCATCCTTACCAGGATGTTTTAGTTCTATCCTGCCTAACAACCAGCGACTTGGCGGCAAGTCATCTTCCTTTATTAGGACAATGTCACCAATTTTAGGTTCAGGAACTCGATTAGACCACTTATACCGATTCATTAGGTTAGACAAATATTCGGTAGACCTTCGCTTCCAAAATGACTGAAGCATTCTTTGAATGAATTGCCACCGGGTTAAACAGTTTACGTTGGACACTTCGTATGTATAGTCAGGTACACTTACAATTGGTTCTCCAATTAAAAAATGTCCCGGAGTTAACGGTGTCGATTCACTAGGCTCTGTACTATTTATTATGCTAATTGGTCGCGAATTCAAGCATGCTTCGACTTGACTTAAAAACGTACTAAGTTCCTCATACGTCAACGTTGATTCACCAACGACACGTTTGAGGTGAAATTTGGTGGATTTTACACCCGATTCCCATAATTTGGTAGAGATTTCTTCATCCCACTGTATACCGGCGAGCCACAATTTTTGAATGAAGACCTTTGCCACTATTATGCATGGAGCTAACCATCCTAATGGGTCAAACAATCTTGCGATTTCGGATATCACAGCTCGTTTGGTTACAGGAACTGCAGACGTCAGAGGAAGGCTCACACCATACTGAAAAGCATCTTCGCGATGGTTCCAGGTAGGTAATTCCTAAGATTTTTAATGTATTGTCTGTTTTGATTTCTATTTTCTTTTCTTCCTTAACTTGTTTTACATTGTCTTTGATTATTTTCATGTCTGTGTTTTGTTGCTTTACTTGTTTGCTTATATTATCTAATTTTGCTTTATTTATTTCAATTCTTTGTATTGCTTCTAACATATTTTGATTATTGCTGTTCCATTTTTGTAATGCGAAGCCCCCTTTTTCAAGTAGATTCGTCATTTGTGTGTAAATTTCAGCGCCTTCTTCAACGCTGTCACAATCGGACATCACATCATCAACATAAAAATGAATTCAGCACCCTATCTGATGCCAAAGGATAGTTTTGTCCTTCGTCATATGCGATTTGATGTAAAGTCTTAACTGCTTGACATGGTACCGATGCGGTGCCAAACGTGACAGTTAGAAGTTCATAGTCTTGTATTGGCATTTCTGGGCTGTCTCGCCAGAGTATGCGCTGATACATACTATCCTCATTTGCTACCTTTACCTGTCGATACACCTTAATGACGTCAGCCACAAGGCCGATAGCATGTCCACGCCACTTGACGATTGTATGCCGAAGATCGGCTTGCAGTGTCGGTCCGACCATTAGTGTCATTCAGCGAGACACCTTTAGTGTTCTTTTCTGAAGCATTAAAGACCACCCTTACCTTGGTAGTGGCCTTGTCTTCTCGGATCACAGCGTGATGAGGGAGATAGACTGCTTCTTCTCTTTTGGTATCATTTTTGTTTACAGGTTTCATATGTCCTAGCTGTGAGTATTCATTTATTACTTTGCTATATTCTTCTTTTAATTGTATGTTTTTTGTTGATCTTTTTTCTAATGATTTGAATGGTGTTTCAGCTATGCCTCGAGAGTTACCGTATTTACAAGCAGGATCATCTTCACGAAACGGTAACTTAAACTTAACCACATATCTGCCGTCTTCGTCACGCTTAGTGGTCCGCTTGTAAAGCTCTTCGCATTTCTCTTCTTCAGCGGTAAGTATTTTCTTGTTATTTGTTTGTTCTTCAATTTCCCAAAACCTTTTCAGCATATCATCTTCTTGAATCTGTGCATGCATGACACTAATGTTTCTTGATTGTGGTTTGTGATTACTTAGAGAATTAATCTCACCAGAAAGGATCCAACCTAAGGTAGTGCATTGAGCTATGAGAGTACCTGACGGGCTCTTTACCATACCTTCCTGTAAAATACGACGAATACGAAAATGTCTATCTTGTTGGGTGTATTGAAGTTTGGGTCAGCTAGATATAGGCCTTTGTTGTCTAGCCAATCAAAATTACTAATGTTTATATTGCAATCTGGTAAGTAGGACGTTATTTTAGTTAAAACGTATGCATTTAATCTGACTTTGAAATTTGGATCCGTTCGTGACTGAATCGAAAAATAAACCATGTGCCGTGCAATGGTTGACCTATCATTACCTAAACCAGTGATAGTACCTCGGATAGGAATTCGTTTCAGCCTAAGCAATTGTACTGCCGCTTCTGTGATGAAGCACGCCTGGGAGCCTTGATCCAGTAAGGCTCGAATGGTTAATTGTTGCCCAGAGTTGGACTTGGCTGATACCAATGCGGTTGCTAGCAACACTTTCCGCGGTTTAGGGACTGTACCTGTAGATAAACCCTTAATCACGGGTGCCTGACTACTTGAGCAGCTTGGTTGATCAGCGGACGGTTGTGCAGAAGGTTCACCCCTTGCATTGTTGCCTTCTCCATAGTGTAGCAATGAGTGGTGACGCTTGTGACATATATTATTCTGCACGAAGTTAATTTTTTGCACTCAGAAGCAGAGTGGTTGTTGCCTAAGCAGTTGAAACAAACTATGTTTTAGATGCGAAGTCGCGTCTCTTTTGAATGGGTTGCTTGGTAAACTGTTTACAGTAATAGAGTTTGTGTGATTCATGGCAAAATTCACAGCTCAAAGATGATGAATTTGCGACCAACATTGTTTTTGGATTATGAGCCTGAGACATGTTCTGGCGAGCCGATGACTTCTAATGCGCGGAAACGGGTTTCAATGAATGACCTAAACTGTTCAAGCGTAGGCAATTCGTTCACTCCAGAAGGGTTACTACTTAGCTCCCATTGTTTGCGAGTTTCAAAATCTAATTTGAATGCCACTATCTCAATAATGATGACATTCCATGTGGACACATCAATGTTCAAATTCTTGAGCGTGATAGATATATTAATTATAATGTATAGATTATGTGACCAATTTATAGATAATATATTACGATGAAATGTTATTGAATAATTTTAGAACCATTTTATAAACTATTTTTATAAGTGGGTATGTGAAAATCATTCGATGCAATGTGACGTATCAAATGATATAAAAAGGAGACACCGAATGAAATCGGGACAGTTTATCCCGAGGCGTCGAAGTGTAAGGTACGATATAATTCTGATATGTTTATACTGTTTGCTGTGTAATATTATTATGCTGAGCTGTAACTATTTGACCATATCGTGTTGGCTATGTAAGATGTACTTACTTGATCTATAATTGTTGTTATAATTTGGTAAATGGTAATATCTGCAGATAGATATATTATCTGTCTAGTAGATGCAAATATGGATTACTGGATTATACCCTTCAGGGGTATGATGTAATTATGCAAAGTATGTTATATTGTGCCTCACGATATCGATATGGTTGGATATAGTCCCTGTAATGATATTACTTGATGAGATCTATTGTGTATTAACTGGCTACAAGCCTGATAACCTTTGATACAAGAGTCTAATATTGTTATATTGTGTAACTATTATAGTAATGTTTGGTTATAAGCCTAGATTGTAATTATGAATTGTTATAGAAAGACTATATCATGGTTGGAAGGCAGACAGGTTTTCTTGTTAGTTCTTTCCTGTCTATAAAAGCCTTTTGGGAACTAACGTAGTGTAAAATAATAAAAGAGAACGATATAGTCATGATTGTTGTTTTATTAATCGTGTGACACAACTATGTATTCCCCTTTGTATAATGTACAGATCAATAGTTAAACTTGGTTTCTAGGAAATACAACTGGACCATAGTGAACCTCTAGCACTATAAAGTATTTGTGGTTGCTACGCAAGATCCTGACATATTCTAATGGTTATATATCTATATTCTAATATATACATACTTGCAGATTGAGTTTCATTTAATAGATATACATAGTTAGATTGACAAATTAAGATACACTGTTAGATTCACTTGTCTACTTTCACATCTATGTTAATCTAACATATTTCTGTTAGATTATGACTAGTATGTGTTTTTATATTTCACTTAATCTAACAAGCGCGTCTAAGCAGTCATTGGTGGTATCAAACAGTTCCTTGAGTCCAGACCCTGACTCGACATGTAAACGTTTTTGGCTGAATAACCGTTTTAGAATGCAATGAGCTAGATACTTTTTATTATTGTACCGATGTTCTAAGGCAGCCCAACATTGAGCGTAATTGGCATCGCTTACCGGAGTGTGTCTTATTATTTGTGCAGCTTCTCCGGTTAGATGACTTTTTAAATAGTGCATTTTTTGACAATCATCGAGAGATTCATTTTTGTGAACTAATGATTTAAATAAGTCACTGAATGTTGTCCATTCACTGTATTCGCCAGAAAAAGTCGGGATACTTTTTTTTTCTAGCTTTGAAATGAGGTTACAAACTTTGATGAATGACCGTTAGTTGATTTTGCCTGTTTAGGCGGCGACAATTTATTATAAGTTGACATTAAGAGGGTTTTGAAATTAAGGTTTATTTATTAACCTTTTCAGTGGAATCGTAACTGTCCAACACGGTTTCATCCACCTTCTTTTCAGGTTGCTCAATAACGTTAAAATAATTAGTCTGAAATTTAATCCAATTATTTTCAAGAAGTTCTTGTCTAGTTTGTACATATTCTAAAGTGATTCTATCCTTCGGACTTTTTCTAAAATTATTGTATCCTTTTTCTATAGTAGCACGCAAATGAGTTACAACGTTGGCTAATTCCGCCATGATATGAGGATAACACAATGCAATGTAATCTGTAAATTTAAATGAATCAGACTACTACAGCCAGCAACAAAGCAAATAAATATTACGAGTATTATAATTATCTTCTACTGTTTGACTTAGCAATGCTACAGATTGTTTCATAAAACACAGTAAAAGCATCTTAAAGTAAAATTAGGTCCAGCGAAAAGCGACTATTCTAAGGGCTAAGCGACCCGTTTTACAACGTGTGTTTTTTCAAACTAAAAAATAGATGTGATTAAATTCTATAACTACAAAATATGGCAAAAACAAACATAAAAAAGCGTACTAATACTTGAGTGATTTTTCTAAGTGTCAAAAAATCTACAAATTTTTACAAGTCTTTTAATTTTAAATACTTTACTGTCGGCGGTAAACGGACATAGTCTCCCCGTTCCCCCGTTTTCTATAAATTATTCTAAGTCTAAACTACCATTCACTAAGACTAATATTTTACAAGTTAACTGCAAACTAATCTTAATTTTCTAAGTCTAAACTGCATTGAACTCTTCTATTTGTATAATCTTGACAACAGATAAAGTTCTAACAAAGTTGATGCTTTCAAGCGAACTTCGTAAACTTCCGAAAGTGACAATCTTGACAGATGTCAACTTCAAACTTGATAGGTAAAGGTCTTTCGCCTTACGTATGACATAAAAAATAAAATGTACTCACAGTTGCACTTCACTCGCTATTCAAACTGATGATGTGTAGGTGGCGCCCTCTGTGGTTGACTCTTGAACTGCTGCCGGGACCAGAACTGTTCTTCAGTCAGCTTCCAACAATGCGGCACTTCCTTGCGCGTTTACTCGTACCGTTGCACAGCGATCCACTGCTAGTACGAGGTGGTGTACTAAAAGAAGTCTCCGATCCGACTCGACAGGACCATGTACAATCACCAGCCTTGTGCCGATGATAGCGGTGGAACAACACTATTTATCTCGGGGTGTGATGAAGGTTGGAAACAATGAAACTCAAACTTCACCTGTGCTTAAGTGTAATAATATTGCTCACAATACATTGGTTTACATTTTTATACTTTTACACTGTTATTTTTCATGTTTTACTGATGTTATTTATTGATTTTGCACGATTATGAGCTGCTGTAATCAATCATTCATATCTCAGGTCTAATGGTCCAGATACCGCATAATTCAGAGCACATTGTATTTCCAGTCAAGCCGTAGTATTTTAAATTTGATTTGTATTTATTTGTGATCTAGTTCTTGAAGGACATTTCTGCACTAAATATGTTTACAATTTATCTATTCATTTATTAATAATCAAGTGTAGTACATTATGATGGTAATCCTCATAACAGTGCCAGAATATCGCTTACTGGAAACAAATAAAAAATATGGTATGTGTTATACAATTAATATCAGTTTGAAATGAAAAATCTGAAAGAATATCTAATATTTTCTATTCGCACTACAAGTTTCCTGCGACTTCCTATAAAATGTCAACGCACCAATTGTTCCAGCAGGTGTGCAATCTCCCAGTAGCTCTGCCGAGCCCCAGATGACCGTGAATAACGTGTCGCAACGGTTCAGCGGTTAATGGAGCATGTACTAACCAGGCACCATGGTTTACGACCTATTTGTTATTATTATTAAGATAGGTCCCATGACATCTTCATGGGCACTTCGCGAATGTTCGACACTATTAATAAATCATTATTTAGATAGATAAAATATAGGTTTTAAAATGGGTTGTGATATGCGAAAAGTACGTGTGAACCATTCGTGGGATGGCAATGAAAGTTTAAGTGCTTGGGCAACGGATTCGTTTATTAGACGGGGGAGGTATCCGTGATGATTACCGCACGAAAAAAAAGGCAGGGCTTGCATTTGCATCGATCATGAAATATTAATCTGGAAACTACGGCATTACTTCATAAGAAATAAGAGTATCTGACTTCACAGTTTTACATTGTACTAGCTCACCCGGCGAACTTCGAACCTATTGACAATTTTATCCGCCCGCGTGGCGTCAGATCCCGTTCCCGCGCCACACTTTACTACATTTTTTTTATACCACTTAGGTGTCAGACAAGCACACGGCCCACCTGATGAAAAGTGGTTACCGCGGCCTATGGACGTATGCAACACCAGGGGCGTTACACTCGCGCTGCCTACCCTGAAGAAACCTTCTAATGCCCCTCTTGAAGAACCCCATATTGTAGTCGCTTGGGAAAACCGTGGCAGGGAGTTCATTCCACAGTTTGAGCGTACGTGGGATGAAGTTCCTTTCATACCGCACGGTGCGCACCGTATTCGGATGCAATGTGTGGTGATGAATTCCCTGTCTATGGCAAGCGGTGCGATGATAGAATGTAGCTGTGGGCATCATGTCAAATAATTCATCTGAGCACAAACCATTATATAGGCGGTAGAAAACACACAGTGAGGCAAAGTCCCTCCTGAGGCTGAGAGGTTCCACATCGCCTGCGAGTATGGGACTGTCGACGAGCCTCAACGCACGTCTTTGCACCGAGTCGAAAGGGTTAAGCTGGCGTGCGGGCGCTCCGGCAAAAAGATGACAGCAGTACTCCATGTGGGGCCGAACCTGTGCCTTATAAAAAAGGAGTCACTGCCCCGCAGTGAAGTACTGCTTCGCCCTGTTAAGAACTCCAAGTTTCTTTGATGCCAGCTTGACCTTGTCCTCTAAATGACTGCGGTACTGGACGTCACTTGAAATGTCGACGCCTAGCATCCCGATACTCGGGGCAATGGTAAGCCCAGGAATTGTGGCGCTACAATAAATGGGGGTTTTTTAGCGGTGAATACACATACTTGTGTCTTGGTGGGGTTGAACTGGACCAGGTTTAGTCGACCCCAATCGGATACTCCCGAGAGAGTAGTCTCGATTTCTGACACAAGTTGTTAGTGACTCCCCTCCACCTCGGACTGGGGGATGTTTGCACGGCCCGTGTAACATGCGTCTCCGGTACTGTCGTCCGCATAGCAAGAATGGAGTCGTCCGACAGCATATCATTAATATGCAGCAGAAACAGGGTTGGAGACAACACGGAACCTTGTGGGACACCAGCGTTTATGTCCATGCGGTCCGAGCGACTGCCGTCCACGACGGCTTGGATGCTTCTGTTGGACAAAAAGCTGGAAATCCAATTACATAGCCCCTCAGGGAGTCCATAAGATGGTAGCTTCGGAAGAAGACCTCTGTGCCATACCCTATCGAAGGCCTTCGCTATATCTAGGCTGACCGCTAGTGCCTCACCTTGGCTCTCGATGCATTAAGCAAGTATCCTTACTAATATTATAAATGGGAAAGTAGCTCTGTCTGTCTGTCTGTCTGTCTGTATGTTACGCTTTCACGCCACAACGACTGAACCGATATTGGTGAAATTTGGTATAGGGGTAGATTAGACCTTGAGAAAGGACATAGGCTATGTTTGGTCGCGATAACCGACATCTACGCGGACGGAGCCGCGGGCAAAAGTTAGTTATATACATATAAACCTTCCGCTTGAAGCCACCCTATCTATTAATCCGCATCAAAATCCGTAGCGTACTTTTAAAGAGACAAAAGCGACCTTAACCTTACAAAACATATTTCTGAACGCATCCAACACAACAACGAAGTGTCATTATAATGTCATTATTTTACATTTGACTGAATTTTTTATAGCATTTTAATGCTAACTTTAAAGTTCGAAAAACATCGGAAAAAATGAAAATGCTGTAAAAAATTTAGTCAAATATTCAGGCGAAGTCATCAAAATTCAATGTTTAAAAATGAAAAATCAATCATTATTTCCAATAGTTCGTGAGAATGTTGGTAGATGGCACCACCGTCGCCCTTAAAAACGGATATAAGGCGATTGGCACACTGCGACGCGCGACGCGGCGTAGAGCGTTGTTGCGTCGACGCGGCGTCGCGCTCGTCGCCTCTACAGAGCTCATTTTGTATAGAAAAACGCGGGGTCCCACACACTGACAACGCAATCACGCGCGTTGCCGCAGAATACGCGCGTACAAGCAGAAAACGCGAGGTATGGCACACTGAAATCTGCCATCACGCGCGTGTTTTTCGAGGGATTTTTAGTCCGAGAGCTGTTAGAAATTTCTGTGTAGGTAATTGAGACGAATTTTAAATTAATATTATAGCAATGCAAAATGACTATTTAACGTCAAATTTAGAGTGCTTTCACATCAACTGACGTCCGATATCCAATATCCGACATCCGAGATCGGAGGAAGTCAAATATTGATGCCCAATATCGGGTTATTGGAGCTGATACCACTGTTTTGGCTCGTTATCGGAACACGCAGAGACTGCAAGCGACTTTCACCCTAAATGGCATTTTCTTAGTTACATCTCTTTTCGCGTTAATAGATGACGCTGATCACGAATTGAAAAATAATTGTTACTAATTCATGTCAATAAGGTTGAAAATAGCTTGCACTTCTAATCATTTTCTTTTCATATCTAGCGTTCTTAATATAGTCTGGGCTATCGAGCTAATGGTCGTATGGCTTTATTATTCAATATTTTACTTTACTTTTCTTAAAATTTTAGATAAATTCACACACCTGCCTACCAACACACAAAAATTCTAATATCTCTCGGACTATACTAAAAACGCCGCTCCACGCGTGACAGTAGAACAGCTCTCCCGCGTCCACAGGCGTCGGTCGCGTTTTACGCGCGAAGCCGCGTCGAGCGTTGCAGTGTGCCAATCGCCAAACAGAAGGAAAATTTGAAATGAATCAGGTGTGGCTCAATAGCTCAGTTGGAAGAGCATTCCCACTGTAAGGGAAAGGTCGTGAGTTCAAGTCTCACTTGAGCGCTTCATTTTTCCGATGTTTTTCGGATTATTTTACCTGTTTTAAATCGAAATACGGTTTTTAGTATTGCATTCGCAATATCTCCATATTTTCTCACCGTTTAAATCTTCCCAGGAGTTCCACGAATGTCTCAAAAATAAAATTAGCCAATTCAGAATTGCAATTTATTTTAATTCAAGTTATACAGATATAGAATAATATAGATACACTAGACCAATTAAAAAAAATACCAACATGTCATGTCAACGGTATGTACGCTCTTTCGTCAGATTCGGTTTTGGTTTGGTACTTCAACTTTTTTTTCAAGTGCGCAAAATCCCCACTGATTAAGCACTGGCGCCGGTGCCGCCCTGCCAGAGCCAGTAGGGGTGCGATATGTCTGACTTGAAATGACTAAAACTGCATGCCATTAATAGTTACAAGAACTTTACCGGCACATCCCGTGTGTGAATATATTTTTTATATTTAAGTCGCTAGTCTCCGTCTGCCGATAGCAACCAGAGTCATTAAACGTTTGGTTCTGTGAATGTAAAATGCAGTCGGTTCCCACGCTACTTCTTCTACGCTGGTTTTGAAAATTTCCAAACAATGTTTTCCAATCTAAGAAATTAGGAAGAAGAACAGTCTCTCTGCCTGCAGCCACACCCACCACCCACCACCCAGCGCCGCTACACCACCGCGGACCTTGCCATCATTCACATTCATCTGATTAGCTATGCCGCGGCTGAAACGAGCCCATTACATTATATGGTGAGTCGAGACTGTCGAGAGAATACCATGAAAGGCGCCGCCGTCCGATTGTCTCAGTGATAGCAGCGGCACTTGCACTGGAGGCCGCGGCGCGCACGCGCGGCGATGCCACGCTCCACTGGCGCGCTTGTCATGCAGATGTCGCGCCGCTATATGTGCGCACGCGCCGCCCGCGCCCGCACACGCACCACAGCCATGGCGCGCGACCGCTGCCCGGCGCTCCTCGTGCTCGCGGTATTCCTACTCGTAAGTCTCGAGCACACTCGCTCTACTCTAACATAGCGTCCTCACCCTGCCTCCCTGTACGTACGGTACTAACGCGAGCTCTCCCCCGTAGCTGGCGGGGCGGGCCGCCGCGGCGCCCGCGCCGGCGCCTGAGCCGGAGCCGCAGCTGTTCAACACTCTACTGAACTTGTTCAATCCCAGGTGAGTGCCCTTCCCTTAGCTCGTGACCAGTTACGAATTGGCCATACGACCACTTTTCTTTCTTTCTTTTCTTTTTTTATAAAATAATATTAGAACCTAAGTAACTAATATTCCCTCTAACCCCTCCAACTAAACTAAATTGCTTGTGCTAGGAGTGGGTTCACGTCGGTAGTGTTCTGGCCTTCTGGCTGGACTGCACGTCAGCTTTATTGCCAACTAGCGGGGTGCAGTCAATTGACTGACCAAATATAAAAAAGTGTCATTAAAGCTGAGTGCCACCACTGTTAACATGGTAAATGTTTACGATGGTGACCCTCTTTCCGAGACTTTGCCTTTAGCTTAACATCAGGCGAGGTGAAGTCAAATTGACGTGTCCTGTATAAAAAAAAAAAAAAAAAAAAGTTAAAAGTATTCAATGCTGTAGCTGTATTTAAATGCCTAGTACTAGACAGTAGGCTTATGAGAATCCCACTCCAGCGACCTGTTTCGCGCGTAGGTACTGAGTTATTAATAATTTTAATACACTTGAGTTTGTTAAAAGTAGAAAGTGTATCTGTCAATAAAAAACAAAAATAAATGCATCTCACCTGTAGAGTAGTTAGAGCACTCTCCCTCTAGGGGTAGGTTGTGTTCATCCTGTGCTGGTAGTGCCCATGTCGCCACGTCCCCCACAGGACGGCTGCTGTGAGCCCGCCGGCGGCGCTGGACGCGCTGGCGCTGTCGCACCTGGAGCACCAGCTGGGCGCGCTCACCTCGCTGGCCGACGTGCTCGGCGTGCCCCTCAACCTCACCGACACCAGTGAGTCCCGCTTGTGTCCTTGTAGCGTGCCGTGATAATCTGTTCAATCATAAATAATATATTCTGGAAGCGACTACCGTCTCACCTCGAAACTTGCACCTCGGAGCCCTGGGGCCTGGGGCCCGCTCTCTGGCGTCTGCATTCCATTACTTTGTTTATTTCAGCTTTTACGAGACTTCAGTTTGAACTCCAAAGACAGAGAGCAGATGTTCCGGCTTTCAGTTGATACTTGGGCTTAGGCCCTGAGTGCCTGAGTCTCCTAGGGACCCCTCCGCTCGTCTATGTACTGTTAGCAGTAGTTATGATTGTATTGAAATTTTTCTTTTTACCAGCTCTGGGATGAAGTGCCGCCGATGACGTCGCTCAACTCAACGCGTGTATCATGTCAATGACCTCTAGCAAGCTAACGGGACTGACCTGTACATTTTGTCGACTTCGGCATTAGACTTTTACATCACAGGTTTACGTAATTTTGTTACTATACGCATTAGTGGCAATTATATATTATTAAGTATTGTATAAAGACCTCAAGGACTGCTATATTATATCCTCTTTAACCATGTGTTGCGTTTCATTGTACCCGGTACCTACACGGCGACGATTTGGGGGGCGCGGCCGGGGCCTGCTTGCGGACAGGGGGCTTACCCCAAAAAACTAAACTATTCGTATCCGTTGACGTTTCTGTCATTTAGCTACCCCGAAAGTGTTGCGTGTCGGGCTTCGAATCCGTCTTCGTACGTTTGACATTGACGTTGTCGTTCGTTGCCGGTGTACCTACTCCCAAAATACATTTGACGTTTTCGTAGTCGTTGTTTGACAAGTAATCTTGCGGATTATTACTTGAAATTCAACGATAGCCATAATAGTTATAGTTTGACGAGGGGATTTTTTAAGGAGCTATGCGAGGAAATCTATGCTCTACTTCCTCAAAAAAGGAACACTAGGGGCATTGAACCAACGATCAAGGTATGGTTCAATATTACTAGGTATGTTTTTTGTCACATTAGCTTAAATGCTTCAACTATCATAGGTCACTATCACAAGGGTTTTTAAGTTCGTTCACATTAAATCACGTAAATCCTTGAAAAATTACATTTTGGTGATCTAACAGTAACTTTGGAACCAAAATCTCATTAGATTAGAGTTTTAGAATACAACTATATTTTTTGAATTTTCATTTGTTAAAGGTTTTTAGATTTTTAAAGTATATTGGTCCAAACTATTTATCTAGATTCGAACGTTTGTCTATGATTACGAAAACGGCGGAATCCGTCGGTCGTCAACGAAAGGTTTTCGGAGTAACTTTAATGGTTCGTGTTCGCTCGGGTCGTTGTTCGTTCGTTCGAACGTTCGTTCGTGTTTCGGAGTAAGGCCCCAGACACGCCGTGGGTGGTCATGTCATGTAATAACTTCTCGTCCCTGCTCTGGTACTTACCAATATCGCCTTCATTATGCTTTACCTATTTTATGACTGATTTCGAGCTGTATTGCACACATTTCGCGAGTCATTCGATAACGATTTGTTTATTTGTTGACTTGCATGACATCTGCGACCTGCGACATAATAATCAATAATAATTATGTGAAATATGTCACCCCGACAACCCTTCTATTTACAGTCCCACCCACGGAGGAGAGAAGTAACGGAGATGCCCCATTGATATTTCTCTTAACAAAAGCGCGTCGCCCAATGCGGGTGGGAGGTAGCCGGGGAGGGGGGAGTTCATGACCTCCATCTAGTGCGGCATAGCGAAACCGAACAAAAAAAGAGCTTAAACAATTATCATTGTATATTGAATAACACACTTGTACTTTTCCACTGACTTTATTTCTAGACCTGACCGGTTTCGCCTTACGGCATTCTCAAAGGTTCACATTGATGTTTTTCACATTGATTGAAGCATCACATCAGCTCTGTGTTTTTACATTGTAATTCTTTAGAAAAAGAAAAAATTTCTTTGTTTTAGAAAAAATAAAAATATTAACATGGCTATTTATAAACTTAATGAAAAAATCATAACAAATATCGACACAAAAACTCCTGTAGCGGCTCTGTTCATGGATATGAGCAAGGCATTTGATTTTGTAGATCGGTCTAGACTCCTAGAAAAGTTAGAAAGGTATGGTATCAGGGGAAATGCTCATGCCCTTATAAAAAGCTATTTGACAGACAGGAAACAAGTTACTGCTTTAAATAAAGTCTGTATGGAGACAAAAACAGAAATAAAATACGTCTCAGAGCAAAGGGTTACAAAATATGGTGTACCACAAGGGAGTATTTTAGGTCCACTATTATTTCTGCTTTATATAAATGATATGCCCAAAGTTACACGTCATACAATGGTTTTGTTTGCCGATGATAGCACCATACTTTTTAGTGCAGATAATACTAAAACAATAGAAAATGATATGAACGAATGTCTAAGGACACTTATTAATTGGTTAGATGCAAACAATTTAAAATTAAACTTTGACAAAACTAAATTTATAACATTTGAACAAAGGACTAATCACATAAAACCTAACATAAAATACGACACTAAAATAATTGAAGAAATAGATTCCATAAAGTTTTTGGGCATAGCACTAGATCGAGATATGTCTTGGCAAACTCATACTGAGAGTGTTTGCAAACGGCTGAGTCAATATTCCTATGCGTTATATAACCTTTCCAAAATAGTTAACCAGACAACTGCGCTTACCGCATATCATGCTTTTGTAACATCATCTCTTAGGTATGGGGTCATATATTGGGGTAATTCCACTAACACAGAAATGGTATTCAAAGCACAAAAAAGATGTGTTAGAGCTTTATGTGGCATAAAAAGTACCGATAGCTGTAAACCTCATTTTTTAAACCTTGGTATTTTAACATTACCTAGTTTATATATATTTGAAGTGGCCACATTCATAAAACAAAACTTTCATCTATTCGATACTCTGAATAGTTCACGGTATAACTATAAAATTAGATGTTTACAACATAACAAAACTGTGTTTAGTCAAAATTTTCTTGGAATGGCGCCCAAAATATATAATAAATTGCCAAAATCTATTCTTCAAATCTCTAATATTGTGTTATTTAAAAGGGAACTAAAGAAAATGTTGTTAAAAAAGGCATATTACACATTAAAGGAGTATATTGAAGACAAAACGTTGCAATGGATGTAATTAATGAGAATAATTAGTATGACCGATATTTCATTTGACCAATATTGACCATTGACCATATTTGACATTGTGATTTATATTGTGTATATTGAGTTTATTTATTATTTAAGGAAATTAATGACACTATTTGATATTGAATTACTGTTTTTTCTGTTTTTTTGACTTATTTTTTGAATTATTGTGGTATTTTGATGACATTGCTATTTTGTATTTTATGTTTAACTCTAATATTTTTATCTTGTGTAATAATTGTGTACTTACTCTAATATTGCATGCCGAAATTGGTAGGACATGTATGGCTCTAACATCATAAACACCTTAGATGTATAATTTAATATGTAACATGTTTCAGCAATAAAATTATTTGATTTGATTTGATTTGATTTGAAAAAAGGCGAAACCGGTCAGGTCTAGAAATAAAGTCAGTGGAAAAGTACAAGTGTGTTATTCAATATGTGGAGCAGATTCCATCAAGCGCCATCAATCTACAGTATAAACAATTATCATTGTAGTTCGACAACTCGCCACTAAGCGCTGCCCAGAATTCTAGAATAATCTATGTGTGTAATGACAAGCGGGAGTGCGGGACCACTGATTTACCTATTGAACACTTTTGTACTAGCTGTTACCCGCGGCTCCGTCCGCTTGAATTCATATACCTATAAGGATATAAGAAATTTCTTAGGTCATTTTTACATCTTGGGTTAAACTAAATGAAGTTTTCGTTTTAGATATTTTTTAAAATACGATTTATTTATACGTACTTTAATGAATAAAGGGAATAATAATGTTCATGATAATTATAAAATCCTTACAACATTAGTACATAATAAACATATATAGTTTATAGATGTTAATATTGTTAACTAAAGGAAATGAAGAAATGCACGTTTTGTATATTTTATTTAATCAAAATAATCAGGGTAGCTTGTTTACAATCAAAGTGAATTTATGAATACTCGGTACTGAAAATATTAAATCTATAATATAAAAATTAATAGTTAAATGTGTTGGTAAGCGCATAACTCAACAACACCTGGACCAATTTGATCGGTGTAATACACCTTGCCGCAATTTTTTATAACCCATTTTTGTCTTGTAAAAATCGTCTTCACTAAAGCGCTTAGAACATATTTTAGTGTATTTTGTGGGGTACCAGCTTGTAGATTTATTTAAAATACGAACCCACGCATTTTAAATTTCTGGATTGCCGGGAAATCTAAAATGCCATAATATACAGGGTGTATTTTTGAAACGGGGCAGTAAGGGCAAGTACCTTAACCGTTGCAGTTACAGCAAAACGTTCTTAAAAGACCTTCCCTAACTTTTTGGGACATTTGGAACTGCATTCACAGATTTTGTAAAAAACTTACAGTTAGCAAAAAAAATGCAAAAAGTTCAAATTTTTTTTATGCCAATCGATTCTATTTCATGTGGGGATCAAAAAACTCTATGGGACCTTTTTAGCTTTCAGTACCAGAAAAGACAGAAATCGCCAAAAACGTTTCCTATACATTTCGTACGGAAATATGATAAACAACTCGAAACTCATAGGTCAGGTAAAATTTTGAACTTTTTTAAATAAAAAAAATCATTTAAACATTTAAGAAATTGGTTTATGAAATAAATTGCTCAAAATGATTTCCATTTTCACGAATACATAAGTCTATCCTTTTTTGCACTGAACGAATGGCGGCTAATAATGTTCTGGGATGAATATTAGGTAAAATGGTCATTAATGCAATGCATCCTTGACCTCTTGAACACTGGCGTACGTCGTCTTATACACCTCGTTTTTCACGAAGCCCCATAAAAAAAAATCAAGTGGTGTTAGATCGGGGCTACGAGGTGGCCACTGTGTTGGACCATGTGTACCTATCCACTGTGTACCGAATAGGCGGCTCAAATTGGAACGTGAAAGGTGACTGTTATGTGTCGGAGCACCATCTTGTTGAAAATGAACTTTTCGCAATTCCGACAGGGGCCATTCGTCCATCTCGTTTTCAAGATGGTGTAAAATGACTTCATTGTACATGGCAGAATTCAGTATCCCTTCATAAAATTCCACCATTATGACTCGATTGGACATTATACCACACCAACAGTTGAATGAGAAGCGAACCTGATTATGACTTGCCGTAACACTTAGTGGATTTTCTATGGACTGTAGTGACCTTGTCCCTACCTAATATACCTAAATTCTACACTTATACTTACTATCCTACCTTATATATATTTATTTATGTATGTACAACCTATTTACAAATCTTAATGCCTATATAATATTATGTAATAAATATACCATAAATTAAATACTTACATAACTATCATAAATAAATTACTACTAATATTGTGATATATTATCATTAACAAAAATATCTAATATTCATAAACGCTTCCTCTCCGCTTCCCGCTTATTTGTTGTACCACAACCTTATGCTGCATGCGCCGCCTCCATGATCGCTTTGCGTATGAGTGCGAGTGAAACAACCGATGTTGTTTCTCGCGTCGCACCTGCATTGAGAAAAGGAAGGTAGTTACAGACAGGATTGTTTGCTCGCCGCTTTGAGACATAACTGCTAGAATAATCTAATTTATATTTTGTTTAAACTTTCGTTAAATATACTAAGTTCTACCTGTGATTCTTACTAGTGTATACAGTGCTTGTAAACATAAAACTATATCAATAGTGAACTATCGTTATACATACCTGGTGTTCGTTATTCAATCTTATCATCACTTACCTTCGCTTCCACGCCTTCTGATCGAGAATATAAATAGGTGTCGACTTAGTACCTAGATACCTAACTGGTGTCGGGAAGTACGAGGAGTCGACTTCCCACATTCTGGTGACCCCGAAAAAAATCTTCTGGAGATGGCTCAACCTAAGGAAGGTGGTGATGTGTTTCGTGTGGGTGTGCGAATACCGCAGTTTTGGCCGGAAGAACCTGCGTTATGGTTCTCACAAATCGAAGGTCAGTTTGTTTTATCTAATATTACTAGTGACACTACCAAGTTCTACTACGTGATTTCCCAACTTGACCACCAATACGCAGCTGAAGTGAAAGACGTACCTAATCATTAATCCGCCAAAGACTGGTATGTACGAAGCTCTGAAAAGCGAATTGATTAAACGTCTATCTGCCTCGCAAGAAAAAAAAGTTAAACAGCTTCTTATGCATGAGGAATTAGGTGACTGGAAGCCATCCCAGTTCCTCAGGCATCTCCAGGATCTTGCAGGCCCATCAGTACCGGAGACTTTTCTGAAAACTATATGGTCTAGCAGACTACCTCACAATATACAAACGGTCATTGCATCACAAACAGATTTGCCGCTGTCCAAGTTATCGGAGATAGCGGTTAAAATAATTGAAATCGCTCCGCCTATGCCGCAAGTGGCGAGTACCTCAACAAATTTAGAATCGCCTACTAATGACATCACTAAACAAATTAGTGAACTTACTAAGCAAGTAGCACTACTTACGTCTCACTTTAACCAACGACGTCATCAATCTCGTTCCAACTCAAAGGGTCGTGATAGAAGTCGCTCCCACAGTAAGCCAAGATACAATTTGCGCCAACCTCCTGAAGCACACGCCCACTGTTGGTTCTAAGGCTAAGCAATGCAAGCAACCCTGCAACTACCATTCGGGAAACGCACAGGGCAGGAAGTAGCGGCTAACGACTGCCCCCTACCATCTTCAGGCCGCCTATTTCTCACTGATCGAGTATCGAAAATGATGTTTCTTATCGACACAGGTTCGGACTTGAGCGTTTTCCCTCGATCAGCCATGAAGACTCGTTGCGCACGTGTTAGATTGATATAGATGTGACAAATAGAAAAGTAAATCTAACAGTGTATCCTAATTTGTCAATCCAACTATGTACGAGTATATCTATTAAATGAGGCTCGATCTGCAAGTATGTATTTGTTAGAATATAGATATAACCATTAGAATATAGATATATAACTATTAGAATAGGTATAACTATATATCTATCGATAATAGGATATGTCAGGATCTTGCGTAGCAACCACAAATACTTTGTAGTGCTAAAGGTTCACTATGGTCTAGTTGTATATCCTAGAAACCAAGTTTAACTATTGATCTGTACTAGGTAAATACAAATATTATACAAAGGGGAATACTTAGTTGTGTTATAAAATGAATAAAACAACAATCATGAATATATCGTTCTCTTTTATTCTTTTACACTACGTTAGTTCTCAAAAGGCTTTTATAGACAGGAAAGAACTAACAAGAAAACCTGTCTGCCTTCCAACCAAGATATAGCCATTCTATAACAATTTATCATAATTACAATCTAGGCTTATAACCTAACATTACTATAATAGTTACACAATATAACAACATTAAACTCTTGTATCAAAGGTTATCAGGCTTGTAGCCAGTTAATACATAATAGATCTCATCGAGTAATATCATTACAGGGACTATATCCAACCATATCGATATCGTGAGGCACAATATAACATACCTTGCATAATTACATCATACCCGTGAAGGGTATAATTCAGTAATCCATATTGGCATCTACTAGACAGATAATATCTCTATCTGCAGATATTACCATTTACCAAATTATAACAACAATTATAGATCAAGTAAGTACATTTTACATAGCCAACACGATATGGTCAAATAGTTACAGCACAGCATAATAATATTACACAGTAAACAGTATAAACATATCAGAATTATATCGTACCTTACACTTCGACGCCTCGGGATCAACTGTCCCGATTTCATTTGGTGTCTCCTTTTTATATCATTTGGTACGTCACATTGCATCGAATGATTTTCACCTACCCACTTATAAAAATAGTTTATAAAACGGTTCTAAAATTATTGAATTACATTTCATCGTAATATATTATATATAAATTGGTCACATAATCTATACATTATAATTAATATATCTATCACGACCATACTGATAAGAACTTCGCTCTCGAAGTTCAAAAATAGTTTATAAAATGGTTCTAAAATTATTGAATAACATTTCATCTATTAATTGGTCACATAATCAGTACATTATAATTAATATATCTATCACGACCATACTGATAAGAACTTCGCTCTCGAAGTTCAATTAATTGCAAATTGTTACTGTTAATAAATATGCTCAACATATCATATAAATATCTATCACGGCCATACTGACCAAGTACTTCGCTCTCGAAGTACAATTAATTGCAAGATGTGACTGCCAATATCATATGCCCAAAATATATCATCTCAATATCATCTATCACGGCCAAACTGACTGTTAACGCCATCTATTAGCAAAATTGAACATTACGGAACACTCAACAACCAATCAACGCTTCTCACGCGACGAGCGCCGGAGCGGAGGTGGGGAGTCAAAAACGAACAGACCTTTTTCAAATTAGAAGAACTCTTACCTGTGCATTACTTTCTAAACCTTTGTACTCGAATATTGTAAAATCGTAATAAACTCGTATTATAGAAAATTCTAAATAAAATATTCATTTTACAAACCCAATTCGAACCAAGTCCTAAACATATGGTCTTCGAAGCCGGATCTACACTTCAGCGGAAAAAGTACCAGCGAAGAAATCAACGGGAGAAAATAAAGGTCAGAGCCTCCATTCCTATCTTATCCTTCCCTTATATTTAATGTGTGTTAACAGTGCTTAATTTCTAATTTACAGTTCAATTTGATTTTATTATTCCCTGATAGTTGAGAAACGAGCTTTTCTAGCTTTAAAATTAACTAGTGCGTAGCTGGGGGTAGACAAGCTTTATCGTTTCCCAAAATGACTAACCCAGATGCTAATAGTGCAAGCACGGGTATAAGTACAGATAAGCACGTTATTTCTCAGGACGTACTTAAAATTACTGAGCTAAAAAAGCTTAGGGGTACGTTAAAGGGTCGATTAACGCTATTTGACAAATATTTTAGTAAATTTGAATCAGTGACAATAAGCGAGACGCAAGTTACCGAAATAAATCTACGTATTCAATCAGCTGAATCATGTTTCGATAAATTTTCTAATGTTCAAAGTCAAATAGAAGTACTGGTTAATAGTTCAGATTTGGAGCAGCAGTTAGAATACCGGGAACTAATAGAAGAACAGTATTATAAGTCTATTGCTATCGCTAAAAATCTCATTAAAGGAAACGAAGATATTAATTCTAAGTGTTCGCATTCTCAAAGTCAAAAGGTCGTGTCCGTTAAGCTACCTGTTATTAAGTTACCCTCCTTTGACGGCTCCTATGATAAGTGGTTAGAATTTAGAAATTCGTACCTAACCATGATACACGAGCGTACTGACTTAGATGCTATTCAAAAGTTTCATTATTTGAAATCAGCTCTCACTGATTGCGCACTACAAGTAATCAGTGCATTAGAATTTACAGCAATTAATTATATTCACGCATGGGAATTACTTGAGGGCAGATTTCATAATAATAGATTACTAGTATATAACCATGTGAGATCATTGTTTTCCGCGCCAGCTGTTACCAAAGAATCCCCGTTGCAAATACGAACATTAATCGACGCAATATTAAAAAACTTACGCGCCCTACACACTTTAAATGAACCAACCAAGTCGTGGGACACGTTAGTTATCTATTTAATTACAACTAAATTAGATATAGCCACTGAAAAGGAATGGGAAACCCACAAAGGTATAATTTCGAATGCACACGTAGATTCTAACTATAAATTAAAATTAGACGATTTATTAACCTTTTTAAGGAATAAGGCCGATATGTTGGAGGTCACCTTTAACAATCATAAAGCTCCACATAACAAACAAGGTCTTGAACGGAAATCGATATCCGAGCTTAAAAAGCAATCAAATAATTCACTACAAAAAACCCACAGTCATGTTTCTACCCACACAAGTGCAAATAACAAGAAATTTTTTAAGCGCACCTTTGTGTGTAATTTGTGCAAGGATAATCATGCACTTTATACGTGTATTACTTTTTTAAATATGTCTATCACAGACAGATTGAAATTCGTTAAGGAAAATAATTTATGCGGTAATTGTTTGCGCGCCGGACATACGATAAACGAATGTTCGTTCGGACCGTGTGAGCAATGTCAACAAAAACATAATAGTTTGTTACACATAAATAATTCCAACCCGGGCGACGGATCAGCTGGCCGTGCGCATAATTCACCGTTAGCTGATAAGCCGCAGGACTCGCTAAACGCCTTCCATTCGCAGACAGACTATGCGAGTAACCTAAAGTCGAACTTAATGCCGTTGCAACAAGTTCTATGATGTACTGCACTTATTGATGTTATTGATAGCAAAGGTAAAAGTATTACTATACGCGCTTTGTTAGACAACGGAAGTCAACATTGCTTTATTACGAACAAATTATTTGCAAAGTTAAACGTTCCATTTATACAGTCCACTATGCAAATATCGGGGGTAGGACAAGTCGTCACACAGTCTAGTTCATTATGCGAAATTACTATACGCTCTAAGATATACAATTATAAGACAGTAGTCAAGTGTATGGTTTTACCGTGTCTCACTTCAACTCTGCCCACAAAACCTATCGAATTTAATTCATTACGTGTTCCCAACGGTATTGAACTCGCAGATCCTTCCTTTAATAAACCGTCCGAGATCGATTTGTTAATAGGAGCGGACCTTTATTGGGACTTATTACAAAATAATAGAATAAGATTACCGAGCGGACCATACCTACAGAGTTCGAAATTAGGATGGTTAGTATCGGGACCGGTTATTTCAGACACGCGTAGTGTTAACCGACTTCAGTGTAACCTTTCACAAACTTTAGATTGTCAATTAAAACAGTTTTGGGAACTGGAACACGTCAATCATACTAGTGCTATATTAACGGAAGAGGAACATATATGTGAAAGGTTATTTACCGAGACTACCAAACGCGATCCCGTTACCGGTAGATTTTCAGTGCGCATTCCATTACGGGAATCAGCTGATAGCCTCGGTGACTCATACGAGTTAGCCAAGTCGCGGTTTTTCGCATTAGAACGTAAGTTTAAACGCTTACCTCATTTCAAAAAAATGTACACAGATTTTATTCGTGAATATTGTGATATGGGTCATATGGAAAAAATAGATAGATACGAAACTCCGAATTATTTTTTACCCCATCATGGAGTTTATCGAGAGCACAGCACCACTACTAAATTACGGGTCGTGTTTGACGCTAGTGCTGTGACTACTTCAAATAAATCCCTGAATGACATTCAGTTAGTGGGACCAACTCTTCACAATGACATCTTCGCCATACTACTTCGTTTTAGACAGTACACTTATGTAGCTACTGCTGACGTGGAGAAGATGTTTAGACAATGTAGTTTGCAAGAAGATCAAAGAAATCTGCAACTCATAGTTTGGAGGGAGGACCCAACTGCGCCATTGTCAATTTATAGATTAAACACGGTCACGTATGGCATGTCTTCTGCGCCTTACCTAAGCATGCGCTGTCTAAGACAACTGGCCCTTGACTCTGATGATGAGTTAGTAGCTAAAGTTATTAAGGAGGATATATTTGTTGACGATTTAATTGTAGGCCAGGACTCTAAGGAGGCCCTGTTAAGTATTTGCGAAAGAGTGTCTCAAGTATTGTCATCGGGTTGCTTTCCGTTACGTAAATGGACCTTTAACCATGATATTAACTTCAGCACTTCAAGGGAATTGTGTGTGGGTGATCATTGTCAAAATAAAACTCTGGGAATAGGTTGGTACAACACTAGTGATGAACTGCATTTCACCACCGCGCTTACGAAATCGTGTCACTCAGCTACAACTAAAAGAACTATGTTATCAATTATAGCTCAAATATATGATCCACTAGGATTGTTAGCTCCCGTTACTATAACCGCAAAAATTCTGTTACAGAAATTGTGGTTGTGTAAAATTGGTTGGGATGATGAGGTTTCCACCACCATTAGATCAGAGTGGATTAAGTTTGTTGACACCCTACAATATTTACACACCCTTCGTATTCCGAGACACGTAATCAATAGTCAAAACATAATAAAAGAATTGCATATTTTCACAGACGCTTCGCAGAATGCCTATGGCGCGTGTGCCTATATACGTACTTATAATGCAGATGATGATTCCCTAGTTACGGTTCGGTTGTTATGCGCGAAAAGTAAGGTAGCACCGATAAAGGTAATTACCATTCCCAGACTGGAGTTGTGCGGTGCCCTATTAGGTGCTAAATTATATCAGAAGATCATGGAATCTCTCCGATTAACATTCGATAAAGTATATTTCTGGACCGACTCAACTATAGTCATGGGATGGATACGTATGTCTCCTCATGTATTAAAAACCTTTGTACAACATCGGGTAACAGAAATTAATGAACTGACTGGTGATTCGGCGTGGCTACACGTAAGTGGCAAGGAGAATCCGGCCGATTTGGTGTCTAGGGGAGAATATTTAGATGCACTCGTTCACTGTACGTTGTGGTGGGACGGCCCTGACTTTTTACGTAATAAAAATATTAGTTTCGAAGTTATACGTAGTACTTATGATGACGCTAACTTGCCGGAATTAAAATCCCAAGCAGTATGTGCAGCTACTAAAATAATTACTTCACAACCTTTTATTGAATTTGCACGGTTTTCGTCATTCCAGCGACTTATACGTAGCGGTGCTTATGTATTACGCTTTATAACTAATACGCGCGCTAAGGCTACGAATCAAAACAAAAAAACCGGTTCGTTATCTGTTGACGAGTTAGACGCGTCAGTGGCTATGATGGTTCGCATTGTGCAGCGACAATCATTTCGGAATGAATATAATCGTTTAGTAAAACAATTACCTATAGACAATAAAGGTATTTTTAATAAAGTAGCCGGTCTTAATTTATTTTTAGATGAAAAGGGATTAATTAGAGTCGGGGGGAGAATCTCTAACGCGCCTGCCTTCGATTATAATAAAAAACATCCCATATTGTTGTGCAGTAAACATTATTTTGTCCTGCTTTGTTTAGAAATGAGCATTTAAAATTATTTCATGCTGGGCCACAGTCCCTTTTGTATACAATCCGGGAGACGTGGTGGCCGCTGGCTGGTAGAAACTTAGCAAGAAACGTAGTACGTCAGTGTATTGTGTGTACACGCATGAAAGGGAAGGTCTTAACGCCAATAATGGGTAATTTACCTACAGAGCGCTTGGCGCCTGGTCACCCTTTTATGCGTTGCGGAGTTGACTATGCCGGCCCTGTTATGATAGCGAGCCGCCGGGGGAGGGGAGCTAGACTTACCAAGTGTTATATATGCTTATTTGTTTGTTTCCTTACGCGTGTGGTTCACTTGGAATTGGTATCAAGTCTTTCTACGAATGATTATTTACTTGCTCTTAAGCGTTTCATATCACGTCGTGGTAAACCTACTGAGATATTTAGCGATAATGGTAGACTTTTTGTAGGCTCCGAGAAGGAGTTATCTATATTTTTAAATGACAATAGTGAGGAACTAGTAAGTTATGCTGCTAATAACGATATTAAATTAAAGTTTATCCCAACATATGCGCCTCATTTTGGAGGATTATGGGAATCGGGAATCCGACTTTGCAAGGGTCACCTCAAACGTATTTTAGGGAATCGAAATTTAACTTTTGAGGAATTCAGCACTGTTCTCATACAAGTAGAAGCTATTCTAAATTCTCGTCCTATGTGCCCTTTATCCTCTGATCCTACTGACTTCCTTCCACTCACTCCAGCTCATTTCCTTATTGGGCGGCCTCTGACCGCTCCACCTTGCAGAGATTTGACTACTACTGCAACATCCCGTCTGATGAGATACGAACTCATAGAACAAATGAGGCAGCATTTCTGGCAGCGCTGGTCAAAAGAGTACGTGTCCGAGCTACAAACCCGTACGAAGTGGAAGTTTCACCAAGCTGACATCGAGGAAAACACTCTGGTCCTCATAAAGGAAGACAATTTACCACCCTTGAAATGGCGGTTGGGCCGAGTTGTAAAAGTCTACCGAGGCAAGGATGGAGTGGCAAGAGTCGCAGATATTCGAACGGCATCGGGCGTAGTACAGAGGGCTACTTCTAAGATATGCCCTCTCCCAAGGCAGCCTACCGAAGAAGACGCTTAATCGAAGACATTTTGAAAGCCTGCTGCTTCCAAAGGCGGGGGCATGTTAACGCCATCTATTAGCAAAATTGAACATTACGGAACACTCAACAACCAATCAACGCTTCTCACGCGACGAGCGCCGGAGCGGAGGTGGGGAGTCAAAAACGAACAGACCTTTTTCAAATTAGAAGAACTCTTACCTGTGCATTACTTTCTAAACCTTTGTACTCGAATATTGTAAAATCGTAATAAACTCGTATTATAGAAAATTCTAAATAAAATATTCATTTTACAAACCCAATTCGAACCAAGTCCTAAACACTGACAGATACTAAGCTCACGAAGTACCATCAAACCAGTACTTTCTCTCAAAGTATCTACATACAAGTTGCAAGTTGTGACTACCGGTATCTCAAAGTCAAAGTCGTCATTTCTATATTCTACCAACTTGCTACCCCGTGTCTAGTCCGCTCCACCCGCTGCAAATGGCAAGGACTGCACGAGCAAAAGGTCAAACAGCAGAAATATAGGTCTGTCATAAATCGGCAATATCTATGTATCCCCAAACTGCTCAATCGCATTGAAGCAAATGGCGGTCTACACAGTCTTTGCACTTCCACTATACCTCAGCAATCACACACTTACACTACGGCCTCCGATATACTCGCCACATAGGCCCCCGATATATTCGCCACATAGGCCTCCGATATATTCGCCACATAGGCCTCCGATATATTCGCCACATAGGCCTCCGATATATTCGCCACATACTCTCGATAGGACATTAACATATTCCTGTTACATATCGGCGTCACATATTAGCAATCACATTCTGCACCTTCTTATAATATCATATCAATTTTTACATATTGTTAGAGTGAGTAGACCTCTAAGGTAAAAGAAGCATCGAAAGTACAATACTGAACAAGTTGAAAATAAATTAAAAAAAAACTGGTTTTGAAATTATGATCACCACTGACGATTGATCGAAGTTCGCATGGGCCAATCCATATCGTTCACTCGCTGCTAATGAACTGGATCGGACACCCAAACTACGTCGCAGCATGTTATTTATTTGGGTCATCAACACTTCAAAAACCAACACCCATAAAACAACAATGAACACTAGTGTTAAATGTTAAAGCAATAAGAAAAGTAATTAGTACTTCCAACTCCTCAGTCACCTGTACCTGTATCATTTACAATCAAGAACCGTTCGGTCAACCTGATACTCATCTGACACTAGTATCATAATTTTGTTCACAGGACTCAAACATCAAAACAATCCATTACTATATAATAGGTACCCAAGTAGCACAGATAGCTGTATAACTACTCACTTTAAGACTTATTTGAAACTCTGTGCGTATTAAGACGCTTCTAAGAGTACACTGGTGATGCTACAGCTGTATAATAGCGGTCAGTGATATTTAAACAGCTTTAGCTAATTAAAAGCTGTATTAAGGCTGATTAAGACCGACAAAACCACCATTAATACGCTAAGAGTGCTATAAAGGTATGTTTTTAATGACTCTATTCAGTTTCTAACCTTTTCTATTGCCTAAACCGTAGTAAGGCCTGTTTAATGCATAAAATTACGCCAAATGCTGTTTAAGAAGATATTTGTGAACTCCTATTACACTGACTTATTAAAGGGGCATGTGTGAACTATTTTAAAGTGAATAGCTGTATAATGGACGATATGTGGCCCATATTACAGCTTATACCTGAATATGTCTACCGCTAATCAGCCTTTATACTGCAATTGATAGTATTTGCATAGTGGCTATTTAAACATTCACTAGATGCCTCGCAGCTGCTTAGAGACTCACTAGTGTATAGAATTAACGGCTTCTATTTTATAATGGTTCACATAAGTACCTTAAATTAGACGTTATCTGAATAAAAGTAACATATGTGGTACTGTAATCAGTCAGTGGAACTAAGTTGAGACCATATCCAACGTATTTTTATTTGCTATATATTAAAATGAATTCGCTTAATTCGTGGAAATTGAAAGCAAGAACAGGAGGCATTAGAAGAAAGAAAAATACCGCTTTGACAATTTTGTAATGGAAGTCCATGCGGTGGTTTTAGATTTAATACTAGGGACCCCTAAAGATTCGTTATAATAACTGTTTAATTGTTCACATCATGGCTAAAGGTAGAGCTTGTGAATAATTAAAAGTGAAGAAAACAGCTTATAGCTGTATACAGTTCACATGTGTAATATTATTCAGTTTTTAGTAGAATAACAGCGCACTAGTGAACTATTAGACAGCCTGTTGTAGAATATAAGAGTTTTAACTATTCACGTTACTGTTTAACATAAATCCACCATTTTATTTTATAACCTAAACATATTCTGACTGAATTTTCAACCTTTACGATGTTTTGTGCAAGAAATAAAATGTATTGCATTAGTTTTTACTTCCTAATATCATAATAATAACTTTTTATCTTATAATTCTTTTCAAAGCACTACAAATTATTTAGTCATAGTGTACATCACAGCTTATTTATATCACAAAACTAATTTAAAACAAAATATTTTCATGGCGCACTAAAATTTTCCTAGATAATATATATGTATAATGTCAGTAAAATTAAATTCCCAATCATTTTTCCTTTATTAATATGTAAATCAATGTACTTAACAGGGATATGAATATATTATCCACCATTAATTTCGTTTCCAATATTCACTTCACGTAACAAAGTGCAATATTGCATGTTCATTAATACACAGGCCGCAATTAAGTAGCGTTTCGCGGTTTACAATATGTATAGAGCGCGCATTACAGACATATTTTCTGAATAAAGAGTAACTTGTGATCTCTTAGTCAGTCGGATTTCAGCGCAAAGTACTGTCGATACCCTTTATAACACTGTTACATTTCTGCTACACAGCTCATAAGCAGCTATGTGAACTTGAGGCTATATAATTTGTGCTGTTACCCTTTATAACACTGTTAAGTTGCTGCTACACAGCTCTTCAGCAGCTATGTGAACCCAAGGCTGAATAATTTTGTGCCCATTTAAGAGGTATAAGAGCTGTGTAAGGTCGTATACAGACTTAATGCAGCTTCCATATTCGGCTTTAAGCGTTTTGGAAATCCGTTATTCGGCTATTAAGCAGCCTCGTGTGCTGCTTGGGTAGTATCCTTCTAGTTCTAGTTCGTTTCTAGTTATTAGTTATTTCGCATCTTATGAAATTACGTCTACAGAATACAATCGACTAATATGTTTTCACAATCTAGAATCACATGATCATTAATACAACATAATCATTATTCCGAGTTGAAAACAAGAAATAATCATAATTTTGTGGATAGTTGTAAGCAATCAGTGTAATATTATATTCTGCAAGTACCTTCCTCCAGGTATTTAATTATTCAATCACCTACTAATGAAATCTATTAACAATCTTTAATCTCATAAATTCAGTTCGTTCAAATATTCTCGACAATCATATTTTCATATAACAATTAAAATCAGTTCGATAAAGTATTTTCGACAATCATATCTTCATTTACCAATTCTCCAGGCCAACATCTCAATTTTTCTTTAGCGATAGAAATATTCCGCAGATTGCCTATACTTCGTGAAGCAAAACGATCATTAGGGAGATTCGATGATATTTCGTAAGGTCCTTTATACTTAGGTGCTAATTTATCATTGCGACGGTGGTCTTGTGAAACATAAACGATATCGCCTACGTTAAAGTTTATATTATTACGACGAGTAGCATCAAACCGTCTTTTAAACTTTTCGGCGACGTGTATTAGACGCTGTCTAGCTATTTCTCTGTCAGCGCCTACGTCAATTGAATTTTGATTACTACTATCGTCAAGCACATCGTCTAAACGAGCCTGTATGGGAGGTATATTAGCCTCTACACCTATAAGTAACCGCAAAGGGGAGAACCCTGTGGACTTTTGAAGAGTGGTATTAATAGATTGCTGAACCTTCCACAGAACGTCCGGCCACTCTGACTGTTCATTACACATAGTACTAAGCATATCGGTCACCGTCGATACATAACGTTCTACTTGTCCGTTACTTCTTGGAGTTCCCGTAGAAGTCAAGTGATGTTCAATGTGTAGTTCTTCGAAAAGAGCCCCAATTTGACCACTGCTGAAGTTGGTTCCTCTATCGGAAATTACCACTGAAAGAGTTCCGAATAAAGTTATGGTATCCCGTATTATGGGTATCAACTCGTTAGCGTTAAGGGTTCTAAGCGGTTTGAGTAAACAAAATTTTGTGAATCCATCTACTATTATCAAAATGTGCTTATAACCTTCGTTGGACCGGGCAAAAGGCCCGGTACAATCCAAATGAATAGTGTGAAAAGGTAATGTACCTTTATGAATAGGAAATAGGAAGCCCTGTTTAGGACCATGGTGAGCTTTGTGTTTAATACAGACTAAACAATGTGACAAGTATTTTCGTACGAAAGCTGCCATGGCTGGGAACCAAAAATGTTCAGATATTTTAGTTATGGTCTTATCGAAGCCTACATGACAATTTTCATCATGAAATAGGCGTAAAACGTTTAATCTCACATTCTTTGGTATCTATACGGTAAATATCATAGATTCTCCCCAATCTTGGTTAGAACAAGCACAACAAGGTGACCGTGAAACTTTAGATATCATGAACAAAGCACGCACTACAAAGTATTTGTGGTTGCTACGCAAGATCCTGACATATCCTATTATCGATAGATATATATTCTAATAGTTATATATCTATATTCTAATGGTTATATCTATATTCTAACAAATACATACTTGCAGATCGAGCCTCATTAATAGATATACTCGTACATAGTTGGATTGACAAATTAGGATACACTGTTAGATTTACTTTTCTATTTGTCACATCTATATCAATCTAACACGTGCGCAACGAGTCTTCATGGCTGATCGAGGGAAAACGCTCAAGTCCGAACCTGTGTCGATAAGAAACATCATTTTCGATACTCGATCAGTGAGAAATAGGCGGCCTGAAGATGGTAGGGGGCAGTCGTTAGCCGCTACTTCCTGCCCTGTGCGTTTCCCGAATGGTAGTTGCAGGGTTGCTTGCATTGCTTAGCCTTAGAACCAACAGTGGGCGTGTGCTTCAGGAGGTTGGCGCAAATTGTATCTTGGCTTACTGTGGGAGCGACTTCTATCACGACCCTTTGAGTTGGAACGAGATTGATGACGTCGTTGGTTAAAGTGAGACGTAAGTAGTGCTACTTGCTTAGTAAGTTCACTAATTTGTTTAGTGATGTCATTAGTAGGCGATTCTAAATTTGTTGAGGTACTCGCCACTTGCGGCATAGGCGGAGCGATTTCAATTATTTTAACCGCTATCTCCGATAACTTGGACAGCGGCAAATCTGTTTGTGATGCAATGACCGTTTGTATATTGTGAGGTAGTCTGCTAGACCATATAGTTTTCAGAAAAGTCTCCGGTACTGATGGGCCTGCAAGATCCTGGAGATGCCTGAGGAACTGGGATGGCTTCCAGTCACCTAATTCCTCATGCATAAGAAGCTGTTTAACTTTTTTTTCTTGCGAGGCAGATAGACGTTTAATCAATTCGCTTTTCAGAGCTTCGTACATACCAGTCTTTGGCGGATTAATGATTAGGTACGTCTTTCACTTCAGCTGCGTATTGGTGGTCAAGTTGGGAAATCACGTAGTAGAACTTGGTAGTGTCACTAGTAATATTAGATAAAACAAACTGACCTTCGATTTGTGAGAACCATAACGCAGGTTCTTCCGGCCAAAACTGCGGTATTCGCACACCCACACGAAACACATCACCACCTTCCTTAGGTTGAGCCATCTCCAGAAGATTTTTTTCGGGGTCACCAGAATGTGGGAAGTCGACTCCTCGTACTTCCCGACACCAGTTAGGTATCTAGGTACTAAGTCGACACCTATTTATATTCTCGATCAGAAGGCGTGGAAGCGAAGGTAAGTGATGATGAGATTGAATAACGAACACCAGGTATGTATAACGATAGTTCACTATTGATATAGTTTTATGTTTACAAGCACTGTATACACTAGTAAGAATCACAGGTAGAACTTAGTATATTTAACGAAAGTTTAAACAAAATATAAATTAGATTATTCTAGCAGTTATGTCTCAAAGCGGCGAGCAAACAATCCTGTCTGTAACTACCTTCCTTTTCTCAATGCAGGTGCGACGCGAGAAACAACATCGGTTGTTTCACTAGCACTTGTTAGATTTGGGGGGGTAAAATTTGGGGTAAACATGTTTACAAACCTATAACTTACTATATATACCCATAAACAGGATGCCATTTGCAATTATGTATTTGAACCAAGCAAATTAAACAATAAATACAATTCTGTTTTATCACTCTTTTATTCTGTTATACTAAGTCAGTTCTAAAGGCTGTTGTAGACAGGAAAGAACTAACAAGAAAACCTGTCTGCCTTCTAACCACAACATAATTATTATTTTACTTCATGTTACACCAGGTTCGTAGCCAAATATTACAATATAAGACAACCCTGGTTTCAGACCAGTTACAACAGTATTGTATAATTAATACTACTTTCTATTATTTGAATAAACTAGCTTAAGTAAAATTTGTTACCCTGTTGCGTCAACAGATGGCGCTGTTAGAAAAATTACATCGCGCTAACGATATGTTTTTGTTAGTCTATAAGATAAACTGATACGTTGATTAAATAACAACTTTTACGGCTACAACTAGCTGTTTCATTTGACTCCTCCTTGGGTACCTTTAGTACGAGTTAGTACATGGTCCTTGTGAGCCGGAAGTCAACCGCGATATCCGCGTTTCCGGGAACTTCAACTTGCGGGCAGTGGATCGCTGTCGCAAACGCAAGTAACAGGAGCCTCCGAGGCTAAGTGCAGCATCGGCGAGCTTCAGACCGTGTCGTCGGTGGACGACCCTGGTCAGGTCACGGTGGGCGGCGCCCACCCATCATCAGCAAGCAGCACCAGTGGCGCTGGTACATCACCTGGACGTCGCAGTGCAGATTCCTGAGGTGGCAGGGGAGTCAGGGCTTCCCTCCCTCAGAGCGCGTCGGTTCAGTGCGTGAACGTTAACGTTAACATTAACGTTAACGTAAGTGAAGTGTTCACTAGTGTAAAGTGTGATCATAATCGTAGTGTGAGTAAACCAAACCTTGGAAAAAACTGTAAGTACTTTGAACCTTATTTGTTAGAGAGAAAATAACTTGAAGAATTGGCGATAATTTTAGAACTTTGAACCTTATTTGTTAGAGAAAAAATAACTTGAAGAATTTGGCGATAATTTTAGAACTTTGAACATTTTCAATCATTGGGACTCAGAAAAATTTGCTTTAATTTTAACTTAGTCATGTTGTGCATGATAGAAATTAAGACTTAGAATAATTTACAAAAAAACGAAGGTACGGGGAACCTATGCCCGATTTCTGTCAGAGTTAATTTGCATTTTTAAACACTTAGAAAAATTAAAATTTAATTCATTCTAAATTGTTAAAGTTTCATTGTAAAAACGTATATAAGTAAACTAAAAAGAGTTAATTTTATTCATTATAACTTAGTAAAATTTAAAGTGTAACAATGGAGAATATAATTAACTTTCAAGAAGACTTATATCAACGAATGGTTAAGGCAGTAAAAAATTTCAAAAAATCACCCAAAGATCGCATAACTAAAGAATATGTAAACGGTAGGATGGAAATTTTAGAACAACTTTGGTTTGAGTTTTTAGCTGGACACAAAGATCTAATGAGAAATTATGCAGCTAAAGATATTAAGGCCTCATCATATATAAAGGAAGAGGTCTATGATAAAGCAGAAGAAGTTTATTTAAATTTTAAATGTGAACTCAAAACTTCATGTAACAAGTTTGAATCTCAAACTAATGAATCGATTTCCTGCTCTTCAAGCAAAGCAAATACGAATTATCCAAAAATAAACATTCCGCAATTTTCTGGTAACCATCAGGAGCGGACGTCGTTTAGATCTCTCTTTAAGTCTCTTATTATAAACAACCAATCTTTCGACGACGTCCAGAAATTACATTACTTGAAAGCATATTTAAAAGGGGAACCAGAACAGTTAATTAGACATGTAGCTATAGAAGAGGGTAATTTTGATCGATGCTGGGAAGTTATTAATGAAAGATACAATGACAAAAAATGGTTGTGCCACAACATTTTAAAACGATTCATGAGTCAGAAAAACCTGACTGCAGAATCTGGCAATGGGTTAAAAGATCTGGTCGATACCACCAACGAATGTCTTGCATCGTTGGAAAGTTTAGGTGTGAAAACTAGCGATTGGGACGTCATTGTTATCCACATTGTAAATTTAAAATTAGACCCAGAGACACGGCGACAGTGGGAATTCCACGTCACCGCGAAAACAACTGCTACTGAATTGCCTACTTATCAATTATTTGAGAGCTTTGTTATGTGGTGCAAACAAAACTAGTCTTTTCAAAACTGTATTTATTTATAACTAGGAAATAGTACAATTACAACTAGACTTATATTGATTATAATTAGACTTAAATTGATTATAATTAGATTTAGTAATTAGAAGATGTAGATACAGCGAATGTAGGAAATAGAATGTGTCGGGAGAGCCGGGATTTGGATATTTATGGGACCCGAATCAGAGTGGGGATGTATACATGTTTGTGTTAGTGGGGTACAAGTTAAAGGTCTATGCAAAGTGAACAAAAAGGAGTATCAAGATAAGGTACGTTAAGTTTTAACACTTATGGATAAGGAACGACTAAGATAAAGAACCGATAAATTATGTCAAGTTATTATGATTATGGTTGAGTAACAATTGAGATAAAGAACTAATAAAGTATGCTAAGTTATGCTTAGAGTTAAGTGAGAAATAAGACAAAGTGTGTTAAGATAATTTATGCTTATAGATACTAGTATGTAACAGTTAAGATAATAAACTATAGATATGCAACAATGAAGTATATTTAGGTATGCATATATAACAATGAAGTATATTTAGGTATGCATATATAACACCTCCCCCCTTAGAACAAAGATTGGGCCGTGTTGCCCGATTTTTGAGTGCTGGTAGTTGGGCGGGCGATGTCGATGTCCTCTTCTTCTTCATCTTCAGTGACACAGGATGTAGTCGTGTGAGTATTCAACGGCACCATAGGTATTTGAATATGTTGACGTCGTTGCGATCGGTCAAAGCAATTATTGAATATTTGGATACATCCGTCGCTGTGATGTGCGGCCGGTGTTTTTCGGTAATAGTTTTTAAAAGGATTTATGTTGCAGCATCTTAGGCAAATGAGGGTCAGCATTACCAATCCAGTTATGAAGGATATTGTGGAAAAACTGGAAATCTTCTTTTCTGTATGGTTCTTGTTATCTTGTAGCCTTTCATGGTGGATCTTGATTTCTTCTTTTATTGTTCTCAATGAATCTAATGGGATATCATTGATTTTGATGGGTTTGAGGTTTGGTGCGTTTGCGATTTCTATGTGATTTTCGAGGCATGAGGTTGTCAGGTCTACCGTTACTATTGGGTGACTTATGTTAACGGTCATGCCCTCCTCTGCGTACAGTGTCGCTAGGGCGGTATAGAGTCTACAGCCTTGCTCCAACGAAATTATTCCAGTGCCAGACATCTCGCCATGGGTGATTTTGTTCTGGCAGTCTAGAGAGTATGGGGTATTACTGTTTAATATGAAGATCCACTTGTTTGATTGTAATTTCTGGAAGGTGTTTATATTGGCTGAAAATGTAGTAATTTCACAGTTTTTTGGAACATTCTTTAAAGTCGTCGTCAGCACTGAGGTCTCGCACGTCGGCCTTGAGTTGACGTTGTACACGATGAATTTGCAGACTGCAATGTTGGGTGCAAACGTCTTGCAGCTGTCCAGAGAGTTTGTCGCAATGTATTGTTGTCTGTTGGAACTAGTGGCAAGATATGTTTGCTCCGGAAGGATGGTAGAATATAGGGTAGACTCGGGATGGGGTATTGGGATCGAATATAAATGATATAGTGTGAAAATGTCGGGTCTGACTAAAGGAAATTCTAGTACCTAGATAAGCTTCTTCATATAGATATATGAGGTAATAGATGCGCATTCTAAAATTTTATGAATATTGTTCAAAGTTATTGGAGCCACGAGGTCTCTATTAGACCTTGCTGAACGAGTGGAGAGTAACTCCTCATATAAGCGAGTATAGGAGATTATAGAAGGATGAATTACATCAGCTTTTATAAAGACTGTGCTGCTGATTAAGTCATCGATATCTCTTTCTAAAGAGGTTACGGCTTCGAGAATTTGGATTTCTAATGTTGAGATTTCTTCAATTATTGTGAGGTTGAACAAAATTCTGTTAGTGGAATTGAAGTAGTTATAAATTTTTACGATGTTCTCGTTTATCTGATGCTCGTCGTATGATATTTTTAAGATGGTCTCGTTAAAATTTGTAATAGTTGACGAAATGATTTTGATTTGTTGTTTTAAAATTTGGTTTATTGAAATTTGTTTATTTTCGAGAAGTTCAATGTATTCATCGTAACGTTGCGCATCTTTTGCATCGGGTGTACCGATGAGCCATTTTAAAATAGAACCAAGCCCATTGAAAAGTTCTCGTTTGGTTCTTACATTGCTTGTGTACAGAGTGAGTTCATCAAGCCTGTCATCTATTTTGTCTAAGTTGACTTTAATGTATGAGTTAGTTGTTATGACACTAGGAAAATTAGAATAAAGAGATACGAGTGTTTGGAAATTATAAACGAGTCGTTTAAGGGAATCTCGGGCAATAAGTAGAGGTCTTAAGTCGCGATAAATAACTAATTTCCATGCATCGTCCGATATTAGAATGTCACTTTCATTTTGAAAATATAATCCTGAATTGGAAGGAATTGGACTAATAATAGTTGTGTTACCATGGACAGGTGTCATGTACATCATGTACCTGGAATAACGAATTTTATTGATTAATTTTGGTTTGTAAGATTTATAGAGATTTTTAAAGTAGATGTAGGCTTTGTATACGATTATATAAAACATGGTAATATCGTGATAGACCAATGAAACTGAGTAATGAAATTGACACAGGGTTTGTTTATGAAGTTTTTCAAGTAATTGTTCGATATAGTAATACTATTGATTTAGGGTATTAATTTAATTGATATAAGGTATTAATTAATTGGTATTAATATTATAGGATGTGACATAGATTTGGTCATCCGGAAAATGGATTAAAACTAGAGTTTATTCTAAGATAAAAAGAGACTTATTTTAAACTAACCTAAATTAGAATTTAAGAGGGAGATTCGTGTACCGGTCGTAGGCGATTGGCATGCACTAATTGGTTTTTCCCCGATCTTTGAATGATATAATTCTCATTAAATCCTATTCTAACTATGCTATAGGGTCCTTCCCATTTACTGTCTAAGTTGTTGGGATTAGGCACTTTGAGCATTACTTTATCACTTACATTAAATCTGGCCACGTTCCTAATGTTATTATCATAACGTTCTTTAGCTTTCTCCTTCATGACGTCTAAATTGCGGCGAGCTATGTCACGAGAGACTTTCAGTTTTTCATTTAAGTCTCGTAGGTAATCGTGCGTAGTGTAATCGCTTTGTTCCTTAAGGGAATATAATGATCGAGGTTTATAACCGAAGAGTAACTCGTGAGGTGTAAATCCTGTAGATTGGTTGACGGATGTATTATGACACATCACGGCAAATGGTATGATTTGATCCCAATTAGAATGGTTTCGTTTGTGATACATCCTAATATGGTCACGAAGGGTTGCATGAAAACGTTCTAAAGACCCGTTTGTTTGAGGATGATAGGCAGTACTAACAGTATGATTAGAACCTAGAAGTTTCATTAATTGTTTCATGACATTATTTACGAATTCGGTGCCTTGGTCGGAGTGAAATCTTTTTGGTACACCGTAATGTTGGCAGTAGGTGAGGAGACATTTGGCTATCGTATTAGCCTGTTTATCCGGAATAGGGTATGCTTGTACGAATCTAGTGAGATCATCTTGTGCAGTTAGGATATATTTGTTTGATTCAGTGGTAACGTCAGAGTATGAAACTAAATCAATTGTTACGCGTTCAAAGGGTTCTGTGGAAGAGGATGTTATGACCATTGGTGCTTTGTACGTTTTTCGCTGGATTTTGTTGCGTTGGCAGATTTGACACTTGTCTATGTAGTCTTTGATTACATCACTCATGCCTTTCCAAAAATATTCATTTCTGATTTTGCGAGTGGTTTCTACAATACCGCGATGGCCTGATAATGGATCATCGTGGTATGTTTTTAGAATTTGGGGAATTTCGTCTGGATGCGGTGTCTTAACTCTATTTTCACAAATTATTATTTTGCAGTTAAATGTGTCAGCTAGGTAGGCTGTGATGTGAAGTTGTTCGTTACCATTCAGTTTGCAAGTGTTGTCGTTTTTAAGGTCTGGAATGTAGAGTGTTTCGAGAATATTATTTTGTAAACAACTTAGCAGGGCTTTAAAATAGCTTTCGGAATCCCAGGGATCGAATTGAGTAGGTCTTGAGTACCCGAATATAATCTTTTGGTTTTTGGTAGAGATAAGTATATCAGTATCGTAAAGTGCATGTTGTTTATCAAGATACGGGCCTACTTGGGGACATTTGACGATTGCTTCGTTGTAAAGATCGTTCTTATCAGTGGGTTCGCACGAGATAGGGATGAAAATGTTTTTATGACGATCGTCTAAGAGGCAATCAGGAGAGATTTGTAAGTTTGGAGTGTCGAAGCTATATTGGGAATTTTCTGAGAAGTGTTGGTAATTAAGTTGTAGATAGTTATCGGGTAAATGAGAGTTTGAGTTAGTGGATTCGTTATCGCCCGTGAGATTAACAATATTCGTGTTACAGATTGGAGTTCGCGAGAGTGCATCTGCATTAGTGTTATTTTTACCAGCTTTGTAGATGATTTCGTATTCGAATTCCTCGAGTTTTAAACGCCATCGGACTAAGCGACTACCTGGATCTTTTATAGAGAATAACCATGTGAGGGGTTTGTGGTCTGTAACTATTTTGAACTTTCTTCCGAATAAGTAAGGTCGGAAGTGTTTTACAGCCCAGACTATTGCGAGTAATTCGCGTTCTATAGTTGAATAGTTTGATTCGGCTTTATTTAATGTTCTAGATGCGTAGGCGATGGGTAGATCTTTACCTATTTCTCCTTGAGATAAAACAGCACCTATAGCATGTATTGAGGCGTCGGTTGTTAGAATGAATTCTCTAGTGAAATCGGGGTATTGTAGAATAGGAGGATTAGTAAGCAGGTGTTTGCATTCGTCAAACGCTTTTTGTTGGGATTGGCCCCATATAAAGGGAACATCCTTTTTAAGTAAACTAGTAAGAGGTTTAGTGAGTCTACTAAAATTTGATATGAAGCGACGATAGTAACCGGTTAAACCAAGGAATGATTTTATGTCTTTGCATGATTTAGGGATTGGAAATTCTTTTACAGCTTTTACTTTGTCGGGGTTTGGTTTGACGCCTTCGTTTGATATTATATGACCTAAGTAAGCTACTTCGCGCCTAAGGAATTCGCATTTGTCGGGTTGGACTTTAAGATTATACTGTCGGAGTCGTGAGAAAACTTCACAAAGTTTCTGATGGTGTTCTTGAAGACTGGAAGCGAAAATGACTATGTCATCTAGGTATACGAAACATCTTTCGCCTTGAAGTCCACACAGAATAGAATCCATGGCACGTTGAAATGTACTGGGCCCTGACTTGAGCCCGAAACTCATCCTTTTATACTCCCAGTGCCCATATTTTGTGCTGAAAGCAGTTTTAGGTATATCCTTAGGGTCAACTTCGATTTGATGAAATCCAGATGCAAGATCGAGTGTTGTGAAATATTGTGAATGACCTAATTTATCTAGGATATCAGTGATATTCGGAAGAGGATAGCTGTCGCCTATAGTGATTTCGTTCAGTTTACGATAGTCGACCACCAGACGCCATTTGCGTTGGCCTGAGGCGTCAAGCTTTTTTGGTACAACCCAGATTGGGCTATTCCATGGGGAAGAGCTTGGTCTAATTATATCTTGATCTAGCATTTTCTGAACCTGAGTATTGACTTCGTTTTCATGAACTTGTGGTAATCGATATGTCTTTGTATGAATAGGAATATCGGTTGTGGTATTTATTTTATGTTTTGTATGACTGCTAAACGTTAACGCGTCACCTTCGAGGAAAAATATATCGGAATATTCGGATATGATTTTATCTAATGATATTGACTCTTCCTGGTTCAAATGTTCTCGCCTTATTGAAGAAAGGACTCTGTTTTGCCTATCAGTTAAGGATATGCTGTTAAGATTATTTAGCAAATGCTCGTTGGTGTTATCTACATGTTCATTAGGATCAAAGGGGCTAAGATCAAAGCTTGGAATATTGATGATTTCGTCTGATTTATTTGTGTTCATACAAGTAATTAAAAATGAATTATTTTCGACGTTTACTAATGCGTGGGGGACAACAATACCATCGGCTAGTGATTGTTTTTCAATTAATGCTGTTCCAGAAATAATATTATTGGCATGGCATCGTATTACTGTTTCAGAGCGACTACTAAGTATTTGTTCGTTTAGATTTTGATCTTGTTTAGGACTTTCGTTAAGAAAATGTAGATTGTAGGTTTTGTTACGTAGTCTCATTGTTTTTGACTGAACATAAAGTTGACAATTAAATTTGGACATAAAGTCGTTACCTAATATGCCATCTGCTTTAATGTTTAGGTCAGCAACGTGGAATTCGTACTTGGGCATATCGTCTAAGGATACTTCGGTAGTACCTGAAGTCAAAGTGGATGATTGCGTACTTGATATTCCTACAATGGACACGATTTTAGATTTGTTCAGAGGAGAAGATCCTATCTTGTCCCTTTTTATAACGGAAATTCCTGCACCAGTATCAATTAACAGAGTCACAGGGTTTCCATCAATGTGGAAAATGCAGTGTAAAAGATTTTCAGATGGAACATCGTTCAAAGATGAGATTGTAAATGATTCTATTTTGGATTTAATATGTTTAGGGTTCGATTTGGAGTATGATGATGATTCTATTTCGGTTTTGGATTTAATAGGTTTAGGTTTCGATTTGGAGTACTTAATGCTTGATTTAGTAGATTTAGAAATTGATTTATTCTTCGACTTGGTAGACTTAGATTTTGATATAGTAGATTTATTAGAGTTTGAATTATAAGACTTAGTAACATTTGATGGGGCAGAACCAAGAGTTTGGGGCTGGCTACCCTGTTCGTATGATTCGCTTGCCATCGATTCAGTGGAGATAGAAAGGGTTTGTACAGATGCGTCTTTAAACTGTTTCTTATGATCAATTAGATTTGATTTAGGCGTTCTGTAAGCGTTATTACATGTATGGGGTGATTGGTTTACAGTTGAAGGTTGCTGAGGTCTTCGGTCAACGTTTGTGAAGGCGAGCAATGAACGGTGGCGATCTCCAACGGGCTGCTCATTTCGTTGGTCGCCTTGGAGTTTAAATTATTTATGTGTGTACCTGCTGGAGATGCTGGAAGAGCTAATTGAGGAATTCTCGAATTGTTATACGCCCGTTTTCGGCATTCCGTTATCAAATGACCCGGGTTTTTACAATAATTACATATTTTAGAAGTGTTATTAGGTAGAATTTGACGAGGTTGGTTAGGTTGAGAGCTAGATGGGCGAAATTGATTTGGTTGTTGTAAACGATTATTTGTATTAAACGTATTACTCCGCGGTTGAGCGATTCTTATAGGACTCTTATAGGGATTTGTATTGAAAGGCTGTGGGGCTGTAAGTCTAAACATGGACTGCCGCGCTTTATTCATAGCACGTATCTTTTCCTCCTGGGAAGCGAATCGCCCAGCCTCGTTTAAGGTGGCGAATCCCTTCGTTCGGAGCATTGCTCCTATGTCGGAACTGAGTCCGTTTACAAAAACGTTCAACGCCGTTTCTTCGGTCGTTGCGATACGACCTGCTAATGTGTTGTCTGAGATGTCCGCATTTAATTTTTCTATAATTTTGCTTCGACACAAGTCGACACGATGGAGATATTCGATGATTCCTTCGTTTGGCTTTTGGAATAACGATTGCAACTCTAAGTTGAGATGAGAAATTGTTTTTGTGTTGGAAAACCTATCAATAAGAAACCTCCGTAGGTTTTCCCACGAAGAATATTGTTTACAATGAACATCAGATGCACCAGAACCCGTTATGTTATTTAATGCGAATATAAGGAGCACTGATTTTTGATCCGCGGTGGCTAATTGAAAGGCTGAATCACAGGATCGGACAAATCTATATATTTGGCCATTATTGTCTGTGTCGAATGATGGTACAAGTTTTAAAAGGGTCGCGATATCTAGAGTCATGTTAAACTTGTAATAATACGAAGTTGCGAAAAACGAGGATAGATTAGTGTAAAGTTGGGATGTCTCGTTTTTTATTTCTTTTTGCATTTAGGAAGGCCGAAAAAATAGATGTAAAATAGATATATAAGATATAAAATAGATATATAAACAGGAAATTACACAGGAAATCAGAGCAGACAAGTTGTGCCACTTACCACACAAACAGCAAAAACTGGACTCGCATTCTGGTTCGGCGAAGTTCTTTAAAAGCCTGCAGCTACCACGTCGTAGTTCTTCGTTCTCGACGATGAGTTTTCGACACGTTTCACTTCGTCTTTATTAGCACTGTTATTGCGATATCCTACCGACTGCGCCAATTTGTTATGTGGTGCAAACAAAACTAGTCTTTTCAAAACTGTATTTATTTATAACTAGGAAATAGTACAATTACAACTAGACTTAAATTGATTATAATTAGATTTAGTAATTAGAATATGTAGATACAGCGAATGTAGGAAATAGAATGTGTCGGGAGAGCCGGGATTTGGATATTTATGGGACCCGAATCAGAGTGGGGATGTATACATGTTTGTGTTAGTGGGGTACAAGTTAAAGGTCTATGCAAAGTGAACAAAAAGGAGTATCAAGATAAGGTACGTTAAGTTTTAACACTTATGGATAAGGAACGACTAAGATAAAGAACCGATAAATTATGTCAAGTTATTATGATTATGGTTGAGTAACAATTGAGATAAAGAACTAATAAAGTATGCTAAGTTATGCTTAGAGTTAAGTGAGAAATAAGACAAAGTGTGTTAAGATAATTTATGCTTATAGATACGAGTATGTAACAGTTAAGATAATAAACTATAGATATGCAACAATGAAGTATATTTAGGTATGCATATATAACAATGAAGTATATTTAGGTATGCATATATAACAGCTTCCTTAAAGAACGATTCTCCGCTATTAACCGCCTAGATTCAAAAACACAGTCAAATAACAAATCCAATGTAACTGCTAAGATAAAAACATTACACATTGCAACAAATTGTTGCGTTTTCTGTAAAAATGATCATAAAATTAATCAATGCACTAATTTTCACAAAACAACGGTGGATGACCGCCGCAAATTTGTATTGGAAAATAAATTGTGCTTCAATTGTTTGGGCGGCAATCACTCTGCAAAGGAATGCCGCAGTAAAGTTAAGTGTAGAGTGTGCAAGCGCGCACATAACTCACTCTTGCATCCCGGGAGCGAGAACTCAACCGTAAAGAGCGATACAGATGAGAGTGTTGCCTCTTCCAGTAAGTCTTCAACACAACTAGTCTCATGCGTGGCATCAAGTAGAATCATGCACCAGCGGGTACTACTTGCGACGGCATTAGTCGGGGCAGCTTCTCGACGCGGAGAGAACGTCATACTACGAGCCTTGATAGACCAAGGCTCACAAGCCTCGTTCATCACCGAATCAACGGTGCAGTACCTGGGGCTGAAAAAGGTGTCAGCTACAGGACGGGTATCAGGCTTGGGGGGTGGCGCCGCCGTCGTTTCCAAGGCTATAGTTGACATTCAACTAAGGTCCCTTCATGATCCTAATTTTACCATGACTGTGAAGGCACACGTGATCAACAAGTGCATCACATCCTTTCTACCCAGCAAAAGGGTAGAGATCCTACAATGGGACGAACTACAATCCCTAAACTTAGCCGATCCTGAGTACCATACTCCAAACAGGGTCGACATACTTTTGGGCTCAGAAGCGCATGCGCAAATCATTCAAGACGGTATAAAAAAGGGTCCGCTTGGTACACCACTTGCTCAAGCCACAAGCTTAGGGTGGATCATATCCGGTGTAGTCAACGATTCTGAAAATGCAAGTGCTCAGTTAAAAACATTTCATTGTTATAGTGCCTCAAATGACGACAACAATTTCTTAAAGAAGTTTTGGGAACTTGAGACCGATATTCCAATGCCTAAGCAACGATTGTTTACAGACGAAGAACAATATTGCGAAGAGCACTTTGGAAAAACAACTTGCAGAGATGTTGACGGCCGATACATCGTTAGGCTTCCATTCAAAACTGAACATCCTCAGGTCACGTCGTCTCGAGAAATTGCAGAAAAAAGGCTGAAATCATTAGAAAACAAATTAAACAAAGACGAAACTTTAAAAAGCAAATACACAGAAGTAATCGAAGAATACATAGCACTAAATCATATGGAACTTATTCCAGACAATGAAATTGACACAGAAAGGGCAATTTATTTACCTCATCATGCAGTCGTACGAGATGATAAAACTACGACAAAGGTGAGAGTCGTGTTCGACGCCTCCTGTAAAGGAAAAAACAACTTGTCACTAAACAATCAATTGTTAGTTGGACCAACTATTCAACCAGAACTCAGACACGTCATCATGAAGTGGAGAATGTCACCTATTTGTCTGTCAGCCGACATCGTCAAAATGTATCGGCAGGTGAAAACAGATGAACGAGACTACAACTATCAGAGAATCCTATGGAGAAAAAATCCTGACGAAGAAATCCAACATTACAGACTTACTAGGGTTACATTCGGTACAGCTTCCGCACCATACCTGGCCGTTAAGGCACTTCAACAAGTCGCTCACGATCACGGTGATGAATACCCTGTGGCAGCTCAAAAAACATTAAATGATTATTATGTAGATGATCTTATGACAGGAGTTCAAAGCGTAGATGAAGGGATTAAGCTATTTACTGAAATGAACGAACTACTAAGCAAAGCACGATTTGAACTACAGAAGTGGAATACTAATAATGATGAACTCATGGAAGCAATGAAAGGGAAAGGAATGGATAAAGTGGCAACAAAGGGAAAGGATAAGGAAATAAGAGAAGATGAATTAATGAAAATTATGGGACTTACCTTTAACCGCAGCGAAGACAACTTCCGTTTCGTCGCAAATCTTCCTCCATTACTGGAACCTGTAACGAAAAGAAAGGTTATATCAGACATAGCACGTCTGTACGACCCACTAGGATGGGTAGGACCTAGTATAATATTAGCAAAAATAATGATACAAAAGCTATGGCTTGCAGGTATAGACTGGGACGAAGTCGTGCCAGACCATTTATTAAAGGAATGGTTAACTTACCGTGATGAGCAGATAAAACTTTGCGAAATTCGAATACCCAGGTGGGTTAGCGCTTCCAACAGCGATCGCGTAGTCGAATTGCATGGTTTTTGTGATGCGTCTAAGTCGGCTTTCGCAGCAGCTGTGTATATTCGAACTATTAATTCCGAAGGCAAAATCAACGTTTCATTAGTCACTGCTAAAACCAGAGTAGCACCTGTTAAACAAGTGTCAATACCAAGACTTGAACTGTGCGGTGCAGTACTACTTACCAAATTGTTGATGGAGGTCGCAACCTTACTAAACATCCCCAAAAACAACATACACGCTTGGACTGACTCGATGGTCGTTCTGGCATGGTTAAACAAACATCCTAGTAAGTGGAGTGTGTTTGTCGCAAACAGGGTTTCAGAAATCCTAATTAACTTAGATCCACAAAACTGGTCCCACGTCACTTCAAAACATAACCCTGCGGATTGTGCATCGCGAGGTTTACGTCCTTCAGAAATGGTTAACAACACAATGTGGTTCAATGGACCAGAATTCTTGTACAAGGACACTATAATCTACAGTAAACCTAAATCAGTAGATACAGAACTTGAAGCAATAAAATATCATTGCACTACTTTAGAAGATGATAATTCATTGAACAGATTTTCCACCTTAACAAAAGCAAAGCGAGTAATGGCTTATTGCATGCGATTTATAAAGAACGCTAAGAGGACTACTACTAAAACTACAACTACTTACCTTAACACCACAGAACTAAATGAAGCATTAAACATATACATTAGAAATTGTCAGGCTATTAACTTTAGTGAAGAGATAAAGAGAATTAAAGAAAAATATGACTTACCAAGAAACTCTAAAATCAGGTCACTTACTCCATATCTTGATGAATACGGACTCTTGAGGGTAGGTGGAAGATTGAACCAATCTGATCTGCTGACGTTTAATCGAAAGCATCCAATCTTGATTGCCAAACACTGTCAGCTAGCTCGGCTTATTATAGCTGATGCCCACAAAACCACCCTTCATGGCGGACCACAAGCCACTTTAGGCCACGTTCAGAGAAAGTACTGGATTATCGGTGCAAAACAGTTGGTCAAGGCACATTATCGCAACTGCGTTATATGTGTCAAAAACGCTGCCATTGTTAAATCGCCTTTGATGGGTCAGCTACCTCCTGCTAGAATCACGCCATCGAGAGCTTTTAGCAACAGCGGCGTCGATTACGCAGGTCCGATACAAATCAGGACAACTAAGGGTAGGGGTCACAAATCCTACAAGGGATACATAGCTTTATTTATTTTGCATGGCAACAAGAGCCATCCACTTGGAAGTCGTCAGCGACTTGACTTCAGAAGGCTTTCTACAAGCATTCAAAAGATTTGTGGCCAGACGTGGTCATTGTTCGCACCTCTGGAGCGATAATGGCACAAACTTCATTGGAGCGTCAACGGAGCTCAAAAGGAATTGTATTGCAGAGCAAAAACAAATGCTTACAGAAGTTGCCAATGCATTGGCAAACAATCATTGCGAATGGCATTTCATACCGCCTCATTCTCCCAACTTTGGAGGGCTATGGGAAGCCGGGGTCAAGTCGGTGAAATACCATTTGGCCCGGGTCATCGGTAACGCTACATTAACGTATGAGGAAATGGCTACAGTCCTCTCACAGATAGAGGCCTGCCTCAACTCGCGCCCGCTGTCCGTTGTCATGGACGACCCAGAAAACTTAACCGTTCTCACACCCGGGCACTTCTTAATCGGAGAAGCTCTCTTGACAGTGCCCGACCAAGGTTTTGAAAACTCAAACGTGAGTTCGTTGAGAAGATGGCAACACACTCAACGTGCATTCCAATCGTTCTGGCGACAATGGTCTCAAGAATATCTCACTAAGTTCTTGCAGCGGTACAGTTCAAAGTCGATAAACACACATCAACCCCAGGTCGGCGACATAGTGGTTATAAAAGAGGACAACATGCCTCCATGCCGTTGGCTCTACGGCAGAGTGACTGCCGTCCATCCGGGTTTAGACCAAATAGTGCGAGTAGTCACTGTAAAAACCAAATCGGGTTCTTTTAAACGACCCACATGTAAATTGTGTATCTTGCCAATTTCCACGGAATGATTCACAACATCCTTATGCAATGTTCTTTTGTTAAATTAGAGTTAAGAAACCTTTAATACTAAAACATTTATATTATGCAGCTTGCACGATAGATGTAAACTTTATACTTTTATACAGTCCATTAAACTTTAAGTAATGCATCTATGGTGTAAGGCGAAAGGTCAACTTTGCCCTTGGTGGGCGGTATGTATAATTAATACTACTTTCTATTATTTGAATAAACTAGCTTAAGTAAAATTTGTTACCCTGTTGCGTCAACAGATGGCGCTGTTAGAAAAATTACATCGCGCTAACGATATGTTTTTGTTAGTCTATAAGATAAACTGATACGTTGATTAAATAACAACTTTTACGGCTACAACTAGCTGTTTCATTTGACTCCTCCTTGGGTACCTTTAGTACGAGTTTGTACAAGTATAATAGCTAAAACTATAACACAGATACTTATCACATAGGAACCACATTGGAGTCGAACCACTTCTCATAATTATTAGTATGACAATACTTGCACAGTCACTAATACGCTATAATAATATTGTACCATCTGGTACATCAGTGAAACAGACTAATAGCCGACACTATGATACATAGGTAGTACATAAGACTTAGATACCACACTGGTATCGAACCAGCCCTTATAATTATTGGTATAGCCATACTTTTACAACCATTATTTTTATGATAGTTTATTATCCCGAAGGACTATCGCAAATACATCAAATGATACTTTGATTCGGTTACTTTACAAGTATATTTACATAAAACTTAGACACCACACTGGTATCGAACCAGCCCTTATAATCATTGGTATAGCCATACTTCTACAGCCATTATTATTATGTAAGTTTATTATCCCGAAGGACTATCGCAAATACATCAAGTAATACTTTGATTCGGTTACTTTACAAGTATATTTTAGTTACACAATATTTGGAACACTCAAAGTGGGTATTTAGTTATAATTGCTAATTCAATTACTTATTAAATACCAATCCACTATTATATTATTCACTATAACAGTAGTTATTACTACATTCACAACATTATAAATATAACAGAGGTATATCGTACCTCACACTTCGACGGCTCGGGAGCAACTGTGCGAATGACATCTGAGATCGTCTTTTTATAACATTTGAAACGTCGCATTGCATCGAATGATTTTCACCTACCTACTTATAAAAATATTGTATAAAGTAGTTTCTTATTTACAAATCCTTTAAAATATTATTTATAGTAATATAAATACACTATAATACATCAAGCTACACCTCACCTGATCGCTGGCCACTCCATATTTTAACATGATTCTAACACGGCCATACTGACAATTACTTCGCTCTCGAAGTATATACAACGAATTTAATTGCAAATTGCGATCACATATTTCATAGTTAAACTTAGTCGTTATAATTATATTTCTTTTACATCACTTTTTGCAAAACAGAATTTATACATTAAAGAAAAAACACTTTTTCTTAGTATCAAAACTACCCCAAAAAGAATGGTCAACACCATAAAAATATAGATATTCAACAACATTTTGGTACTTTGTCTCAAACTTAAGATTTAAACATTATTTAGTCTTCGATATTTATGAAATCTTAGCATAGTAGAAGGGCAAAAAACATTTTATAAAATGTGTGTAAAATATAATATATATTATCTTCTGTTATTATTCAGTTATCTAAGAACATTAATTACCTCCGAATCCAACGGAATAATTTGAACTTTTATAAAATGTCTTTTGTTATTGTTCGGTTATCCAAGAATATTGATTACCTCCGAATCCAACGGAATAATCTGAACTTTTATAAAATGTCTTGTTATTGTTCAGTTATCTACGAATATTGATTACCTCCGAATCTAACGGAATAATCTATACTATCATTTCAAACACCATCTATAAATTTACCATTAAATTAATACTTCATCACGTCATTTGATCATAACAGTCTTATTTTACCCGAGATGCAAGTCTCGTATTTTATACGAGGTATAAGTCTTGTTTTTTAACCGAGATATAACCGCCTCGCCTTTTTTCCCATGAGACAAAACCGTCTCGCCTTTTACCCGAGACATCATAGTCTCACCTTTTACCCGAGACATCAGTCTCGTCCCTTTTGTTTTTTTTACTTACAACCACCACTAATGCCAAAAGCCAATAACACTATATATATAGTAACACAAATAGCAATGTTTTTAATCTATCACGGCCATTCTGAACTACACTTTGATCTCAAAGTGTTTAGTAAATCCATAATAAAATAATATCTATTGTAGTCCTTTAAGGTACATTGTACATACGCAGTGTAAATGCTATTGACTTTCTTTTTTTTATTCGTATTTTGTTCGTTTTAACTGTACTTGACTTTAAAAACTTTACTATTGCATCCACTGTACTCCACGTTTCAAACCAGTGGTCCATTTGCTAACTAGTATTTAATATTTATTTTTTATATTGGCGTTTTACAAGCAGAATAAACGATTTTGTTAGAATTTGAATTTAATATTAAATCGACGGTAGGTAGTTTTCGTGTAATATTAAATCGACGGTACTTTAACTTTAATATTGGACCGACTGTACTTTTACTTTAATATTGAACCGACTGTACATTTGCTTTAATATTAAGTCGATTGTACTTTTACTCTAATATTGAATCGACTGTACTTTTACTCTAATATTGAACCGACTGTACTTTTACCTAAATATTGAACCGACTGTACATTTACTTTAATATTGAATCGTCTGTACATTTAATATTGAACCGACTGTACTTCTACTTTATTATTGAATGGACTGTACTTTTACTTTAATAATAAATCGACTGTACATTTACTTTAATATTGAACTGACTGTACATTTACTTTAATATTAAATCGACCGTACTTTTACTTTAATATTGAACCGACTGTACTTTTATTTTCTTATTGAATCGACGGCACTTTTATCTTTAATATTGAATCTACTCGTACGGTACTTTTATATGAATCTATTGTACTTTTAACTTTAACATTGAACCGACTGTACTTTTAACCTTATTGGCTTTACACGACTTTTGACTTTATTGGCTTTACACGACTTTTGATTTTGCTGACTTTACATGACTTTTGATTTTGCTGACTTTACATGACTTTTAACTTTATTGGCTTTACATGACTTTTAACCTTATTGGCTTTACATGACTTTTAACCTTATTGGCTTTACATGACTTTTAACCTTATTGGCTTTACATGACTTTTAACCTTATTGGCTTTACATGACTTTTAACCTTATTGGCTTTACACGACTTTTAACTTTATTGGCTTTACATGAATTTTAACTTTATTGGCTTTACACGACTTTTAACTTTATTGGCTTTACATGACTTTTAACTTTATTGGCTTTACATGACTTTCAACTTTATTGGCTTTACATGACTTTTAACTTTATTAGCTTTACACGACTTTTAACTTTATTGGCTTTACATGACTTTTAACTTTATTGGCTTTACATGACTTTTAACTTTATTGGCTTTACACGACTTTTAACTTTATTAGCTTTACATGACTTTTGATTTTGCTGACTTTACATGACTTTTAACCTTATTGGCTTTACATGACTTTTAACCTTATTGGCTTTACATGACTTTTAACCTTATTAGCTTTACATGACTTTTAACCTTATTGGCTTTACAAGACTTTTAACCTTATTGGCTTTACACGACTTTTAACTTTATTGGCTTTACATGAATTTTAACTTTATTGGCTTTACATGACTTTTAACTTTATTAGCTTTACACGACTCTTAACTTTATTGGCTTTACATGACAACTTTATTGGCTTTACATGACTTTTGACTTTATTGGCTTTACATGACTTTTAACTTTATTGGCTTTACATGACTTTTAACTTTATTGGCTTTACATGACTTTTAACTTTATTGGCTTTACATGACTTTTAACTTTATTGGCTTTACATGACTTTTAACTTTATTGGCTTTACATGACTTTTAACTTTATTGGCTTTACATGACTTTTGACTTTATTGGCTTTACATGACTTTTAACTTTATTGGCTTTACATGACTTAACTTTATTGGCTTTACATGACTTAACTTTATTGGCTTTACATGACTTTTAACTTTATTTGCTTTACATGACTTAACTTTATTAGCATTACATGACTTAACTTTATTGGCTTTACATGACCTTTAACTTTAGAATGTGTCCAACTAAATAAAAAAAAATGGGTCGTATTTTAAAGTCCTGGTAACCATCACACATTAATGAGTATCAGTATCATGAACTTAAATTGTAAAGAGATGAATCCAAATAAATTAAGAATGTCTTTCAATCTTTTTATCACGGTGTATGTGTATACATACCCTTTTAGTAATTCTCATAACAAATAAAATCTACTTTACACAGTAATCATAAATAAGTAACTGTTCGGCCAACCTGATATATCTTAATAGGTTACTTGTCAGGTACCAAAAATAACTATTTTAGAATACAAAATATTAACACCACTAATTCTTATCACCAAACTTTTAGAATAGGTATAGAATATTAACACCACTTAATCTGATAAAACCATTTCAGTTCACCACAAAGATTAACTTTGCTATAGGTATTAGTCAAGCCACATATTTTGTTTAAGAAAATAAACCGTTCGATCATTACTTTCTTTTTTATATTCAATAGGGTAGCTTTAAATATTAATTCCAGTATTATATCAATGATACCAGCCAGAAAATTTACAATTATTCGTTAGTGATCAGCCCGAGTGGTTTGCAATTAGAACTATCAGGAAGTTCACTATCCAACTTGAATCTTATTAATCACAAAAGCTATAATACCGTTTTTGTGCACTTTTTTGTTGGTGGTTTGGAAATACACTGCTTCACAGTACCTCTGCAAATTGATACTGGATTTCACTGCCTTGCAGATAGCTGAGCCGTCAGTCATTGCTCCAGTGGGTAGCAAATATTACAGAAGGCTTTTGGCAAGCCTCCCAGGTGCAGATACAATCTGAAACTTGTACAATATGTATTAGAATACGGTTTTTGCGTAATCCCACTTCTGATGTTAGATTTGGGGGGGTAAAATTTGGGGTAAACATGTTTACAAACCTATAACTTACTATATATACCCATAAACAGGATGCCATTTGCAATTATGTATTTGAACCAAGCAAATTAAACAATAAATACAATTCTGTTTTATCACTCTTTTATTCTGTTATACTAAGTCAGTTCCAAAGGCTGTTGTAGACAGGAAAGAACTAACAAGAAAACCTGTCTGCCTTCTAACCACAACATAATTATTATTTTACTTCATGTTACACCAGGATTGTAGCCAAATATTACAATATAAGACAACCCTGGTTTCAGACCAGTTACAACAGTATAATAGCTAAAACTATAACACAGATACTTATCACATAGGAACCACATTGGAGTCGAACCACTTCTCATAATTATTAGTATGACAATACTTGCACAGTGTCGGCGCCTACGCCTTATAAGACTTTTATTTTTACCTGTACAAAGATCGTACGATATGTGCTAGCTACTTGCTATCTTCCAAACCGGTAGCGGTCCTTGAATGCGTCTCCGGTGAGGAAGGTCGCATGCTTAACTTATGTTTAAGCGCAAGTCAGGCTTGCGCCCTATGCGCTTAAGATTCATTTTATGTTTTGTATTATTAGTTAGTTACCGTTTCCAGCGGGTCTTGCGAGCCCTCGCTTTTGTCGCCGCCACTTTGCCACTAGCCACCTTCCGAGGCGCTTGTTTTAGACAATTAAATTTATAAGAAATATTGTATCTATCCCTAAGTACTGGAAATAAGTAGACCTCAAACCAAATCTCTGCTTTCATTTCCCCCCTTGTTCACGTCGTGAACAAATTGGCGACCGTGACAGGACCTGCTTAATCAAACGAGAATTCGAAGTCACGTTGCAGGTTGAATGTTCTCGAGCAAGGTGAACGAAGGTCAACCGCCACGCGTGCCACGCCGCTTTGCAGTTCCTGTGTGTCAGGGCTATTCAGCTTCGTGTGTGAAGTGCGTGCAGCCTGGACCCGTTCTCGGCGAGGAAGAATTTGGCTATTCAACGGGAGGCGTCCAGCTCCCTCGGCATCGTCATCAAGCGGATCGTGAGCTACGAGAGGCGGCGGACCTACCTACGCATCGTCTGCCTAATCATAAAGTGAGCCCGTTCCTTTTCTATTCCTTTCTGTCCCACTTGATTTGTGAGTTCAGGGGACTGGTTCCTAGATGTTTAGTGCCTACTCGTGCTATACTGTCATATGTTAGCCTTTTGCTGCCGCTTTAATAAGCTGCGAGCATAATTAGCACATATTTGTACCCCATAGCACGCTTGTTTGCCTAAATAATAACAATTTAATTACATTTAATATTTAGTGCCTCCTCGTGCTACCGTCACATTATTATGTTTGCCTATTGCTGCCGCTTTAATAAGCTGCGAGCATAATTTGCACATATTTGCACCCCATAGCACGCTTGTCTGCCTAAATTATATTTAATTTCATTTAATTTTCATTTTTATCCCGCTAATTACATGAAATAAACTATGCAATTATTTCTTTTAAATGCATCCAAACTCAGTGTTTATTATCAATATCGCATTAAAATTATTATGCAATCTTAGATCCATTCAAGTTCAAGGTCATTAGCCTATCAATGCTTCTTTGTATTCTATTATATTTTAAAGTGCCTACTCATTCACTGCATAGCGTAAACAACCTATATCAGTTGCCCATAACTAGCTATCTAGCTATAAACGCTTGCCTCTTCCATTGAACCGTTATACCTACGCGTTCGCAACAATCTATTCCAGCGTTCGAGCGCTGCGCTGTCGGCGCGCTATCGCTAAACGCAGACTGCGTGCAGCGCTGCGTCTCTGCAGTTGCACCGCGCATCAGCTGTTTGTGCCTGCCTTCCTACATCGCTGCATCGGTGCGAGTCGCATCGAGCGCCGAGTGCTGCCTACAAAGCGAGGAGCGTATGCGTTTTATATTCTTATTTTATTTTGCTAATTTCATTTGATTTATTTGTTTAAAATGACTGACGCTGAAGCTTCGAAGGCCGATAGGGCTATTAAGGATTTAACTGTTAAACGTAGCTCAATTAAAGGTCGCCTTACAAAGTTTAAAAATGAATTAGGACTTTTACAATCACTTGAAGTTATTTCTCCTTTGGATATTATTAAACTTAGAGCCAAATTGAATAAATTTGAGGAATTATTCACTGAATTCGGTCAAGTACAGGATGAAATAGAAGTGATCAATGCGCCCACTTTAGAAGTCGAACTCTGTGTTAGAGATTGCTTGGAACAGGATTTTTACCACTGTATAGCTTTGGCTCAGCAACTCATTGAGAGGAATACCACTAATCGTGACAACGACGGTGAGTCGCATTCCTCTAGTTCTCGTTGCAATCACCACGATGACTGTGGTCCTCTCGGGTTCAAGCTACCTACCATAAAGATCCCTAATTTTGACGGAACGTATTTTAAGTGGCTTGAGTTTAGGGATACGTTCTCTTCCTTGATTCACAAAAATCCTAAAATCAAAGACATTCACAAATTTTACTATTTGAACTCTTATTTAGAAGGCGAAGCAGCGCGAGTTATTTGCAATTTAGAGGTTACAGAGGAGAATTATAGCGAAGCTTGGCAACTTTTACGCGAGCGCTATGACAATAAACGGCAGTTAATGAATAATCATTTAAGATCTCTGCTTAGTCTCGAATCAGTGCGGGAAACTGAAAAGTCTTTGCGGTTTATTATAGACCACGTGACTAAGAACTTGCGGGCTCTTAGGACTTTAGGTTTGCCCACTGATGGTTGGGATATGATTATCATTTATTTAGTGGTAGAAAAATTGGTTTCAAAGACGCAGTTTAAATGGGAAGAGCATAAGAATTCGTTAGGTGAGATTTTAAAACTTCAGGAGTTTTTCGATTTTTTGAAAAGTCGCGCTAACGTAATTGAAACTATGAGTCGCAATAGGGTTACGTCTAAGCACTCCCCCCAAACAGAGCAGTCTAACACACGTCATAAGACACAAACGAAGGTTATGACAGCCTCTTCTAGTTCCTCTAAGGAACCATCTGCCCCGCCTTCTCCGCTTTGTCTATGCTGTAAAGGTGCTCACCGCATTTATGATTATTCTGTGTTCACCGCTAAATCATCTAGTGATCGAATGGATCTTGTTAACACTCTCAAGTTGTGCTACAATTGCCTCAGGACCGGCCATCCAACTCGCCGCTGTAGGCTCCCTCGTGTGTGTAAGGAGTGTAAACAGCGTCACAATTATTTGCTTCATGAAGCTTTGTTTAAGGCGGGCACTGATAGTGAAGGCCCTCAGGGTGAGGCCGTCATTTTGTCTGCTTTATCGTCTTCAGAGGTACTGTTGTGTACTGCTGAAATAAACTTAATAAATCCCACTAATAATGTAAATATGACAGTGAGAGCGCTGCTGGACAGCGGGAGTCAGTCGTCTTTCGTCACAGAGCGCGTGAGGCAAACCTTGCAGCTGACTGCTCAGCCTTCCAGTACTAGTGTCGTCGGGATCGGCGAAGCTCCACTGAAAGGTATTCCTGAACGGTGTGCCGTTCGTCTTCAATCGAAGGTCAGCTCATTCAACGCTACTCTATCCTGCCTAATTCTGCCGACTATTTCCGGTAAGTTGCCTAAAGGCTCTTTTAGCATAGGGCACTTGAACTTACAAGGCTTCAGGTTGGCGGATCCTAACTTCAATCATTCTTCTGTCGTTGACATGCTCATTGGTGCAGATCTGTTTTGGGATCTAGTAGGTTCTGAACAACATTCACTAGGAGAGAATAGTCCGGTATTAAGAAACTCTAAGTTAGGATGGTTGGTAGCGGGTTCCATGTTTCCCAAGAAACAGCCCTCCAAAATGGAGGTGCACTGTCATTTGTCGCAAAATGATGACATGTGTAATCTTGGGGATGAGTTGACAAGGTTTTGGGAGTTAGAGAACGTCCCACACAAGACGGTCTTGACTGAGGAAGAAGGTCTTTGCGAACAGCACTTTCTCAGTAATACAGTTCGTGAAAGTGACGGCCGTTTTTGCGTGAGGCTTCCTCTTCGAGCAGATAGAGATTGCTTAGGAGATTCCTTTCGTTTAGCTCATAAAAGGTTTCTAAATCTTGAGGGACGCTTTAAACGACAGCCTGTACTCAAGAAGCTTTATTTTGATTTTATTAACGAATATGCTGAACTTGGGCATCTCGCTGATTATAGTGACGATCTCGCTCATGAAGTAAAATATTATTTACCTCACCATCCTGTCATTAGGCAAACCAGCGAATCTACCAAGTTGCGAGTCGTGTTCGACGCGTCTGCTCGTACTACTTCCGGTTTCTCTATGAATCATTTACAGATGACGGGGCCGACGATTCAAGACTCTCTATTTAACATCTTGGTTAGATTTCGCTTGCATAAATACATTCTTACCGGTGATGTTGAAAAAATGTACCGTCAGATTAGGGTAGACGATAGAGATCGCAGTCTTCAATTGATTCTTTGGCGTGAGGACGAATCGCTGCCTCTACGCACGCTTAAACTAAATACCGTTACTTACGGATTTTCAAGCGCTAGCTTTCTCTCTACTCGATGCCTTTGGCAGTTAGGTGATGAGTGTGAGGATCCTCTTGTAAAGGAGATAATCAAGAAGGATTTCTATGTAGATGATTTGGTTACAGGGACTCAGTCTGAGAGCGAGTTACTTGCTTTAAGGCAGTCTATTGCAGAAGCGCTCGCTAAAGGCGGTTTTCATCTCAGAAAATATCGCTCTAATTTGCCTACAGCACTTCAATCTTGCTTAGGAGAGAGTTCCAATGAGTCACTAGTGCTCAGCAACTCTACTAGCACGTTAGGTATCGGTTGGTTGCCCAATAAAGACGAGCTTTATTTCCCTATTGAGCCAACATCAACGAAATCCGTCACTAAAAGAACTATTTTGTCCTCTACCTTCAAGGTATTTGATCCGTTAGGTCTTCTGTCTCCTTGCACTATAAGGCCTAAAATGCTTATTCAGCAACTGTGAGCACAACCTAAGCTTGGTTGGGACGATCCCGCTCCAGATAAACTTAAAGCAGAATGGCTTCAGTTTGCTAATGGCATGGAGAGTATTTCACATTTAAAAATAAAAAGACATGTTTTAATAGATAACCCTATTTATATCGAATTGCATTGTTTTGGTGATGCTTCTCAGCGAGCGTATGGAGCTTGCATTTATTTGAAATCGATAAACGCGAAGGGAGAAACGAGGGTGTGCCTACTATGCGCAAAATCGCGTGTAGCGCCCATTGCGCCTACTACGATTCCTCGTTTGGAACTATGCGCGGCCTTGTTGGGAGCGCAGTTGACTTCTGCTGTCATTCAGGCGTTGCGGCTTGAAATAAACCGCCAAGTTTATTGGACTGACTCTAAGGTAGTATTGTGTTGGCTACAGACTTCCAAAAACTTGAAAACCTTTGTGGCTAATAGAGTTGGCGCAATTACTGAACTTACTTGCAGTTCCTCTTGGTGTTACGTACCGACGTCTCAAAATCCAGCGGATTTGGTCTCGCGTGGTGTTGAACCGGATCAACTTGCCGATTTACCCCTTTGGTGGTCAGGTCCCTCATTTTTGCAGCAGGACGAGTCGTGTTGGCCATCCTGCGAGCACTGTAGCGAGGCTGAGATACCGGAGGTCAAAGCTCATCCCGCTTTGACGGGGGAGGCGGTCGTCAATCCGTTCGATCTCTCTCGGATTTCTAAGTTGTCGATAGCTCAACGCGCGTATGCTCGCATTCTAAGATTATTTTATAATGCCAAAAAGGCAAGCCAAAACGACAAATTAGTTGGCTGTTTACAGGCTTCAGAATTAGAAAGGGCATTGAATGTTTTGATTAAACTCTCACAGCAGCATTCATTTCAGACAGAATTAAATATGTTGTCTCAGAACAAGCCACTTAAATCTAAATCAAATATTGCAGCTCTCAATCCTTTCATTGATTCAGAGGGATTACTTCGAGTGGGTGGACGCATTGGCACATCTACTTACGATTTTGATAAACGACACCCTATACTTCTACATGCAAACAGTCATTTTGCTTCCCTGCTCTTTCAGCGGGAACATGATCGTTTAATGCACGCCGGTCCACAGCTGCTTCTCACGTCTATACGAGATCGATTTTGGCCTATAGGCGGGAGAAATCTAGCCAGACGCGTTGCTCGAAGGTGCCTCGTGTGTTGTCGTTTTAGGGGCAAGCCCATGAACAATCTTATGGGCAACTTGCCACCGGAGAGAGTCGTACCTAATTTTCCCTTTGTTAACGTTGGCACTGATTTCGCAGGGCCATTCCTTATAACCGATCGAAAGGGAAGGGGGTGTAAAATAACTAAATGTTATTTGTGCATTTTCATATGTTTTAACTATAAATGCATTCATTTGGAGACAGTCAGTGAGCTTTCAAAGGAAGCTTATTTGTTAACGCTCAAGCGCTTTATCGCACGCAGGGGATTGCCAAAAAAGATATTCTGTGATAATGGCACAAATTTTATCGCCGCAGCTCGCGAAATAAAAGAGTTTTTTGATGCCAAGGATGCTATGTTGGACTTCGCAGCTCAGCAAGGCATAGAGTTTATATTTACCCCCGCGTACGCTCCTCACTTTGGTGGGTATCATGAGGCAGGCATAAAGTCTGCAAAATTTCATTTGCGTAGGGTCATGGGGCAGGCACATTTAACATTTGAGGAACTATGTTCTCTGTTTTCGCAAATCGAGGCCATCCTCAACAGCCGTCCCTTATGTCCTCTCAGTCCTTCTCCCGATGACCTACAGCCGCTTACCCCGGGACACTTTTTGATTGGCAGGCCACTTACTGCATTGCCTGCGCCCGCTCTCGAGGAGAGCAACACGAACCAGTTGGACCGCCACCAGAGGCTAGAGCAGGTGCGCCAGCACTTTTGGCGGCGCTGGTCCAAGGAGTACGTAGGAGAGCTCCAACAGCGCACCAAATGGCGCACAAGGCAGGAAGACTTGAAGCTGGACGACATGGTGTTGCTGAGGGATGACAGCGCACCTCCACTCTGCTGGCGTCTCGGTAGAGTCAGCAAGCTGTTCCCTGGCCCCGACGGTGTACCGCGTGTGGCCGACGTTTCCACGGCGCGCGGGATAGTACGGCGCGCTCTCAACCGCATTTGTCTTCTGCCCCCTGCGGACTTCAGGGAAGCTTGAAAGCTATTGCGCAGCTTTCAACCGGCGGGAGGATGTCGGCGCCTACGCCTTATAAGACTTTTATTTTTACCTGTACAAAGATCGTACGATATGTGCTAGCTACTTGCTATCTTCCAAACCGGTAGCGGTCCTTGAATGCGTCTCCGGTGAGGAAGGTCGCATGCTTAACTTATGTTTAAGCGCAAGTCAGGCTTGCGCCCTATGCGCTTAAGATTCATTTTATGTTTTGTATTATTAGTTAGTTACCGTTTCCAGCGGGTCTTGCGAGCCCTCGCTTTTGTCGCCGCCACTTTGCCACTAGCCACCTTCCGAGGCGCTTGTTTTAGACAATTAAATTTATAAGAAATATTGTATCTATCCCTAAGTACTGGAAATAAGTAGACCTCAAACCAAATCTCTGCTTTCATTTCCCCCCTTGTTCACGTCGTGAACACACAGTCACTAATACGCTATAATAATATTGTACCATCTGGTACATCAGTGAAACAGACTAATAGCCGACACTATGATACATAGGTAGTACATAAGACTTAGATACCACACTGGTATCGAACCAGCCCTTATAATTATTGGTATAGCCATACTTTTACGTCCCCGCGGTCACCCCGTGCGAAACGTCTGGCCGTCGAGGAGTTGGACCCCCAGTCGGAGGTGGTCCAATTTCCGGGTTCGGTGGCAGGATCGCGATCGTCTTCAGTGGCGTCGCGATCCTCTAGAAGGTTAGCAGCGGACCCTGCATGGGAGAAACTGCCCACAGATGAGTTGGCGGCCAAGGTCCGTAGAAACATGGACCTTGTGCTGGAGGTCGCCAACAAGTCGAAGAACTTAAAGGGTGGCTTCATAAAGGCCCTCAAGGATGCGGCATTCGATGTCATTGATGTCGTAGCCGTGCTTGAGGGCCGTAACGTCAATGACGAGGTGGCCACCCTTCGGGCGGAGGTGGAGAGGCTTCGCCTAGAGGTCCGTTTCCTCCGGGAGGAGAAGGCAGCGGCGAAACCAGCCGCTGTGGCTCCACTGGAGGAGATGTCGCGGGCCATTATGGACCGTGTGCTGTCCGCGGTGGACGCGAGGTGGGCGGGCTTGGAGCCTAGACTCCTGCTGGAGCCACGCCTCCGCCCGCCCCTAGCCTCTGATGCCAGGCGCAAGTCCGACCCGAAACCCGGTCCATCGGCTCTCCCGCAGCCGTCACCACCGCCTCCTTCTAAGTCGTCACCGCCCCCCCTTCCCCCGAAAGCGGGTTCAGCGAAGGGAAAGGGAAAGGGGAAGAGGAGCACCCCCAAGGAGAGCGAGCCGAGGCCGCTGCCGCCTGCCCCATCGTCAATGGACGAGGGGTGGGTGACAGTAGCCAAACGGCCGAAAAAGAAGAAGGCTGGAGCGCCGGCTGCTGTCCAAAAGGCCAGCACGTCGGCCCGTACCGCAGCTTCCTCTGCCCCCTCTTCTTCTAAAAAGAAGAGGCGTACACGCAAGAGGAAGGGACCGCGTGCACCCCGCTCTTCGGCAGTAGTGATAACGCTGCTGCCGGAGGCCTCAGAAAAGGGCGCTACGTACGCGGACGTCATCCGGGGGTTGAAGTCGCAGGTTGACCTGCAGGACTTCGACATCCCCCAGATGAATTTTAAGAAGGCGCAGACCGGTGCTACCATATTGGAGGTGGCCGGTGACTCCAGCGGTGAGAAGGCCGATAGGCTGGCGGCACGCCTGCGGGAGGTGCTCGGCTCTGAGACGGCGAACGTATCCAGGCCAGTCAAGTGCGCTGACTTGCGCATTGCTGGTCTGGATGACTCTGTGACGAGGGAGGAGGTGGCTGACGCAGTCGCGCGCCGCGGAGGCTGCCCTCCCCTTAACGTCAAGGTCGGCGAGATTCGCCGGACGTTGAGGGGGAGTGGCACGGTGGTGGTAAGCTGCCCCGTGGAAGCGGCCAATAAAGTGTCGTCTGGGCGTCTAACAGTGGGCTGGGTCTCTGCTCAAGTAACTCTGCTTGAGCGAAGACCCATGAGGTGCTTCCGGTGCCTGATGTCAGGACACGTCAGGTCACAGTGCACCTCACAGGACGACCGCGGTGAAATCTGCTACCGCTGCGGTCGTCCTGGCCACAAAGCCGCGGCATGCTCGGCCAACCCCCACTGCGTTATCTGCGCAACAATGGGTGGTGGACCGAGCAACCATATAGTAGGCGGCAAAGCATGCCGCGGGACAAAGCCCAGAAAGGGCAAAAGGGCGGCCGGAAGGACCCCGGCTGCCCTAGTTCCCGTGGCAGCGACGCCCCCGCAAGGGCGAGAGGAAGCGATGGAACCGTAATGGACGGTATCCCCCTTCGCTTCCTCCAGGCGAACTTGAACAACTGCGCCCGGGCGCAGGACCTCCTCCTGCAGTCCATGGCGGAGTGGGCCATTGATATGGCAATTGTTTCCGACCCGTACTTTGTCCCTCCTCACGGTCTGTGGCTGGGGGACACAGACGGGTCGGTGTGTGTTATCGCGTCTGGGACACAGCGAGTGACGCCCCCCTCCCTCATTTCCAGGGGGAGGGGCTTCGTGGCCTGTGGGTGGGGGAGGTACATCATCATTACGGTGTACTTCCCTCCCAGTATGAGACTGGCCGAGTTCGAGACGGCGCTGGACGTGGTGGGTGCCCTGCTGGGGCAAATCTCACCCCGTCTGGCGGTGGTCGCCGGGGACTTCAATGCCCATTCCACGGCTTGGGGTTGCCCCGCGGCCGCAGCCGACGAACGCGGCCGGTTGCTGGAAGAGTGGGCCACGACGACCGGCCTGACGATCAGTAACCGTGGGTCGGTCGACACGTACGTGACACAGCAGGGGAGGTCCATCGTGGACATCACGTTTACGACCCCTGCCGTCGCACTGGCAGTCCGGGACTGGCGAGTCCTGGACGACGACGTGGAGAATCTAACGGATCATCGGTACATCCGTTACGATGTCTCCACGGGCCAGCACGTGGTGAGTCCCAGACGCGAGTGGCCGTCCGCCAAGAGGTGGGTCCTGGGGTGCATAGACCGGGAGGCGTTGAAGCTGGCGTCGATCGTCCAGTCATGGGCGACTCCTCCGGCGGAAGTAGGAGTCGAGGAGGAGGCCGAATGGTTCCGGAGCGCCGCGTCGCAAATCTGCGACGCGTGCATGCCTCGGGCCAAACCGCGTCGTGTCGCGAAACGTCGCCGGTACACCCGGTACCGCCGCAGGGCGCGGCGGGTACCGGAGGAGGAGGCGCAGCTGTACGCCGACTACCGGTCGTGCGCTCAGTCCCTCGGAGTGGCAATAGGGGACGCGAAGGAAAGTAGTGAGTTATTGGGCATTCTACCCCACCTTAGTTCCTTCGGTTATCTTCGATAACCTCAGTCACGGTGGGATAGAATTCCCAACAACTCTTTGTAAAATCATTTACCTAAGCCAACGTTCCACATTTTAATGCCGTTCATTACACTACCGTTCCGTCGGCTCTCTGCGATCCCCTGCGTCGTAATTGCGCTGAAAGATGCTCTGTTAGTTAGCGATAGAGTTATTTCATAAACAGTACAGTCTTACGTTTGCCTATTGCGTTGTCTATAAGCAGTTTGGTTTAACTATTTACGGTTATAAATACATAATGTCATAATTACATCTGTTCATAACCAGTCCGTCAGCATTGCATCAAACATGAAATTCATTAAACAAGCAAAGTCGTTACAGATTAGTTTAATCTGTAATGATTTACCAAAAATCAAGTTACGCCATGGAGAATTATTGCCGAATACAGTACGTTGCATCATTTGCGGACCATCAAATTGTGGAAAAACCAATTTGTTAATTGGTCTCCTTTTGCACGAAAATGGATTGACATTTCAAAATGTTTATGTATATTCTAAAACTCTATATCAACCAAAGTATATTTTTTTAGAAAAGGTTTTACGAGGAGTACCAGGAATCAGTTTTCAGAAATATCAGGCAAATGATGACGTTATGAAAGTTTCAGATGCAAAACATAATTCAGTGATTATTTTTGACGATGTAGCATGTGAAAATCAAAGTAATATGCGTGATTATTTTGCCATGGGAAGACATAAATTGATTGACAGTTTTTATTTAAATCAAACATATAGCAAAATACCTAAACAACTAATAAGAGATAACGCTAACTTAATTGTGCTTTTTAAGCAAGACGAAATTAATTTGAAACATGTTTATGAAGAACATGTTAACACTGACATGACCTGGTTGGAATTTCGTAACATGTGTTCTCAAATATGGAAAGAGCCTTATGACTATGTTGTGATTAATAAAGACTCTCCTAAAAACAATGGGTGCTATAGAAAAAAGTTTGACACTTTTGTAGAATTAGATAAAATTTGAATATTTAAATAGACTGCTTTCAGTTTCTTGTTATTCTTTAATCAGCTCTTATTGGATTACCATCTATTTTACAAAATGGAAAAATCATTGAAAAAACAAATTGTAGATGCAACACAAGCTGTAAGGAAAAAAATACGTAACATGAAGGATTTTGAAGATAATAACAGACAAGTGCTTGATACAGTTTTTAAGCCTGTTACAGAATCTCTTAATTTAATAGCCAACACCAATAACCAACTAGCTCTAACAAAAAATGAAGAAAAAGGAGAATTTCATGATCAAATTTCCAACCACGACTTACAGAAAGATCAAGATATAGAAGAAACAATTGATACCAGTGATGAATCAGAAGCTGACTCTTCATTTCAGTCATTAGTCGATACTAATCCAGTTCATGATGTATCATCTTGGTCATTATCTTCAGAAATATTAGCGGATGTGCCATTTGGTGTAAGAAATGAACGTGGAAAGTTAATGTTAGGTTCCTCTAGTATAACGATTGGTGATGATGTTATTACTGTAGCCGGACACAAATACAAATGCACACCTGGCTTGCGACAGTTGCTCTTAAAAAAAGACGTTGATCTGAGCTTTGTTACAGACTATGACATGCAAAATTATAAGTCGATGTTACTTGTAACAAATGCACATCGTCGAGATTTTGATTCAAGAAAACCAATTAAAAGTAATAAAGGACAAAAATATATGCAAGTTATTAAACCTCTTTTCGATCAACAAAGTAAAAGTCCAAGCTTTGAACCGAAAGTAGGAAAAGGATTACCTTTAACAAAAATGTGGAAAAAAGACACAGATTTTGTATATTGGGATGATCCAAATGAATTGGTTGATAGATTAAAGTTATTAATTGCTTCTCGAGATGCTGGCAACACAGGACTAGATAATGAAATAATATCTATCGTTGAAGAACTACGTGAAAGCAAAATCATTAAATAGATTTACTAATAAGAAATGTGTATCATTTTATTGTACACCGTTCAACACAATACATCTTAAATATGAATGTGGACAAATTTGGTCATTATATTCATAAGCGATTACGTATATCAGAATTGCTTGAATTTTATGATAATGCATTGCTAAAATCTGAAAATGGTGATTACGATTTGAAGACATCGAAGCTAACAGGGGTCAAACCTCCTCAAGATGCGGATGATGCAGTAAACAAAGCATATGTAGATGAATTGAGAACCAAACTAATAACCGACTTACAAAAATTGCAAAATACTTTGGTGTACGATGTTCAGAACGATCTGGAGAAAGCTTTAAAAACAATAGTATCTGAGGCAGTGGTTCACTTGGAAAGCAAATTTTATAGTCGAAAAGCAGTTGATGAGATAGTTGAAAACGCAGTTAAATTTGTATTAGATCAAAAGTATAAGCTTGAAAGTTCCTCAAAATGACAAAACAACAAGTTGTTAATGAAATACATAAAGCTGCACGAAAAAATTATCCTCGTCGATCTGTAATTTTAAAAGGCATTGATGATTTGTGGCAAGCTGATTTAATCGACATGCAAAACTTGAAAAGATTTAATAAAGGTTATAACTATATTTTAATAGTTATTGATTGCTTCTCAAAGTACGTGTGGATAGAATCACTAAAAACTAAAAATAAGCATGATGTTTGTAACGCATTCGAGAAATTGATGTCGACTAACCATCGGATACCAGCTCATCTCCAAACTGATTTGGGTACCGAGTTCTATAATTCATCATTTCAAAAACTTATAAAGAACTATAACATTAATCACTACTCAACGTTTTCAACGAAAAAGGCTTCAATTGTAGAACGCGTTATCAAAACTATTAAAAATAAATTGTATAAGTACTTTAGTCTCAGCGGGCACTATAAATGGATAGATTTTGGTTTGGAGAGTGTTGTAAAGACATATAACAACACAAAACATAGCACTACTAAATTAGCACCCGTTGATGTCAATAAATTGAATGAAGTAGATGTTAAAAATAATATTAAGAATTCAATGAAAACGGTATCCTATAAACATAAGCCCAAGTTTATGATTGGTGATAGAGTTAGAATTAGTAAATACAAACAACTATTTGAGAAAGGTTATACACCTAATTGGTCAACGGAACTATTTACTATAAAAAATATCAATAACACTGTACCAGAAACATATCACATCGAAGATCAACACAAACAAGTTATATTAGGAACCTTTTACAAACACGAACTTCAAAAGTCATCTTGTCCAGGTGTTTATTTGATAGAAAAAGTTTTACGAAGGAAAGGAAATAAACTGTTCGTAAAATGGTTGGGCTTAAGTAATAAAGAGAATAGTTGGATTGATAAGACTGCAATAGTAGAATAAGTATACATAATAGTTATTAATTACAACATTTTGTTCATTATACTTTGAGCTATGCAAGGTGGTGGACTACTCAATAGTGTTATTAATCATTTGCCATTTGAACTGCACTTACCTGGCTATAATTATTGCGGACCTGGAACAAAACTTTCAAAACGTTTACTGCGTGGTGACAAAGGTGTAAATAAGCTAGACGAAGCTTGTATGTATCACGACATTGCATACGAAAACTATACAGACTTGTCTAATCGTCACAAAGCCGATTTACAACTTTTAAATATGGCCAAACAAAGAATGAAAGCAAAAGATGCTAGTAAAGGAGAAAAGCTTAGTTCGTGGGTAGTGAGTAAAGTTATGAAAACTAAACTCAAATCTGGTGCTGGTGTTAAGACATTTCATAATTTCGTTACAAAAATTAAAAGAAAAATCAAGAAACGCTTACCCAAAGATGGTAAATCTTTAATACATGCAGCTTATAGGGCTGCTAAAAAAATTGTTCCGTGCGCTCCAAAACTTCGAGTACCACGCGTCATACCTTTACCCAAAACAGGAGGCATTCTACCTTTAATCCCGATTTTTGCTGGTTTATCAGCTTTAGGAGCTTTGGCTGGTGGTGCAGCGGGTATTGCAAAAACAGTGAATGATTATAAAGAAGGTCAAAAAAAATTACAAGAATCTGAACGTCATAATAAGACTATGGAAGCTATAGCATTAGGTAACGGTTTATACATTAAACCACACAAAAAAGGCAAAGGATTGTTTATTAAATCGTCAAAAAACTAAGTAATAAGCTACCTAATCGTGCCTTAACTAATATTGATATTCAAAATTACGCATATGGTATTCCTTATTTTCGAGGAGTTTACATGAAGGATCAGTTACCAAAAATCCCTAAAGGAATTGAATGTGGTATAGTTAACCTAGATAATTCAGAAAACGATGGAACGCATTGGGTAGCTTATGTTAAGGTAAATAATTATTGTGAATATTTTGATAGTTTTGGTGATTTAAGACCACCAATCGAATTGATGCGATATTTTAAGAACTGCAATATTAATTATAACTATACAAGATATCAAAAATTTGACACACTAATTTGTGGACATTTGTGTTTAGAATATCTACAATCTTTTTGGAATAAATACTATAAATTTTATTCTGTTCTTTAATTTTAGTCATTTGCAAGATGACACTCACCTTATCTATAACTGGAAACTCATCGGTATTAACTACCTTCTATCCAAATACGTTACAATTAATCGGAGAGTATGAATGTGCATTATTACATTTATCCACATATAATTCTATTCCAAATATTGATAAAACAAATAATAAGTTATACTATGGTTCAAATAATGTTATTGAAATACCTGAAGGTACTTATGAGTTGCAAGATATCAGTGATTATTTAAAATCTGAAGTAAAGGATGCATCCATAAAACTCCATTGCAATAACAACACCTTAAAAACTATGTTATTTTGTACATCAACTATAGATTTTACTAAAGGTTGTTCGTTCGGAGGTTTGTTGGGGTTTAAAAAACAAGTCTTGGAAGCCAATAAATATCATGTATCAGAGTTTCCAGTCAACATTTTGCCTACAACCGTGATAAGAGTTGAATGTGATATAGTTAGCGGTTCCTATATAAACGGACAATCCAGTCACATTCTACATGAATTCGCACTTAATGTCCCACCTGGATACAGAATTATAGAAATACCAAAAAACGCAATTTACTTTCCAATCAACCAAACCAACATCAGCTGCATACAAATCAGACTTTTGGATATAAATAATAACTTAATAAATTTGCGAGGTGAAGAAGTACAGTTGTATCTACACCTCAAAAGAAAAAATGATTGACTATAATAAATATAATATGTTTCTTCCAATTCAAAATAGCAGTTCTGCTCAAACTCTCAATCAAGTAAGAGCTCGACGTAAAAGGAGAATAAAGTTGAATAAAAACAATAAAGCATTTCTTAAGGCGATTGGTTTGTTAAAATGAATATCCTAGATGTTTTATCCGCTCCAGCCTACGACAACTCTGTGGAAGGAATTGAAATTCACTCTTACAAGCCTTACGTAACAAGTTTTAATAGAAGCGATGAAATCAGGATACCTATTAATCAGCAAGACTTGTATATATTACCATCAGAAAGCAGTTTATTTTTGGAAGGAACTGTTATTGTAAACAAGGCTGACAATTCGAAAGAGAGAGTCAGTAGCGTTCATTTCACAAACAATAGTTTACTTTACTTGTTTCAAGATATAAGGTATGAGATAAATGGAGTGGAGATAGACAAAATAAAAAATGCTGGTATAACTAGCACGATGAAATCATTTATATCAATGAATGAGAGCGAAGCTAAAACATCTAATGCTTGGGGTTGGAATATCGGCGGAATAAAAAGTACTAATGGAGGTAGCTTTTCTGCTTCTATACCACTTCGCAACATTCTTGGTTTCGCAGAAGATTTTAAGAAAGTAGTAATAAACAGTAAACATGAACTAATCTTATTACGAAGTAATACCAATCTGAACGCATTAAAACTCAACTCTGGTGAAATTGTAGAAGATATTATCATAAACAAAATAATATGGCGTGTACCGCATGTTAAAGTATCTGATAAAGAAAAAATAAACATTCTAAAATTGTTAGAAAAAGATCGACCACTTCAGATGATATTCAGGAATTGGGATTTGTATGAATATCCAATGTTGCCTAAAACCACCAAACATACTTGGTCAATAAAAACATCTTCACAAATAGAGAAACCAAGATTTGTCGTTATTGGTTTACAGACAAATAGAAAAAATAATGCTAGACTTGATATGTCTCAGTTTGATCATTGTGAGATTCGTGATGTTAAGGTATACCTTAACTCCACCTACTTCCCATATGAAAATATAAATACAAGTTTCTCGAATAATCGAATTGCTTTAATATATGAACAATATGCTAAATTTCAACAGTCTTATTATGGGCGTCGCGCTGAGCCTTTATTAAGTGAGGAACAATTTAAAAACGTTGCTCCGTTATTCGTCATAGACTGTTCTAGACAGCCAGATAATCTTAAGTCAGGTCCTGTTGTGGACGTAAGAGTGGAAATTGAAAGTGATATTGATATCCCAGATCAAACTTCGGCATATTGTCTTATATTGAACGACTGTATAATTGAGTATAAACCATTAAGCAGCACTGTGAGAAAATTATCATGAATCCGAATACAATTATAGTGGATGTCCAGGGGTTTAAAGACACTTGTAATAACTTTATAGTCAAGGAATTATCTCTGGCCACCCGTGTTTATACCCAAACGTTCTTAATAAAGCCCCCATACTTATTTAAATACTTAACTACGAATGAAAAAAAACAAGTTACGTGGTTGGAGAGAAACAGGGGGATTTACTGGAATGAAGGTTATATCGACTATAGAGAATTTCGACGTATAATTGTTCCTTATTTAGAAAATAAAGAAATTATTGTGAAGGGCTTAGAAAAAGTTAAGTGGATTCAAGATCTATGTATGAATTGTATTTGTATAGATCTTGGTGAAGACAAATGTCCAAATTTATCACTGTTGCATAACAAATATTCAAATAATGAAACCAGTTTTAATTGTATTAATCATACTAAACAATGTGCACTTAAAAATGTTTTATGTATAAAGAATAATTTAATAGAGCAAGAAAGTCAACCTATACGCAGTTTTAATAAATAAAACATTTTTTTAAAGTAAATGGTTTTTTATTTTTTAACCCACATTTTTAATATTTATAATATTTTAACACATTTTCACAGTAAATAAAATCTAAATATGTCATCACTTTATCTACTAGTTACATTAATGAATTATTACCTAATTAAAAAACATGATCTGAGTAGCCCCACAATTATTACCTATGGTTTTTATTTTTTAATACACTTTTTTAATATATATAATTTTTAACACATATTTTCACAGTAAATAAAATTATAATAAAATCTAAATATGTCATCACTTTATCTACTAGTTACATTAATGAATTATTACCTAATTAAAAAACATGATATGAGTAGCCATACAATTATTACCTATGGTTTTTTATTTTTTAACACACATTTTTAATATTAATTTTTTTTAACACATATTTTCACAGTAAATAAAATCTAAATATGTCATCACTTTATCTACTAGTTATACTAATGAATTATTACCTAATTAAAAAATATGATATGAGTAGCCACACAATTTTTTGGAAATATTGTGAACTAATTTTTCAGCTTGATCCGATATCTCATCTACCGTATCTTGTACAACATACTGTGCAGTGATTATCTCCTTAACTTCATCTTCGTTGTCTCTTGACTCACTGAGTTCCTTGATCGTAATTTTTATTAAACGTCGTCCTTTTCTTCTTTCACTGTTAATAATATAGGAATTCAATGCACTGCGTTTGTTTGTAATTGGTCTTCTTCGATTAGTTTTCTTTTTGTTTGTTTTTACTTCTTCATTGGGTGTTATTATCCAAGGTCTATTCATTGCGTTGTCCAAGTCGAACTGATCTTGCAGGTTTGGAAGATATTCAGGAGAGCTCTCTTCTGTTCCGTTTGAAAATTTGTTTAAGTTGGTATTCTGAAAATTATTTAAAACATTAGTAATAAATTATACTAAGAATTTTGTAAATAAATTGAAATTTCCAATAGATTGAAAGTTATAAAATATCTACCATGTTGTTAGATATGCTCGTCTTGACTGTTTAATAAATAATGAACTAGGTAATAATATTTTTTCTAACGCAGTTGATATATCAAATAATGCTAACATAAAGTATTTATTGGTGTGATGATCAAGTTAGAACTTGAAATTCAACCATTCAATATTTCGTATGGTGCATAATGTTATTGTTATGTACCTACTTAATACTTAGTTGTGAAATTCTTATGAATTTCAAACGTGTTGTAACGTGAATGATGACGTATTTCGTTATCAATATCAGGTAACGAATATAATATAAACACAATAATTAGTAATTGCTTATTTTAATTTATTCGACATACTAATACAGAATCGGGTAACCAGTAGATACCTATAGGCACCTTAACAGTTAGTATCATACGAAATGAACTACAATAAGTATTCCTAATATTTCATATTTTGTATTGTCTAAACTCTCCAGCTATTCTATAGAATACCTACATTATTCCTTACTGATGATATTATATTCTACAACTTCTTTGGGAGCTACTCTAATTGAGTCACCAAAGCCTATTCAAATTTGGTAAAATATTTTACGTTATGTACAATTACGTGCTACTTTAATTTTACACTAAGGAATGACTAAAATATATAGGTATCTACTTACAAATTGATTACGTGGTTCACCGCTCAGCCCATGAGGATTCCCCGTCAATTTCTTCCGTGATGATAAAATATCTGAAAATAAAATTAAATATAGGTTTAAGTCTAATTATTGAAAATTGGTAAATGTAGTTCGAATATGTTGAACCTACAACTTCTTCGGGAGCTACTCTAATTGAGACACCAGAGCCTATTCAAATTTGATAAAATATTCTACTTTATGTACAATTAAGTGCTAGCAAGAGATTAAATATTTCAGCGTTCATTATTTTGTTTACAACTTTTTGAATTTTGTACAGAACTTAAATTTTATAAGTACGAAAATTAAGGATAATCGTATAAAATTAAATTTAAAGGACTTCCATAGAAAACTACGTCGCCTAATAAATTAGATATTTAGTAGGTAAACTAACAAGGAATTATATATCAAATAATTAACATATAAGTAATTACTTACATGACATTGCTTTTATTTTGGGTCTTCCTTTTAATCCTCTGAAGGACGTAGTGCACTGCGTGGTTTGTAGCTCGATGCAAATGGTAGATTTGACTCATCCACTTATACTTGTGTTTCTTTTAAACACAGACGTTTTGATTTATCAACATAGTCTGTTCCTTTTACAGCATTTAAATAAAAGCAATCAGGAAAAAATATAGCATGCTGCATCCAAGGATCATCGTAATCCTCCCAATCTTCGATGCCACCTCCGCATGAAAAGCACATAACTTTATCGGTAAAACCACTTCCACAGTAAAAAAAACCTGCATCAGCCATTTTCATCACCAATCTTCGTTTTGAATCTGCTGTAGCCCAATAATGTCGAAATGAACATAATCGAATTTTATGGTCATTATATATTTCATATCGGGGGCTTAAATAATTTTGAATCATTCTTAAGCAGGTGTCGATATGTGATTGTGTAAAAGAATAATGACACTTTGTATCTGATGTTCTTAATTTAAAAGGATGAGGTGGTCCGAATAGTAATGGGACAGGAATGACCTAAAATTATAGCACATTTCGTTGCATTTATTAAGAGGCAACCCCAGTTTTCACTATTCATTCAATTCATTATATCATTCATTAATATACAGTTTTGCATTTACTCAGTAATACCTAATCATTTTCTTCGATGAGGTCAACAAGATTATTATGTATTCTAATTATTCGAGCCCATAACTTTAGATCTTTGAAATAGATTTTAGGCCATCTACCTTTCTCTCTCTGGAAAGGTATTAATATAGCATTATACTGTTCATAGTTTAATATTTTCGCAATATGTAGTCCACATAATCGGTTCTCTACTATCATTATCTGCACTCGGTCTCCAATATTCAACACCATGATAACTTAAATAGTGCTACAGCTTCAAGTTCTCTAACAAATATAAAGAACGGCACTTTTCATACATTAGGGTTGGGAGGGGACAGTAAAATAAGTTTTTTTTTTAATTTTTATGTCAGAATAATTTTATTATCAAGACACCAATTATTTAAACATAATACATTTTTAAAGCACATACAGAGCTATGATAAATACAATGATAAAAATCTTGAGAATATTTATAATAATCACATAGACTTATCAAACTAGGACAACCTTTATCTTCTAAATTAAATATATTACTATTTTCTAAAATGTACTTCAACCATACAACTTTTTCTGAACCTTTAACGTAAATATATTTGTCTCTTAATATATCTGAAACCAGTTTGGTATTCGGAATATGGCACAAATCCTTCATCCCAATGTATCTTTCTGTTACGTTCAATCCAACTAACTTGCTTTTTCTCTGTTTTCGTTAGTTTTTTAAATGGAAATGGTATATGTGTATGTATGGTATTTTGCTATATGTTTGATTTAAATAAAAACTGTCAATCAATTTATGTCGAATTATTGCCGAATACAGTACGTTGCATCATTTGCAGACCATCAAATTGTGGAAAAACCAATTTGTTAATTGGTCTCCTTTTGCACGAAAATGGATTGACATTTCAAAATGTTTATGTATATTCTAAAACTCTATATCAACCAAAGTACATTTTTTTAGAAAAGGTTTAGCGAGGAGTACCAGGAATCACTTTTCAGAAATATCAGGCAAATGATGACGTTATGAAAGTGTCAGATGCAAAACCTAATTCAGTGATTATTTTTGACGTTGTAGCATGCGAAAATCAATTCAACGCAATTACGACCCAGGGGATCGCAGAGAGCCGACGGAACGGTAGTGTAATGAACGGCATTAAAATGTGGAACGTTGGCTTAGGTAAATGATTTTACAAAGAGTTGTTGGGCATTCTATCCCACCGTGACTGAGGTTATCGAAGATAACCGAAGGAACTAAGGTGGGGTAGAATGCCCAATAACTCACTACTAAGGAAGCTACGAGGGCGTCTCTATTAGCCACCCTTGACCGGGACCCCTGGGGGCGGCCCTACAAGGCGGTCAGGGCTAAGCTCCGTCCATGGGCGCCTCCGATCACGGAGTGCCTGGAGCCGAGAGTGCTGGGGGAGGTTATCTCCTGCCTGTTTCCACAGGGGGAGGAGGGGTTCGTTCCCCCGGTGATGGCTCCGGCGCGCAGAGAGGAGGTCGTGACGGAGGTGCCGCAGGTCACAACGGCGGAGTTGGCCGTGGCCGTCAGGCGGGTCCAGGAGAAAGGTGTGAAGGCTCCTGGACCCGATGGAGTTCCCGGACGCGTTTTGGTGGTCGCGCTCCGGGAGCTCGAGGAGCGGTTCTGCGGGCTGATGAGTGCGTGCCTGCAAACTGGGCAATACCCGGTCCGGTGGAAGACGGGCAGGCTCGTACTCATCAAGAAGGAGGGATGGCCCGCGGAATCGCCCTCGGCGTACCGACCGATAGTGCTGCTGGACGAGGCGGGTAAACTCTTTGAGAGAGTGTTGTTCGCTCGCATCGTCCGGCACCTCGAGGATGGAGGTCGCAGCCTGTCCGACTACCAATATGGTTTTCGGCCACGTCGCTCGACCGTCGACGCCGTCCTTCGGGTGAAGGCGCTGGCGCAAGAGGAGGTCCGCAAGGGCGGGGTGCTATTGGCGGTGTCACTGGACATCGCCAATGCGTTCAATACCCTGCCCTGGGAGTGCATACGGGAGGCGCTCAAATACCATGATGTGCCTCCCTACCTCCGCAGGATTGTCGGCGCCTACCTATCGGAGCGGTACGTGGAGTACCCAGGAGAGGGTGGCAGCCTTCACAGGTGGGCCATGTGCCGCGGTGTTCCGCAGGGGTCAGTGTTGGGGCCCCTCTTGTGGAACATCGGGTACGACTGGGTACTCCGAGGAGCTCGCCTCCCGGGCGCCAACGTGACCTGCTACGCAGATGACACGTTGGTTACTGCCCGGGGGGCGACCTATGAGGACGCCGCGCGCCTCGCCACTGCGTCGGTGGCCATGGTCGTGCGGCGAATAACGATGCTGGGACTCGAGGTGGCGCTCAACAAGTCGGAGGCCATTTGTTTCCATGGCCCTCGGCGAGCGCCACCGGCGGACTCCCACATCGTAGTGAGTGGCACCCGGATCGAGGTCAAGTCTGAAATGAGGTACCTTGGGCTTGTCCTCGATCCAAGATGGAGCTTCCGCGCTCATTTCAACCGCCTGGTCCCCCGTCTGCTCGGCACGGCCGCCGCCCTTCGGCGGCTGATGCCGAACCTAGGGGGACCCCAGACGAGCAGCCGCCTCCTGTACATGGGAGTGGTGCGGTCGATGGCCCTATACGGGGCCCCCGTGTGGGTCGAAGCCCTGACGGCACACAACATCGCCCTCTTGCGACGTCCGTAGAGGGTGATGGCCGCCGGGGCGATAAGAGGATACCGCACCATCTCATTCGAGGCGGCTTGCGTTATGGCGGGCTCCCCTCCGTGGGAGCTGGAGGCCGGTGTCCTCGCGTCAGTGTATCATTGGCGCGAGGAGGCCCGGAGCCGGGGTGAATTCCCGGCACCTTCGGAGGTGGGAGAGCGGAGGCTCCATGTGAGACGGTTCATGCTCCGGGAGTGGGAGCGGCGGCTGGCCAATCCCACGGCTGGCAGCGGGACCGTCGAGGCGATCCGTCCGGTCCTCAGAGACTGGATGGACAGATCGCGGGGGTCGGTAACGTTCCGCATGGCGCAGGTCCTTTCGGGGCATGGATGCTTCGGAAGCTACCTGTGCCGGGTGGGACGAGAGCCGACCAGTGGGTGCCACCACTGTGGCGGCGTTGAGGACACGGCGCAGCACACCCTAGAGGAGTGCCCCGCGTGGGCTGGGGAGCGCCGTGCTCTCATCGCCGAAGTGGGGACGGACCTCTCGCTGCCGGCCGTAGTTCTGTCTATGGTCGACGGCGGCGATGAGGCGTGGGCAGCGGTTCAGACCTTCTGCGAGACGGTTATCTCGCGGAAGGAGGCGGCGGAGAGGGAGAGGGAATGTGACCCCCTTTCCCTCCCACAGCGCCGCAAGAGAACCGGGGCTCGGAGGAGGCGGTACCACCAACTCCTCCCCCCCTAACCGGGCCGGGCAGTAGACGCGGGGGCGTCTGCTGCCCTTACATAGGCCTCGAGGTTGAAGGCGCACGTCGTGTCGCGTGTGCCTTGCCTAGGCGGGTGGCAGAAGGACTCCTCTTCTGCCGCACCAGAGACGGGCCTGCCGTAGATCAGCGGCGGGCGACCCACACGACGATGGCGGAAGATGTTGTTCCCGCCATCGTCGATATGTGGTGACGACGGACACCGTGGTGGTTTAGTGGGTAGTCTGGCCTCCTTCGAGGCTAGGAGTCCCACACGAAGCCCGCTCCCTGCCCCCGTGGGGGGTGAGCGAAGTGCTTAAAAGCATTCCACCACGTAAAAAAAAAAAAAAAAAAAAAAAGGACGAGAGCCGACCAGTGGGTGCCACCACTGTGGCGGCGTTGATGACACGGCGCAGCACACCCTAGAGGAGTGCCCCGCGTGGGCTGGGGAGCGCCGTGCTCTCATCGCCGAAGTGGGGACGGACCTCTCGCTGCCGGCCGTAGTTCTGTCTATGGTCGACGGCGGCGATGAGGCGTGGGCAGCGGTTCAGACCTTCTGCGAGACGGTTATCTCGCGGAAGGAGGCGGCGGAGAGGGAGAGGGAATGTGACCCCCTTTCCCTCCCACAGCGCCGCAAGAGAACCGGGGCTCGGAGGAGGCGGTACCACCAACTCCTCCCCCCCTAACCGGGCCGGGCAGTAGACGCGGGGGCGTCTGCTGCCCTTACATAGGCCTCGAGGTTGAAGGCGCACGTCGTGTCGCGTGTGCCTTGCCTAGGCGGGTGGCAGAAGGACTCCTCTTCTGCCGCACCAGAGACGGGCCTGCCGCCGAACAGTGGCAGGCGACCCACACGACGATGGCGGAAGATGTTGTTCCCGCCATCGTCGATATGTGGTGAAGACGGACACCGTGGTGGTTTAGTGGGTAGTCTGGCCTCCCTCAGAGGCTAGGAGTCCCACACGAAGCCCACCCCCTGCCCCCGCGGGGGGTGAGCGAAGTGCCTAAACGCATTCCACCACGAAAAAAAAAAAAAAAAAAAAAGGTTAGGTTAGGTTAAGTTGGGGCACGCCCCAAGTGATTTCCGATACGTCCCCGTCGTGTGCCCTGGACCCCTTCCTGACCACCGTAACGGAGTGGCAGGTTGGGTGACCGAACTCGGAAATCATAACTTGAGGCAAAGAGAGTACTTAACTGTTTTTCCCTGTATCACCTGCTTTGGACCCATCCCACTTGGTGCGCGGTAACGCAGTGGCCAGTGGTTGGTGACCCGTTGTTGAGAGTTGCTACTTGTTGTTACTTGTTAAGTTTTTCTCGTTGTTATTTGATTTGTTACGTTTGTTCGTTATTGTTTGTTTGTTGTTGTTTTTCCGTTTTTGTTGTTGTTGTTTTGAGCCCAGTTGTTTGGACTCTTCACAAAATTATATCTCCTACGGACTCTGTTGAGGGCAGGGCCCTTTACTGGTCCATGGAGTCGGAGGGGCCGTCTAGTGCCCAGAGTGGTGGAGGGAAGAAGAGGGAGAGGTCTCCGCTTCTGTCCACGGATGGCAATCCAAGCAAAGTGAGGCAAGTGCAGGGCAAATTCTTTGCTGGAGAATCAGAGGAGGACTCTGACAATGGCTTCTCGCGGGTTCTTGAGACCCCGCCTCCAAAGGTGCGCCGTCCCCGTGGAGGTAAAGTAAACCACCACGTGGGACTCTCGCAAGCCCGTAGGGAGCTACGCATGTTAGAGCCAGACACTTCGGACTCAACCTTAACGGAGCCTGCAAAGCCTTCGCGAAGCCCGAAGAAAAAGGTAAGGTCTCCGGGGATGGAGGACCTTATTAAAAAGGCCGAAGAAGACGCAGGTATCCTGAACGCAGTTTCGACCAAGTCGAAGAACTTGAAAGGCACCTGCGTCAAAGAAATACGCACAGCCACCGCGTCACTACTAGAAGTAGTGCACGCCCTTGCGGCACGTCGGACAGGCGACGAAGTACAAAGGTTGCAGGCAGACAACAAGAGGTTGCGTGGTCAGTTGTCTGCCATACAGGAGGAGGTAGCCGCCCTCAGACGCGCTTTTACTGAGCGTGGAAAAGACGTGGCCAGAGAAGAGCCTGCTAAAGCAGCGGAGAGCTCCGGAAGTGACAATCCTATGTCACGGAAGGAGTTCATGGCGGTGATCAATGTCCTCCAACGTTCCCTGATGGAACACGTTGGAGGAGTGATTAGTGCGCGGCTGGAGGGGCTTGAGGTGGACGGACGCCTTCTTCCCACGCAACCCGTGAGGCCACCCCTGGCAGCCGATACTCGGAGGAAGCAGTCGGAGGCAACCACGCTGGCACCACCGGCCAACCTTCCAGCAAAAGCTAGGCCCAAAAAAGTGGCCAAAGCTACTCCTGGGCCGAAGGAGAACCCTTCTGCCAAGCCCACCCGTGCAGAGGAACAGTTTCCCGGATCGTCTCGCCAAGAGCAACCCGTTGTCCTCGAAGAATGGACGACAGTGGTGAAAAGGGGGAGGAAGAAGGCGCCTGCTGCTGGTGCCCCGAAGGCAAATGTGCCCCAACGGCCTAAGTTGCCGAAAGTCCCAAAAACCCTGGCAGTCGTGGTGGCCCTCAAGCCTGAGGCCGTAGAGGAGGGGGCCACTTATAAGGCCGCAATTGCCAGGGCCAAGGCGTCCATAAGCCTGGGAGCTCTGGGAATCGGCACACCCAAGTTCCGTACGGGAATCACAGGTGCCCGTATCATCGAGCTCCCAAGGGAAACAACCGCCACACAGGCGGACACTCTAGCACTGAAGATCAGCGAGGTGCTAGGTGACGCCGCAAAAGTCACCAGGCCGATAAAAGTGGCAAGCGTCCAAGTCTCAGGTCTGGATGACTCAGTGTCAGAGCCGGAGGTGCGGGACGCGATTGCGGTGAGGGTGGGATGTCCACCTGAACAGGTGAGGGTGGGCACAATCACCATGGGCTTCAGGGGAACCGGGTCGGTCATTGTGTCCTGCCCGGTAGACACCATTGCCAGTCTGGCCAAGAAGGGCCGATTGCACGTGGGGTGGAGCAGCGCCTCCGTTACGGTCCTGGAGCAGCGCCCAATGCGTTGCCATCGATGCCTAGGAATTGGACACCCGCAGCAGCTCTGTCCCTCCAAAAAGGACCGCAGTGGCTTGTGCTACCGCTGCAGTCAGGAGGGGCACATCGCCTCCAGCTGTACGGCTCCCCCGCATTGCGGGGTCTGCGGAGACCGAGGCCTGCCTTCCGGGCACCGCATGGCCGGAGTGAGCTGCAACCCTCCTCCGGTCAAAGGCCGTCCCCTCCAGATGGGTGCTCTTTGCCTGTCGGCTACACCAGCCACCCCTGCAGCAACGCCAATGGAAACCAACAATGCCCAGTAGATCCATTGGCAAAATACTGCAGGGGAATGTGAACCACTCGGCCGACGCACAGGACTTACTGTGCCAGTCTGTGGCCGAGTGGAGTATTGACCTGGCAATGATCACGGAGCCATACTTTGTCCCCCCATCCTCTAATTGGGTTGGGGCAACTGACGGCCTTGCTGCGATCGCAGTGGCTGGTGCAAGCCCCCCTCTCACAGCAGTCGAGAGAGGGGAAGGATACGTGGCAGCACGCTGGGGAGGAGTGGTTGTAGTGTCAACATACTTCTCCCCAAACCGCAGCAGGGCTGAACTGGAGCGGTTCCTGGCTGTGGTAGAAGGGGTGGTCCGCCGAGCGGCCCCCCATCCAGTGCTAGTAGCGGGAGACCTAAACTGCAAGGCACAGGCATGGGGGTGCCCCCACACGGATGTTTGGGGTGGTGTACTCGAGTCTTGGGTTCTGTCCCTGGGGCTCGAGGTCCTCAACAGAGGCACCACTCCGACCTGCGTCCGGGACCAAGGCACGTCTAGAGTGGACGTGTCCTTCGCCACTCCATCGCTCGCAGCCCGAATCCAGGACTGGCGAGTGATCCAGGATTTGGCGGAGGGTTGTTTTAGGGGTAGTTAATATATTGTCAATGAGGTTATGTTGCCTGTCTGACGTACTATAAGCCTATACTGTGTACTATAAGAACGTTGTATTATTTTTTTTTTGTATTTATTGTTGTATTATTGAACAAAATCTTTACGACATTACATACCTTTTAGATGCGTATTATGTTCTTCCTCTTGATTTTGAGTTGCAATACTGCATGACGGCGTTAGCGTAATGTATGCACTTAATGTAAGGGTGGCACTGAAAATCAGTGTTGTGGTGGCTGATACCCATCGCAGTGTATGCTGAGTGTTCATCCTTTGGGAACACGGTGCACTTGTGCATGACTTAGTTTAATGGTTTGTGTAGGGCGGAGAAGAAAAACGACGTTCAAATAATTATCTGCCACGTAAATATGCCACGTCGTGTCGCATAGGTACATATAGTGGCGTGACCCGTGACGTATAGCTGACAGCCGAGTGACACTGACATTCAGGGAACAGGGATACAATGGAGGTGTGGGCCGATGGTCCCCCCGTTACAGACGGGGAGTGGGCCACGCTGCGTGAAAGGCTCCGACGCAAAAATAAAGCGCCGGGGCCTGATGGCTGCCCAGCCAAGGTCCTGGCGGTAGCAGTCGATGCCCTGGAAGACAGGTTCCGTGCGGTGATGGACACCTGCATCGCGACGGTCCGCTTTCCGGGGCGATGGAAGGTGGGGCGTCTTTGCCTTCTCCGGAAAGAGAGTCGGCCGGCGGATTCACCGTCCGGCTATCGGCCGGTGGTCCTGCTCGATGAAGTGGCGAAGGCTTTCGAGAAAATTCTCGCCTCCCGCATCATTGAGCACTTAGAGGACGAAGGGCCGGACCTGGCCGAGTGCCAGTACGGTTTCCGCACCGGCCGCTCCACGATGGACGCGGTTAAACACCTCAAAGGGTGGACTGACGAGGCCAATGCACGCGGGGAGGGGGTGATCGCGGTGTCTTTAGACATTGCGAACGCCTTCAACTCTCTCCCTCACGAATGCATAGAGGAGGCACTTAAATTCCACCAAGTGCCCCTCTACCTCCGCGCTCTTGTCAGGGACTACCTTCGTGGGAGGGCAGTCCTGTATGAGGACTCGGAGGGCCGCGTCCAGCCGTGGAGAATGTCGGCAGGGGTGCCCCAGGGTTCCGTACTTGGCCCTCTTCTATGGAACCTGGGGTACAACTGGGTTCTGCGCGGGATGCTGCTGCCGCGTATGTTCGTCGTCTGCTTTGCTGACGATACGCTGGTCGCGGCGGCGGCAAAGGACTGGGAGGAGGTGGTTCACCTTGCGTCGGTCGGTACATCGCTGGTAGTCCGACGTATCCGCCTCCTGGGCTTGGAAGTGGCTCTCACCAAAACGAGAGCCATATCTTTCCATGCCCCCCGTCGCAGAACTCCATCGGGGCTCCGCGTTCGAGTCGATGGGGTCCGGATTCCCGTCGAGATGAACATAAAGTACCTCGGCCTGACTCTGGACCCCAGGTGGAGTTTCGAGGAGCATTTCAAGCTCCTCGCTCCAAGACTGTGCGCAGCTGCAGCTGCACTCGCACGCCTTCTCCCAAATGTGGGAGGGCCGAACGTTTCGTGCCGTCGGCTATATCATGGGGTGATACGGTCGATGGCGCTTTACGGGGCCCCGATATGGGCAGAGCGCCTTAACCGGCAGACGCGGGCCCTCCTGCGCAAACCGCAGAGGACTATCGCGGCCCGGGCTGTGCGGGCATATCGCACAGTCAGCCACGGGGCAGCTTGCGTGTTAGCTGGTACAACCCCGTGGGATGTCGATGCACTTGTCCTGGCACAGGTGTATGGACATCGGGCCGAAGCGAGAAGTCGAGGGGAGAGACCCGACCTCGAGGAGGTGGAGCGAGTACGCTCCCTTGCGCAGGAGGAAGCCCTAAGACAGTGGGCCGAGGCGCTCGCCAACCCTGCCGCCGGCCGTCGGACGATCGAAGCAATCCGTCCGGTGCTCAGGGACTGGATGGGACGCCCCTGGGGCAGCCTCACTTTCCGACTGGTGCAGGTTTTGACTGGACATGGTTGTTTCGGTCACTACCTGCACCACGTTGCCAGGAGGGAGGAGACGCCACAGTGTTACCACTGTGGCGACCCTGACGATACGGCCGAACACACGCTGGAGGTGTGCCCGGCCTGGAGACAAGAGCGCCACGAACTAACGGTGGCGCTCGGCAGAGGAAACCTCGCGCTGCCAAGTATAGTACAAGCTATGCTTGGTAGCGCGGAAGAATGGGACGCAGTCGCTTCCTTCTGTGAGTCGGTAGTACTACAGAAGGAGGCAGCGGAGAGGGAGCGGGAGGAGGATGCTCTAGCCGCTCCTCTCCGGCGCAGACGGATGGGCAGGAGAAGGCGGGTGGCAATGGCTGCCAGTCTTCGCCTGCCCACAGGAGGACTGCCTGCTGTCGGTGGCACCGACGCAGGCATTGCACAAGTCCCCACGTCTGGGGATTACTCGGGCAGTCCAGAGTAATCTCCCAATGGCGCGGCAGCCCGACACCTAAGTCGGGTGGCCCGGTGGTGATTTGGTGAGTTGCATTAGTAGATCCCAAATCGCCGCCATAAGGGCAAGAATGGACGCCGAGGAGTTTTAGTGGGTATTCCCAGAGCCAATACGATCAGGCACTGGGCGACCCCCACACGCCCCCACTACCTAGCCAGTAGTGGACAGTCTGTAAGCGGATCTCTCCCCGTAAAAAAAAAAAAAAAAAAAAGGTTAGGTTAGGTTAGGTTAGGTTAGGTTAGGTTAGGTTAGGTTAGGTTAGGTTAGGTTAGGTTAGGTTTTTTTTTTTTTTTTTTTTTTTTTTTTTTTTTACTAGCACCTTTCACAATGTGGTATCCACGCCGTGAAAGCCTATTCTATCCTTATATGTTATGCCGTCTACCTAGGCTGCCTATTTTTCAAAAAAAGAAACCCACGCAGGGTTAATTGTGCATTTTGATAATACACTTAACTCTTAACTTCTTTATTTTTAAAAAGGTTATTCGCGCTTTCATTCTTGTCCTCTAGTATCATACAAGTTCTCGCATTTATCCCTCTCGTACTTTCATGCCATGCCTTTCATACTTGTAGGATTGGGTGGGAATTTATATTATACTGGTGCTTCTTTATTTATTCTGTACAACAGGTTATTTTCATTCTTACATAGCTACATAGCCTTAGTATTAACTTATTCTAAATTACATTTTTTATCTTATCAACTTATTTACTAACTTACATTCTGCTTTTACTATCCTATATGCACTATACTTATATACATTTTCTTAGCTACTTAATTATTTTAAATCTGGTGCAAGATATTGCACAATATCTGCTGAAGATTTATTTTACGACTTGTTTCTTTTTATTACCTGTTTTATTACTTTCGTTGCATATTCAAGAAAATGCGCTCTATACTCTTTTGTCATTAAAATCGGTAAGTTATTCCTTGTTATACTTACATCAAGATTACATTCTAAGTTGTGTCTGTCTCGTGCGTGGATCGGGCAGTCCACGATTATGTGTGCGACCGTCTCGGGTACCCCAGGCTCGCAGGCACACGATGGGTCCTCCTTACACTTGAACCTGGTCAAGTATGCGGAGAACCCACCGTGTCCTGTTAGCAGCTGAGTTGTGGTGCCGGCGACCTCGATTTTTCGAACAATGCTGTATGCTGTTACCGCGCATGGTAGGAAGAGCTTGGTGCCCGAAGCAGTCACACCCGCTCTGTACCTTTCGCCCCACTCGTGAAGCGTGATCTGACGTAGACCACGCTTGACGAATGAGACTGGGCACAGATCGTAGTGGGGGGCGATCTTCAGCCTCAGAGCCGCCTCCTTGGCGAGCTAGTCGGCCCGCTCATTGCCCTCCAACCCTGCGTGGGCCTTGATCCAGAACAAGGAAATTTCCTTGCCCTGGGCCAGGCCCCGCTTGATGTTAAGTCTGGCTTCAACTGCCAGAGGGTGGAGGGCATGACGATTGATTACCGTCAGGAGTGCGGCTCTGCTATCACTGAAGACCCCAAACGTGGCCGCACCTCGCTTTAGGACCTCACTGGTCGCTTTGCATATAGCCAAGAGCTCGGCCTGGTAGACGGTGCAGTGGGGCGACAGAGCGAGTTTGAGGGCCCTGGTTTCGGTCCCGTTATGCCAAATGGATAACGCGGCACCGACCCGGCCCTCAATCTTGCTCCCGTCCGTGAAAATACGTGTTTGGATGTTATCCACCTGGTTATAGTGATCCTCGTCTACCAGACTGGTGAACTCCAGGCTCATATGCTCCGCGGGGTGAGGTGCTTTAATAGCGGGGGCCATTCGTTCGATCTCCCTGTCCCCCAACCATGACTGGAACACCCCTCTCTTGGCCTCGTACAACGAGGCCACCTCACGAACTCTGAGGTCCAGAGGGAGTAGTCCAGTCAAGACTAGCCCTGAGTGCAGGGAGATCGTCCGGTAGCCCTTACAAAGTTTTTGCGCGAATCCGCGCTGCACCACGTTCAGCTGCTTTCGGATACCAAGCTTGTCCACCGCCGCGCACCAACTGCTGGCGGCATACAACACTGTTGGCTCCACCACCGCATTGTAGATGGCTCGGATCACCTCGGGGTGTAACCCCCAGCTGATCCGAGCCATCCGCGCGAGTTTATGGTATATGCCGATCGCCTTTCTGCATACATTTGTGACGTGTGTGTTAAATGTAAGGTGTTCGTCAATAGTCAGCCCCAGGACCTTGATTTGTTTGGACAGTCCAACGCCTATCCCGCCCATGCTGAGGCGTGGGTTATCGTACTTTAGCCTCCGCGTTATTACCATCGCACAGGTTTTGTGCGGTGCGAATTTCAGCTTATTTCGGATACCCCACTCCCGCACATGCTCGAGAGAGGCATTGGCCTGTCTCTCAATTTCCAGACCGCTGTCCCCATCGAAGACCATCACTACATCATCCGCAAAAGCCTGTACATGGACCGCCCTTTCTCTCAATTGGTGGAGCAGAGGGTCTAATAGGAGGTTCCAAAGCAAGGGTCCGCCAATTGAACCCTGGACGCAACCCTTCTCCGTGGAGCGTCTGCACTCCTCGCCCGCATACCTTACCCTCACCTCCCTGTCGCTAAGGTAGCTGCTGATGACTCGTCTCAAATTCACCGGACATTTCTCCTCCGCCAGCCGTACTTTAATAGCTGGCCACCATGCGCTATCGAAGGCGCCCTCTATGTCCAGGGACACCATAAGGGTCAACCTCTTCTCATCGAGTTTGGCCCTTATGTGGCCCATAAGGTCATAAAGGGCGTCCTCGGTGCTTTTCTGGGGCATAAAGCCGTACTGGCGGGGGCTAATTGTCGGTAATAAATAGAAGTTGAGACGGGCCACCAGCATCCTCTCGTACACCTTCCCCAAGACGGGCAATAGACCAATAGGTCTGTACGACTTGGGGACGGTGTACGAGTCCTTCCCTGGCTTCCTCAGTGCAACCACCACGGCTTCCTTCCATATCTTAGGAAAGTAGCCGTGGTGAAGGCACCGATTCAGCAGCTTCAGGAAGAGTGCGGGGTCGGCCCCAATGGCGTGAGTGCAGATATCGGCCGTGAAGCCATCCGCCCCCGGAGCCTTCTTAGGGTTAAATTTGTGGAGGGCATCAAGGAGTTCGCTCATCGTAAAGGGTGGGTCATCATTATGATGACCCCTCTCGTTGTCCACCTCTTTAGATTTTTCACGTATCTCCTGATGCCCCACGTTATCCTCTTCTACCCGATCTCTCGGGTAGAAGGTTTTAGCCAGAAGTTCGGCTGAACCCTTTGCGTCCAGGTAAGTTCCATTGACGGTTAACGGAATATCCTCCTCCCTTGCCGTGGCCCTATTTATGACCCTGTAAATACCCTCCCACATGCCCTCCCGGTCCTGCTTTCCACAGAATTCCTTCCAACTTTCGACCTGTGCCTTTTTTACTTCAGATTCATACATCTCCTTTTGTTCCAGGTATCGCGCCACCACTCTCTCTCTCCGGACCGGCGCTGCATTCCTGATTCGACGCTTTTTGGTCTTGACGAGCCTCTGTAGCTCTGCGAGCCTTTCGGACCACCACGGCATCGTGATCAACCCCCCCGGTTTCTTGACTGGGATACTCTCCCCACACGCCATCTCGATCGCTCCCGTATATGCTTCGACTAAGACATCAAGCTCTTCGTTGTGCCTTGTTTCGCCTATTGCGATATCCGAGAGCGATCGAGCGACGCTGGCCTTAAAAGTATCCCAGTTGGCCTTTTTGGTGTTGTAAATGCGGGTAGTACGTTCGATTTTTGTGCCCCTGGCTCTTTCCAGGTTGAGGCTGAACAATATGCCGTTGTGGTCCGAACTCGGCACGAGGCCCGTGTCCACCCTCCAAGCGTCGACCAGGTCGACCATATTGTCGGTGCAGACCGTAACGTCCACGTGGCTACGATACCTCTTTCCACCCCTAACAGTGTCGAAAGTCGGAATGTCTCCGCTATTCAGGACCTGGAGGTCAAGTTCAGCGAGGACACCCCTCAGCAACTCGCCTCTGTCATCCTCGAACCAATGTCCCCACCAGGTGCTCTTTGCGTTAGCATCACCCCCAAAAAGAACAAGCCGGGAACCTAGAGCTCGCCTCACCTCTATAAGTTGCTCTAAATATGGCCCCAGAGGTTCTGGTTTCGGTTCAAAGTAGAAGGATACCAGCGTGATCATCCAGGCACTGGTCCGGATCCCCACCACTACGATGTTGTCAGTGGTGAGTTGCGGGTACTGCACAACGTCCAAAGTAGGATCGAAGACGGCAATAGCCGCCTTCACAGTCCCTCCTCCTTGCCCAGCGTTCTGGAAGACCCTAACGCCCTGGTATGCCTTCATCTTCGCCGAATTTCCAACATAGGGCTCTTGAATTAGAGCAACGGTGGCTTTTCGCCTCGAGGCTGCGAGTATGAGCTCGTCAGTTGCCAGCTTCTTCCTCTGGAGGTTTGCTTGTAGCACTCTGTATGGGGGCGCGGCTCCCGAGGTGCCCTCAGCACTGGTACTGAGTGGATGTCCTCGCTATAGTATCCCACCTCATTCGCACCGGACACTTGGAGCTGAAAACACTATGCCCCGTGCTACTCAGCTTCTCCCTCTGGCAGTTCACGCAGTTCGGCTCTGCGCCGGCCATGTAGTCGGGGCACTGGGCTCTCATGTGGAGCCCCCCACAGTGACTACATTTAGCTTGGTTGTCACCGGCGCAGAACTTTCTTGTGTGACCGTACCCTAGGCATGAGGAACATTGCACAAGAGGCGACTGATCAGCCACCCTTATGGGCTGAAGGTCGATGTGCAGCCTCCCCACGCCCAGAGCACGGTTGTAAACCACCGGGGAGACCCTGAGCACCACGTGACACGTGTGCGGGTTCCTCGCAGTCTTCCTGTAGAGGACCGCCATCCGGATTTGTTCTGGGGCCAGGCCCCGGAACACATCATGGTTTCGGGACCTTATGGCCTTTAACAAGTCGTCGTCCTTATGGCTTCGTAAGACCCCAAAGAGGATTAGAAGTGGGTCCTTGTTCTTAATTTCCTCAAAAGAAAGACCCTTCTCCCTTTCTTCCAGTCTCCTTCGTGCCCTTTTCCTTTCTTCCTCTGTCTTATATCCTATAATCACCTTTCTATCCTTCGCCTTCCTTATTCTTTCCACAGTCACCCATTCGTTATCCTCGTTTGCTACTTTCCTCAGTCTCTCCATCAATTGCTCTCCCGTATCATCCTCGTCCTTGGACGTGACTGCTATGGAGTGCAGCGTCACCCGCTCAGGGGGTTGAGCACCTGACCGACCCGCCGCCACACCCGCATACGTCACTGTCCCCTTTCGTTCTCTTTCTTTCTCTCTTTCATCCTGCCTCTCTATCCTTTCTTTCATGTCTAGCATCATTCTTCCATTCTCTTTCAGCAACCTTTCATTCTCTTTTATTCTTTTTAGTATTTCCTCGCTGGAGTCTTTGGTAGGGGCAGTGGCAACAGTGGCCGGCGCTTCTGTCGCCCCAGCACTTTGCCTTCTGACAGCTACTGCTTTCCTGTCCCTTTCATATGCTTTAATGATCCTATGTAATAACTCTGTTCTTGCTGTTATCTCCGTTTTTATTTCCCGCTTTAAATTACCGGATATACTCATTTGTTTTTTGATGGTATTTAGGCATTCCATTGCGGAGGAGTATCGCTCCAAAGCTGTAGGAAGTGGCAATGGGGGAGCTCCAGCGGCTTCCCTTGCCATCTTCTTCTCCTTTGTTATAATAGAGCCGGAGTAAGACGGTGCTCGAGTTTCTTTCTCCTTATGAGCTCCACGGAGCTCACACGCGTCTATACTTCTTCTCACTGGTCCCAGCGAGCGCTTTTCCACCACCGGACTACCGTCTAGCACGAATGTGCTGTCTTCCATAGGTGTGGACTCCCTACTAGATCCCGGTTTCTGGACTGGTGTTCTCTCCGGTTTCATTATCGCGTTAGATAAGGTGCTCGTTATAAATTAAAATTGTAAATATAAAATACGATGATACAAATAAAATAAAATAAAATAAATACAAGTCACGAATTGAATAATAAAAAATGAAATTGTAGTTAAAAAAGGTTCAGTTTGGAAATAATAAAATCGATCCGTACGGACCCACGGTCTAATGCAGCGGTGACGTCTCGATCAGAGCAGAGTGTCTGGGTGTGTTACGTGTTTGTGTGTGTTGTGATGTGTAGTGTTGCTTGTGTTGTGTTGTTGAGTGGTAGTGTATGTAGCCTGGGTGTGTCCACTGTATGTAGAGTTGTGTGATGTATGTATGCAGATACGGTACCAGTATGGTCGCACTTTGACGTCAGACACAAAATTGCACAAACACAGTAATTTACAAGTTATGCCGTAAAATAAATCGTAATATATTAAATTTAGACCCTAGGCCTATGTCTTCAATATAATAAAGATAATTAAATAATATTAAACTACACAGGCAGCCCAGCTACCTTGTCAAAGGCAAAGAAAATAAAAATGTAGAGACTAAGGTCTCTAGTCTACTTAAGTATGTTTAAGATAGAGTAGTTATGTACAGTCTTAACTCTGTGTAGAGTTGGGTATTAAAATAGACGAAAAGCAAAACAAATGGTCACACAAAATATAAAGATAAAGTAAAATAAATTAGAGATAGAGCCTTCTCTATCTGTCTCTTGTAGCTCAGCTACCGTCTAATGGCGTGCCAATAGGGCACTAGTCTTAAACTAACTTAACCTAGCATAAGACAAACTAAAACTATGTGTTGAGTCGCAATAGCGATCGTCAAACAGAAAAATCCCCTTAATCTAATATAGTCACCCGGGCAATGGGTAGAGTCACCTATACTGCTTCCAAATACTGAATTTGGGCCCTCTGGCGCCAAAAATGCCGACTCTACGGCCGACTCTATCAGAAACTCTAGGTAGAGTCCCCCCTCTAGGTCGAGCGGGTAGAGCTCCCCGAGACCTCTACAACGAGCCCAAACTCGGGGGTCCTAGGACCAAGGGTTCGGAGACAGCAGGGTCGCAAAGTTTTCGTGCAGGGACGTGCACGAAATTTCAAACCCCGATATCTCACGAACTACCGGTCCGATCCAACCGAGCGAGGGCTCCCCGAAAAAGTCCCGGCAAGGTCTATCCCCCGACACAACTTTGGGGTCAAAAGGGGTGACTCCAAAAGTGACCCCCCCAAGTTTGTGGGGTCTACCCCCCACCACACTAGACGGATTTGGAGGAGGCAGCCGAGTCCCCCAGAGAAAACCCGAGATCGCTACGACCCCCGGTTCCGGAGATACACGGTCCCAAAGTTTTTCAAAATGGCGGATGTGCCAAACTTTGGGCACGTATATCTCGAGTTCCCGACGTCCCAGCGAACCCAGAAAAGTTTCTCCCTGGTGGGCTCGACACCCTCTATGACTCTACGATGCGAAAATGAAAAAGAAAATTTTGAAAATTTTCCGGGAAAAATTTTCCCGGATTTTCCGGAAAAGTGTAGTGCGGGATAGGTGGCCCTTCGCTGACGCCCCCAGTCGAAGTCCGGTCCCCCTGCGACCTCCGGTTCCGGAGCTACGGGTGTTTGAAAAAAAAGCAAGATGGCCGCGCGCGCTCAAGGTCAAACTTTGACCGTGCGTAGCTCCTAAACGGTTGGTCGCAGTGAGCCCAAAATCGATATCTGGGCTTGGCACGGCGTCTTCTGTCCTCCTATGCTTCCAAAATCGAATTCTGGGCAAAAGGCTCAGAATCGCACAAAATGTTGAAAAATTTAAAATTTACTCCCCGGCCCGTCTGGCAAAGAAAAAATTTTTCCAATAAGATGATCCAGTCCGGAGAAAACTTAAGAGCAAACTTCGTGCAGGTCTCGTGCGGAATGCTGGAAATTACGATTTTCCTTATTTCCAACGCTAGAAAGGGCTAGTTTGGGCTTAAACAAGTGTAGAAGGCTTGTCTAAACCCAACCCCAACGCTAAAAACAAGGAAAATCTACCCCCTTTTATTTAATTTGGAAAAAATACAAAAAATTCGTTATCTCCGAGCTGGATGGTCGCAAAAATCCACAAAAAATGTTATAAATAAGAGAAAATAAAGCAATATCACATATATAAAACACAAAAATAATGTCACAATTTTCCGTGCAAATTTTCACGAAAAACTGGAAAAGTCACTTTTTTAATTATGGCGAGTTCAGAAATCGTCCAAAAAATCTCAAAGTTGGCAGGCACGGAGAACTAGCGAGCGCGCAAAAGATAGCAGTTGCCGTTTTTTAATATCTGCTCAGGTTTCGCTTCTATGGGTACGCAAAGTTAGCACTTTCTAATTGTTCTAGAATTTTTTCTGAATGTCAAAAAATTTTTCTGTTTCCAGAATATACCTGCTGTTAGTAGTATCTTCTTCTCCACAAAAAAATCACGGTCCTCGGACAGCTGGTTCGGGTACCACGTGCCCACGTGGTACTTGTTTTTCTGGTTTTCCCAGGAAAACCGGGGCCTTCCAGGGAAAACTGACCGACGTGAATGGTGGGGCTCCACTGCCCGCAGCCGGGGACACTTGCAGAATGGAGGTCCTTGCAGTATGTTCCAAGTTATTCGAAGAAAACTGTCACACCACGTGTCAAACAACCTCAAAATAGTTGTTAAAAGCTTAATAGCACTGGAACGGCTATCGTCCCCTTCACGTGCTAAACGTTAACGTGTAGGTGGCACTGAGACGCAACTTTTGATATAAGGCACTTTGCGATCGCGTAAGAAAAACCCACTCAAAACAATTTTTTCGTGCGGAGCGCTTTGGAAAACGATCCGGTCGTCGCGGAGAGTGATGGGCGACTGTGGTTAGGTTAGGTTAGGTTAGGTTAGGTTAGGTTTTTTTTTTTTTTTTTTTTTAAAGTTCGCGCTTTTTCCCCCACTGGGTTAATCTTGTGGGGTCCTTAAATTTCGGATTTCATTTTCGACTAATTTGGAAAAGTGATATTTGTGGTTGTTTACTGTTGAAAAAATTTCGAATGGAATGAAATTTCGATATTAGGGTCATTACATAAGCGCTCGGTTTATTGAGCGGCTTATTATTTAATAAGCCACAGAATGCCCGGATTTCAATATAGATCACAATTAATTATATCGGAATATTTGGCCGTTTGAGAGATGGTGGCAAGACAGCCTACGGGCCTCAGCCCGGTGTCTGCCCCGCCCTCATCTCTCAGTATTAAAATTTTTACATATTTTTTCTAAGTATATAATACATATATATTTTTAATATACTTTTACATATTAATTTATATAAGTGTTTTAACAATACAATTATTTATATATGTATATACAATAGAGTTTCGAATTATATACCGGACAATAACATTACTTATATATATTTATGTTTATACTGAAGATGACAAATGACATATGAATTTATTTAGTAGACAGATAGTTTATTACAGTTATATTAGTTTGAATTGTATTTGAAGAATAAGATTGTTGACTTTATCCAATTTTCACTAGAAAATTGTTTCAAGTACAGTTTCATTTCATAGCGTAGAAGTTTTAGCTTCCATAAAATAGAGAGTAGTTTAATAATATGATATACATAAAGATTTGACATTAAACATAAAGTGTCATGTAAGAATAAATAATTGGATGCATACAATTTCCGTTAGAAAATTGCTGCAATCACATTTTAATTTTAGATAGAATAAGTTTTTTAACATATATTTAAACAAGACAGTTAATATAGTATAATGCATAGTATTTAGTAAGATATAGTATTATGGGATATAAAGAACAGTAAATACATACTTATAAATATTAAACTCTTAGGTAATGAGGCATTTCTTATGTTTTGTTTAGAGATAGGGGTCGAGATTATCAATTCATAAGCAGCTAAGTTCAAGTGGGTGTAAGTTTTTATTTAGTTTTAAGGTTAATTTTTAGAAAAAAGTAATTTTAATTTTATATCAATTTAATTTATAGTTATTTTTTAAAAGTTATTTTATATTTCTTATTTATTTTAACATAATGCCTTACCTTATATTAAATATATAGACAATGCATCATGTATTTTGTTGTGTTTATACGGTGGCCAGAGCATCCCTAGGAGTACGCTATGGCTGCTCTGGCCATCGCTTCCCACTTTTGAAGCACTGGACATGACCTGTCAAAGGCATGGTGGTGCTTTGCTTCGCCGAACTCGCGGGAGCAATTTATGCAACAGGGCTCTTGGCCCTTTCTGCGGCATTTATCGGGTTCGTTCTGTCCGTGCACCTCGCCACATTTCGCACACAGGTCCTGGGTTTCGGGCATCAAGCAGAATCGCTTGGTGTGCCCGAAAGCCAGGCACCTGGTACACTGGACGAGTGGCGTCTGGTCTGCCACAGCGACTCTCTGGAGGTCTATGTAAAGTTGTTTGGCCTCCGTCGCTCTCTTCCAGATAACGGGCGAGGTGCTTATCACCACGTGGTGAAACTGAGAGTGGCGCGATCTCTTCTTGAACTTGATGGTTACGCGGTCGTCCCCGTCGCCGAGGCCCTCAAACAGGGCCCCATTCTGATTCCGAAGGGCGCGAAGGATTTCATGATCATCATGAATCTTCAATACGTCCCTCAGAATCAGAAGAGGGTCCTTGTTTTTGATTTCCTCCACCACGAAGCGACCCGCAACTCCCTCAAGCTTTTCCTTCACCTTGTTTCGTTCTTGGATAGTTCTACACCCCATGATGACCTTTCTTTCCTTAGCCTTCCTCACTTTCTCCACTCTTATCCAGCCCTCCTTGGCGTCCATAGCCTCTCTTATATGTTTTAGGACCTCATCCGCGGTATCGTTCTCGTTTGTGGAGGAGACACATACGGAGTGGAGCGTCTGCGGTGGGGGCGCTGCCTCCCCACAGTGGTTAGCAGCCGCTGCTACACTCGCGTAAGTGGCCGCCTCCTTCCCCTCCTTTTCTCTCTCTTTCTCCCTTTCGTCCTGCTTCTCTATTCTTTCCCTCAGCTCCCTCATTACCCTTCCATTCTCCTTTATCAACCTCTGGTTCTCTTCAATTTTATTCAAAATCTCCTTGTCCAGTGTGCCCGAGGTAGGGACTGGGGCATCGGGGGCCGGTATCCCCGCCGCCCCAGCACCCTGCCTTGCCCGATCTAGTTGCCTCTCGGTGCCACTACTGAATGCCTTTAGGCACTCCTCTAGCGCTGCCACGGCCCCCTCAATCCTATTTTTTATTTCTGTTTTTAAATTTCTTGACAGAAGGATCTGCTCTTTTATTACGTGGCAGCATCTAATCGCCTTATTGAGGCGCGGATCCGGCAACTGCGCGGTTTTAGGAGGTGATGGGGGCGGGTGAACAGCCCCCTTCTTTGAGTTTTGAGACAGGGATCCAACCTTAGATTGGATCCTCTCGATACTCCTCCGCACAGTGCCGGACTCACGCCTCCCTACTTCGGTCTCCGGGCTACTTTCGACCGTGAAGGTCCTCTGCCTATCTTCCCTCTTCTCAAAGGGTGAGCGGAATGTGCTCATATTGGGGAGGTGCGCGCTCAAATTTAAAAAGTAAAATTGAATAAAATAACCACTTGTCACCCGTATAAGATGACAGTCCAAAAAATGTATACAAATTAAAATTCTAAGACTAAGCCAGTAAAATGTTTAAAATATATATAAAGCTAATATTTAAATCTAACAATTCACAAACACTAGGTAGGTCAATAAGAACGCAGTCCTGTTAATTATTAATAAAAATTATAGACACTCAAGTCTAGTCTGGTAACAGTCAAAGTTTAATTTTACAGATCAGATATTGTGTATCAAGTATACACGCGTTAAAATAAAAAGAAAAAAGTCAATAAATTACCAGCAGGTACGAATAACTTCGTACGTCACTTAAACTAAAAGGAAAATAACCTGCACGAACCGGTAACAGCCAGTACCGCGCGACCTCGCTTGACCCCCCCGAGCCAAGCTGATGTGCCTAGGGCAGAAAATCAGGGTGGGCGGGCGGGGCTCGTATTTCTGAAAATCGCGTTTTTCACGAAAACTACGGACCCTAGGCGGTCGTGTGAGGTACCTACGGAAAGGCCTCGTCGGCGGCCACACGGTGGTGCAAAAAGCAGTATAGGCTTTCCTGAAAAATTTTGAAAATAACGCCCAAAAACCGAAAATTGAATTAAAAATTTAGACTAAAAAGTTTATTATTGGGCGAACTGTACCACCTAGAAAGTCGGGAACGGTACCGACGGACAGAGGGCGTCCCAGTGGACACGTTCCAATCGCTAGATGCACAGGTTACGACTGATGGTAAACCAAAATCGAGGAGTTAAGTTTTAGTAGGTAGGTACTAAGTTGACACTTCGCTCCCTCGGGAACACCTTGGAGTATAATCGCCTGAACGGCTCGGCGGTGTAGTTGCCGTCTCCCTTGAGCGTCCCTAGGTGCTAGGCACCCCCTAGACCCTTTGAAAATTCGGAAACTAAAATTAAAATGAAAATTTAATAAACAACCTATGGAATCGACCTAATGATACCAAATACAGATGATGATGTATCCGTGTGGTATGTCGGAAGATAGGTAATGTATCCGCGCACTTGATGGTATACGACTAACACCGAGTGCCCGTAGCAAAAAAGCTAATAAAAAATTGTTTAAAGTTAAAAAGTGGCGAAAATCCCTACTCGGCTGGCGAAATATGGTGTTATTATGCACAGGACTCGCCTGATCTTCTCGTGTGTAGTATCAGAAGACGCGCAAAGTCGTCTCACACAATATGGTGTAATTAGAATTTCAGCGGTCGGTACAAAAAGTTTGGCAACAAGCAAACTTGCTGCCAAAAAACGTTCGAAAATCGCTCAAAGTGACGTAAGTAAGGGATTTTCGTGAAAAATCTATGAAAATTGTGAAAATTTATGGTCGCGCTGAATAGCCGGCAGCGTCCCGAATCTAAATATGTATATATTGTATGAGTTTATCAATGCTAATTAGCTATAAAAATTTTACAAAGTTTTAAATGCGGTTAGGTTTTTTTTTTTTTTTTCGTGGTGGAATGCATTTACGCACTTCGCTCACCCCCCGCGGGGGCAGGGGGCTCGCTTCGTGTGGGACTCCTGGCCGAAGCCAGACTACCCACTAAACCACCACGGTGTTCCTACTTCGCCCAATCCGAGCCGCGGGATAGAATGCTCACCGCGACTCGGCTAGGAACGCCCGCCCTGTTCGGCGGGCTCGCTTCTCGGGGCCCCACCATCCCGGCCATCGTGCCGATATGGTGGGGCCCGTCCTCCTCTTAAGAATGCGCCCCAGGAACACGTAGGGGCGCATTCCGCCACATGAGCATTGGGGCAGCGGGTCCCCCGACCCACCGCCCGTGGCTCCTCTCAGTTGGGGACGCGGGCAAATTGTGCTCGCCGGCGTCCCCTCGCCGGGGGCCTGCGGGGCGGGAGAGTGCGTCCAGCTCGCTCCCGCTCCCGCAAGGCCTCTCTCTTGGCCGCCATCACCTCGCTAGCATACGAGGCGACGGCGGCCCAACAATGTTCGCTGTCGGCCATAGCCGGAATTATAGCCGACAGCGAGAGGTCCTCACCAACAATGTTCGTGAGGGCCATTCTTTGTCCGTCCCACGCCTCACACACGGCCAAAGTATGTTGTGCCGTGTCAGGGTCGCCGCTGGTGCAGTTTCGGCACCGGGGCTCCGATTCCACCCCCACCACCTCCCACAGGTACTTGGCGAAGCAGCCATGACCCGTGAGAAGTTGAGTGAGGTGATACGTTGGAGCCCCATGACCCCTCTCCACCCACTCACGCAGGACGGGCCGAACGGCCCCCACGAGCAGTGTGCTGCTTCTTGTCGCAGCCAACCTATCGGCCCATTTCCGGAAGAGATCGTCGCGAGCCGCCTGTCTCCAGCGATCGATCTCCTCCGGAGCCGGCCGACCTCCAGCAACTCGCCGCATCAGGGCGCCCTCCTCATACACCCTCTTAAGGACACCAGCCTCGAGATCCCAAGGGATACTTCCCGCGATCAAGCACGCCGCCTCGTAAGAGACGGTGTGGTACGCCCGTGCAGCCCTCTGCGCGATGGCGCGCTGCGGACGTCGCAGCAGCGCTACATTTGCTGGGCAGAGGGCGTCCGCCCAGATGGGCGCCCCGTAGAGCGCCTTGGAGCGCACCACTCCGTCGTAGAGACGGCGGCAGGCAGACCCCGGTCCCCCACTGTTGGGCAGCAAGCGCGAGAGCATTCCGGCAAACGCCAGCAACTTTGGTTCCAGCTGCCGGAAATGCTCCGCGAACCGCCACCGACTGTCGAGGATGAGCCCGAGATACTTCAGGCTACTCCCGACAGCGATGGCGGTGCCACCCACCACTATCGTCTGATCTCGAGGCGGCGTCTTCCGAGGCCCGTGGAAGAAGAGGGCCTCGGACTTTTCGAGGGCCACCTTTAACCCAAGCGCCCCGATGCGGCGCACGACAAGGGCGACGCCTGCCGTAGCGAGAACAGCGGCGTCGCGAAACGAAGGGGCCCGCGCGGTGACTAGGGTATCGTCGGCGTAACAGAGTACACCGACCCCCCGAAGATTAGCACCGCGCAAGACCCAGTCATAACCTATATTCCACAGGAGCGGCCCAAGGACCGACCCCTGTGGAACACCACACGTCATGCTTCGGCGGACCACCCCGTCTTGGGCCGGGTAAATGATGACCCGGTCCACGAAGTAGTCCGCAAGGACGCGCCTGAGGTACCACGGGACATTGTGATACCTCAGCGCCTCCGCAATGGTCTCCCAGGGGAGGGTGTTGAAGGCGTTGGCTATATCCAGCGATACAGCCAACAACACCTCTCCCCGGTCGACCGCTTCGTCTACGCCGTCCCGTAGCCGGGATATGGCGTCGAGAGTCGACCTCCCGCGACGGAAGCCGAACTGGCCGTCACTGAGGTTGGGCCCCACCCCCTCAAGGTGACCGACGAGACGCGCAGCGAGCACCCGCTCAAAGAGCTTGCACATCTCGTCGAGCAAAACGATGGGGCGGTAGGCCGACGGCGACTCTGCGGGGCGCCCGTGCTTCTTAAGTAGCACGAGCTTGCCGGTCTTCCATCGTCGCGGCACTCTCCCCGACGCCACACACTCCGACATGAGGGACAGCGTCTCCTCCTCTAGTGCCGGCATGACCGTGGCAATAACCTTCCCAGGGATGCCGTCCGGGCCCGGGGCGCGATTTCTGGACTTGAGTGCCAACATCGCGACCCCTAATTCGGCCTCGGACACGGGAGGTATCGCCACTTCGTCTGCCGGCACCTGGCTTGGTGCTACCATCCGCGGTGGGACCCACTCCTCCCTCGCAGGGAAGAGGGAACTGACCACTCGGCCCAGAAGATTCGGCTCGAGAGTTCTGGTGAGGGGAGGCGCCCATGGCTTGAGTTTCTGGCTCACAGTCTTGTACGGGCGCCCCCACGGGTCTCGGTCGAGGCTCTCGAGCCACTCCCTCCAGGCCTCCTCCTTGGCGGCCTTGATCGCCGAGCTAAGGGCCTCACGGGCGGCCCTATACGCGGCGTGCAGTTGTTCTTCTCGGGCGAGGTCTCTGACAGCCCGCCTTCGGCTGCGGGTGTACTGCCTCTGGGCCGCGTAACTTGCGGTACGCAGCCCGGCTAGGTGGGGACGCCACCAGTACACCTGCCTCCGGGGCGGAATAGGCCTCGCCCTCTGCATCGCCGCGTCGCAGACACGAGTCAGAGCTCCAGCGAGGCGCTCACATCTCGTGTCCACGTCCAGGCCGCTGTCATCAGCAGCCCACCGCTCGACGATAGCCGCCTCTTTGGCCAGCTCGCGGTCTAATGTTCCGAGTCGCCACCGCGGACCTTCCCCTGCCAAGGGGCGGTCGAGTTCCACACGAGTCGCCGAGGCGGGGGAGACGATGTCGAACCGGATGTAGCGATGGTCCGACGCGGTCTCCAACCCCCTGACGACCCGCCAGTTGTTGATACGACGGGCCAGGACAGAACTGGCGAACGAAAGATCGACAATCGATCTGCCCTGAGCCCGCACTAGAGTGTGGACCACCCCCTGGTTCAGTAGCACCAAGCCTTGGGACACCGCCCACTCCATGACCATCTCCCCCCGGTCATCAGTCTCCGGAGATCCCCACGCCCGAGAATGAGCATTGAAATCCCCGGCTACCACAGCCGGGGTGGGGTGCACTTCCACCAGCAGAGCCCCGACCTCAAGGAGCAACTGTTCGAACTCGGCGAGGCTTCTACTAGGGGGACAGTACACCCCAACCACTGCAGCGCCACCCAGCGTGACGAGTACGCACCCACGACCCCTACGCACTATGTCGAAGGGTGGGGCGGTTCGCTGGGCGACGATAGCCACCAAGCCGTTTTGGTCGCTGGCCCAATTCGGGCTTTCGCGAACATAGTACGGCTCGGCGACTACTGCCACTGTCGTCTGCCACTGCGCCATGGATTGGGCCAGAAGGTCCTGGGCATCGGCGCAGTGGTTGACGTTGGCCTGCAGTATGGAGATGGAGTGTGCCATTACGATTGGGCGGTGTCCATCGCCTCCTCATGTTGCGGCAGGGTGGGGGATGTTTTGGGTGCCGTCCCACCTGCTGCTCCGCCTTTTCTTGAGGCCGCCTTCTTACCGGAGGCCGCCTTACACTCTCTGGACCCCAGCCGATGAGCGGACGCCTTCCCCGCCGCCGCACAGACGGGGCAACCGGGCTCCGCGGAGCAGGTGGCCGACTTGTGGCCGGCCTGCCCACAACGGAAGCAGAGCGCACTGCGGTCAATGTCCGCAGTGCACTTGGCCCCAACGTGCCCCGGCTCCAGGCAGCGGAAGCACCGCGCCGGTCTCGGCTCCAAGGTGGTCAGCCTGACCACTGACCACCCGACGAGTACCCGACGGCCATCCGTCAGCCTCTTGGCAGCCTCGATCGGGCACCGCAGCCAGGCAGTGCCTTGGCGACCCCGTGGGCGTTGGATGTCGCCCACCTTAATTGAGGCGGCCGAGCAGCCTCCCTCTGCTGCCAAAGATGTCGCCACCATTTCTTTAGAGGCCGAGTCGCTCAAGCCAGAGATGCGCAACTCTACACACCTCTCCGGCCTGGCGACACGGACCTCCTTTAGCACCTCTCGCAGTTGTGCGGCCAGGTTGTCCGCCTTCCGGGCGCGGTCCTCGCCCGCCACCTCCATGATGCGAGCCCCTGTTGCCGCCTCACGGAACCGGAGGCCGTCTATGCCCAGGGCCTTGAGGTCTATGGCCCCTTCAGCCCTGGACAACACGTCGCGGTAGGTGATGCCCTGCTCCAGTGCGCCCGGCTGCAGCGTGAGTGTGACCGCTGCAGTTGCCGGGGCGCGCAGTTTGCGCGGCTTGCGGGCACCACGCTTCCGCTTCTTAATCACCGGAGCGGTCGGGGGAGCTGTGGCTGGGGCCGACTTCGCCACCTTTGGCCGCGCTGCCACCTTATTCCATGCGGCCACTGGCGCCGCAGTGGGGACCAACGTGGATGCTGAAGGGGACTCTGTGGTGGGCGTCCTCTGGCGGGCAGCTTCCGCCTCTTTGGCTGCGGCTGTTTTCTTCTTGGCGCGGCCCTTCTTCTTTGCCTTCCTCTCCCCCCTGAGCTCGCCAGGGCCTGCTCCTACCTCCATCTGCTCATCTGGCAGACGAGCAGAGTGGGACGGGGGGGAAGGTGGAAGAGGCGGGAGTTCCACTGTAGGCTCTTCAACACTTTCTGATCGAGCTGCCGCTCGTTTATCGGCCTGAAGAGGTGGGCGGATGCGGGTCTCGGGCAGCAGCCGGTCCGCAATCCCCGCAAGCCGCGCGTCAATAAGGAACGCGATTTCGTCGCGTCCCATCGGAGGTGGTGCAGACTGCGCCTGCTGCTGCCAGGCCCGCATTTCCGCCCGCACAGCGGCCAGCTCTGCCTGGAGCTGGGCCACCTCCTCAGACTCTGTGCGAGACCTGAGCACACGCACGTGCTGGAGGATGGTTTCACATGCGAGCTTCAGGTCCCGCACGTACTGCCCCTTCAGGTTGGAACTTTTGGTGGCTATGGTTTGCACCATCCCCACCGCCGCCTCAATGGCACCCGATAACTGATCCGAGCTGAGGGGCTCAGGCGCTGCTGACGACTCACCCGCACTGGGTTGTCGGCTGGGCCCAGGCTGCGGGCTAGGGGTAGGGGTCTCTCTTAGGTAGAGAGACCTCTGCCGCATCCTCTGCAGGTCATCGGCCATCTCTTCCTCCCTCCGCAGTTCTAGCTCCCGCTGCTTGGCCGCGTTCAGTTCGGCCTGGGCTTGCGCCAAGCCTGCGAATTCGCCCGTCGTTATCGGGCGACCACGGGGCCTCTTGGGTGTGTGGGACACCTTTTCCACCTCTGGGACCCGCTTTCTCCAGAATCGTCCCATGGGGGAAGACGAGCGTGAGCCCTCTGGACTGGACACGTCCAGACGGTCCAGCACCACCATCGCCTCTGGGAGAGAGCCGAGAGGCCTCGTGGCCTCCGTCCCGAACTCCATCTCTGCTTCGCGCTCACGCGCCTGTCGCTCGGGAGCTTGGTCCCGGCACGACTCACTGTCACTACCAAGGTTTGACATTGTCCTGAAAAGGACAGTATCAAAAACAAGTCAACCTCAACTGCCGCAAGATAAGCTACCGAGATTCAGTCACCCAACGTGCCACTCCGTTACGGTGGTCACGTTGGGGTCCAGGGCACACGACGGGGACGTACTCGATAGCTCTTGGGGCGTGCCCCAGTATCGGTTAGGTTTTTTTTTTTTTTTTTTTTTTTTTTTTTTTTTTTCGTGGTGGAATGCATTTACGCACTTCGCTCACCCCCCGCGGGGGCAGGGGGCTCGCTTCGTGTGGGACTCCTGGCCGAAGCCAGACTACCCACTAAACCACCACGGTGTTCCTCCTTCGCCCAATCCGAGCCGCGGGATAGAATGCTCACCGCGACTCGGCTAGGAACGCCCGCCCTATTCGGCGGGCTCGCTTCTCGGGGCCCCACCATCCCGGCCATCGTGCCGATATGGTGGGGCCCGTCCTCCTCTTAAGAATGCGCCCCAGGAACACGTAGGGGCGCATTCCGCCACATTAGCATTGGGGCAGCGGGTCCCCCGACCCACCGCCCGTGGCTCCTCTCAGTTGGGGACGCGGGCAAATTGTGCTCGCCGGCGTCCCCTCGCCGGGGGCCTGCGGGGCGGGAGAGTGCGTCCAGCTCGCTCCCGCTCCCGCAAGGCCTCTCTCTTGGCCGCCATCACCTCGCTAGCATACGAGGCGACGGCGGCCCAACAATGTTCGCTGTCGGCCATAGCCGGAATTATAGCCGACAGCGAGAGGTCCTCACCAACAATGCTCGTGAGGGCCGTCCTTTGTCCGTCCCACGCCTCACACACGGCCAAAGTATGTTGTGCCGTGTCAGGGTCGCCGCTGGTGCAGTTTCGGCACCGGGGCTCCGATTCCACCCCCACCACCTCCCACAGGTACTTGGCGAAGCAGCCATGACCCGTGAGAAGTTGAGTGAGGTGATACGTTGGAGCCCCATGACCCCTCTCCACCCACTCACGCAGGACGGGCCGAACGGCCCCCACGAGCAGTGTGCTGCTTCTTGTCGCAGCCAACCTATCGGCCCATTTCTGGAAGAGATCGTCGCGAGCCGCCTGTCTCCAGCGATCGATCTCCTCCGGAGCCGGCCGACCTCCAGCAACTCGCCGCATCAGGGCGCCCTCCTCGTACACCCTCTTAAGGACGCCAGCCTCGAGATCCCAAGGGATACTTCCCGCGATCAAGCACGCCGCCTCGTAAGAGACGGTGTGGTACGCCCGTGCAGCCCTCTGCGCGATGGCGCGCTGCGGACGTCGCAGCAGCGCTACATTTGCTGGGCAGAGGGCGTCCGCCCAGATGGGCGCCCCGTAGAGCGCCTTGGAGCGCACCACTCCATCGTAGAGACGGCGGCAGGCAGACCCCGGTCCCCCACTATTGGGCAGCAAACGCGAGAGCATTCCGGCAAACGCCAGCAACTTTGGTTCCAGCTGCCGGAAATGCTCCGCGAACCGCCACCGACTGTCGAGGATGAGCCCGAGATATTTCAGGCTGCTCCCGACAGCGATGGCAGTGCCACCCACCACTATCGTCTGATCTCGAGGCGGCACCTTCCGAGGCCCATGAAAGAAGACGGCCTCGGATTTTTCAAGGGCCACCTTTAATCCGAGCGCCCCGATGCGGCGCACGACATGGGCGACGCCTGCCGTGGCGAGAACGGCGGCGTCACGGAACGAAGGGGCCCGCGCGGTGACTAGGGTATCGTCGGCGTAACAGAGTACACCGACCCCCCGAAGATTAGCACCGCGCAGGACCCAGTCATAACCTATATTCCACAGGAGCGGCCCAAGGACCGACCCCTGTGGAACACCACACGACATACTTTGGCGGACAACTCCGTTTTGGGCCGGATAGATGATGATCCGGTCCACGAAGTAGTCCGCAAGGACTCGCCTGAGATACAACGGTACATTGTGGTACCTCAGCGCCTCCGCAATGGTCTCCCAGGGGAGGGTGTTGAAGGCGTTGGCTATATCCAACGATACAGCCAACAACACCTCACCCCGGTCGACCGCTTCGTCTACGCCGTCCCGCAGCCGGGATATGGCGTCGAGAGTCGACCTCCCGCGACGGAAGCCGAACTGGCCGTCACTGAGGTTGGGCCCCGCCCCCTCAAGGTGACCGACGAGACGCGCAGCGAGCACCCGCTCAAAGAGCTTGCACATCTCGTCGAGCAAAACGATGGGGCGGTAGGCCGACGGCGACTCGGCAGGGCGCCCGTGCTTCTTAAGTAGCACGAGCTTGCCGGTCTTCCATCGTCGCGGCACTCTCCCCGACGCCACACACTCCGACATGAGGGACAGCGTCTCCTCCTCTAGTGCCGGCATGACCGTGGCAATAACCTTCCCAGGGATGCCGTCCGGGCCCGGGGCGCGATTTCTGGACTTGAGTGCCAACATCGCGACCCCTAATTCGGCCTCGGACACGGGAGGTATTGCCACTTCGTCTGCCGGCACCTGGCTTGGTGCCACCATCCGCGGTGGGACCCACTCCTCCCTCGCAGGGAAGAGGGAACTGACCACTCGGCCCAGAAGATTCGGCTCGAGAGTTCTGGTGAGGGGAGGCGCCCATGGCTTGAGTTTCTGACTCACAGTCTTGTACGGGCGCCCCCACGGGTCTCGGTCGAGGCTCTCGAGCCACTCCCTCCAGGCCTCCTCCTTGGCGGCCTTGATCGCCGAGCTAAGGGCCTCACGGGCGGCCCTATACGCGGCGTGCAGCTGTTCTTCTCGGGCGAGGTCTCTGACAGCCCGCCTTCGGCTGCGGGTGTACTGCCTCTGGGCCGCGTAACTTGCGGTACGCAGCCCGGCTAGGTGGGGACGCCACCAGTACACCTGCCTCCGGGGCGGAATAGGCCTCGCCCTCTGCATCGCCGCGTCGCAGACACGAGTCAGAGCTCCAGCGAGGAGCTCACATCTCGCGTCCACGTCCAGGCCGCTGTCATCAGCAGCCCACCGCTCGACGATAGCCGCCTCTTTTGCCAGCTCGCGGTCTAATGTTCCGAGTCGCCACCGCGGACCTTCCCCTGCCAAGGGGCGGTCGAGTTCCACACGAGGCGCCGAGGCGGGGGAGACGATGTCGAACCGGATGTAGCGATGGTCCGACGCGGTCTCCAACCCCCTGACGACCCGCCAGTTGTTGATACGACGGGCCAGGACAGAACTGGCGAACGAAAGATCGACAATCGATCTGCCCTGAGCCCGCACGAGAGTGTGGACCACCCCCTGGTTCAGAAGCTCCAAGCCTTGGGACACCGCCCACTCCATCACCATCTCACCCCGGTCATCAGTCTCCGGAGATCCCCACGCCCGAGAATGAGCGTTGAAATCCCCGGCCACCACAGCCGGGGTGGGGTGCACTTCCACCAGCAGAGCCCCGACCTCAAGGAGCAACTGCTCGAACTCGGCGAGGCTTCTACTAGGGGGACAGTACACCCCAACCACTGCAGCGCCACCCAGCGTGACGAGTACGCACCCACGACCCCTCCGCACTATGTCGAAGGGTGGGGCGGCTCGCTGGGCGACGATAGCCACCAAGCCGTTTTGGTCGCTGGCCCAGTTCGGGCTTTCGCGAACGTAGTACGGCTCGGCGACTACTGCCACTGTCGTCTGCCACTGCGCCATGGATTGGGCCAGAAGGTCCTGGGCATCGGCGCAGTGGTTGACGTTGGCCTGCAGTATGGAGATGGAATGTGCCATTACGATTGGGCGGTGTCCATCGCCTCCTCATTTTGCGGCAGGGTGGAGGATATTTTCGGTTCCGTCCCACCTGCTGCTCCGCCTTTTCTTGAGGCCGCCTTCTTACCGGAGGCCGCCTTCTTACCAGAAGACGTCTTGCACTCGCCGGACCCCAGCCGATGAGCGGACGCCTTCCCCGCCGCTGCACAGACGGGGCAACCGGGCTCCGCGGAGCAAGTGGCCGACTTGTGGTCGGCCTGCCCACAACGGAAGCAGAGCGCACTGCGGTCAATGTCCGCAGTGCACTTGGCCCCAACGTGCCCCGGCTCCAGGCAGCGGAAGCACCGCGCCGGTCTCGGCTCCAAGGTGGTCAGCCTGACCACTGACCACCCGACGAGTACCCGACGGCCGTCCGTCAGCCTCTTGGCGGCCTCGATCGGACACCGCAGCCAGGCAGTGCCTTGGCGACCCCGTGGGCGTTGGATGTCGCCCACTTTTATGCAATCAGCGGAGCAGCCTCCCTCCGCCGCCAACGACGCTGCCACCGATTCTTTTGAGGCCGAGTCGCTCAAGCCAGAGATGCGCAGCTCCACGCACCTCTCCGGCCTGGCGACCCGGACCTCCTCAAGCACTTCCCGAAGTTTCGCGGCCAGATTATCCGCCTTTCGAGTTCGGTCTTCGCCAGCCACCTCCAATATGGCCTTAAGATCTATGGCCCTTTCGGCCTTGGCCAACACGTCTTTATACGTGATGCCCTGCTCCCGCGCGGCCGGCTGCAGCGTGACGGTGACCGCTGCAGTTGCCGGGGCGCGCAGTTTGCGCGGCTTGCGGGCACCACGCTTCGTCTTTTCAGCGGTCGGGGGAGATGTGGCTGGGGCCGACTTTGCCACCTTTGGCCGCGCTGCCACCTTATTCCATGCGGCCAGCGCGACCGCAGTGGGGACCGACGGGGACGCCGAGGGGGACTCTGTGGCGGGCGTCTTCTGGCGGGCAGCTTCCGCCTCTTTGGCTGCGGCTGTCTTCTTCTTGGCGCGGCCCTTCTTTTTTGCCTTCCTCTCCCCCCTGGGCTCGTCAGGGCCTGCTCCTACCTCCATCTGCTCATCTGGCAGACGAGCAGAGTGGGACGGGGGGGAAGGTGGAAGAGGCGGGAGTTCCACAGTAGGCTCTTCAACACTTGCGGATCGAGCCGCCACTCGTTTATCCGCCTGCAGAGGTGGGCGGATGCGGGTCTCGGGCAGCAGCCGGTCCGCAATACCCGCAAGCCGCGCGTCTATCAGGAACGCGATTTCGTCGCGTCCCATCGGGGGTGGTGCAGCCTGCGCCTGCTGCTGCCAGGCCCGCATTTCCGCCCGCACAGCGGCCAGCTCTGCCTGGAGCTGGGCCACCTCCTCAGATTCTGTGCGAGACCTGAGCACACGCACGTGCTGGAGAATAGATTCACATGCGAGCTTCAGGTCCCGCACGTACTGCCCCTTCAAATTAGAGCTTTTTGTGGCGATGGTTTGCACCATCCCCACCGCCGCCTCAATGGCACCAGATAACTGCTCCGAGCTTAGGGGCTCAGGAGCTGCTGACGACTCACCCGCATTGGGCTGTCGGCTGGGCCCAGGCTGTGGGCTAGGAGTAGGGGTCTCTCTTAGGTAGAGAGACCTCTGCCGCATCCGCTGAAGGTCGTCAGCCATCTCCTCCTCCCTCCGCAGTTCCAGCTCCCGCTGCTTGGCCGCGTTAAGTTCGGCCTGGGCTTGCGCCAGGCCAGCGAATTCGCCCGTCGTTATCGGGCGACCGCGGGGCTTCTTGGGTGTATGGGACACCTTTTCTACCTCTGGGACCCGCTTTCTCCAGAATCGTCCCATGGGGGACGACGAACGTGAGCCCTCTGGACTGGACACGTCCAGACGGTCCAGCACCACCACCGCCTCTGGGAGAGAGCCGAGAGACCTCGTGTCCTCTGTCCCAACCTCCATCTCTTCCTGTCGCTCGGGAGCTTGGTCCCGGCACGACTCACTGTCACTAGCAATGTTAGACATTGTCCTGAAAAGGACAGTATCAAAAAACAAGTCAACCTCAACTGCCGCAAGATAAGCTACCGAGATTTAGTCACCCAACGTGCCACTCCGTTACGGTGGTCACGTTGGGGTCCAGGGCACACGACGGGGACGTACTCGATAGCTCTTGGGGCGTGCCCCGTATCGGTTAGGTTAGGTTTTTTTTTTTTTTTTTTTTTTCTCGTGGTGGAATGCATTTACGCACTTCGCTCACCCCCCGCGGGGGCAGGGGGCTCGCTTCGTGTGGGACTCCTGGCCGAAGCCAGACTACCCACTAAACCACCACGGTGTTCCTCCTTCGCCCAATCCGAGCCGCGGGATAGAATGCTCACCGCGACTCGGCTAGGAACGCCCGCCCTGTTCGGCGGGCTCGCTTCTCGGGGCCCCACCATCCCGGCCATCGTGCCGATATGGTGGGGCCCGTCCTCCTCTTAAGAATGCGCCCCAGGAACACGTAGGGGCGCATTCCGCCACATTAGCATTGGGGCAGCGGGTCCCCCGACCCACCGCCCGTGGCTCCTCTCAGTTGGGGACGCGGGCAAATTGTGCTCGCCGGCGTCCCCTCGCCGGGGGCCTGCGGGGCGGGAGAGTGCGTCCAGCTCGCTCCCGCTCCCGCAAGGCCTCTCTCTTGGCCGCCATCACCTCGCTAGCATACGAGGCGACGGCGGCCCAACACTGTTCGCTGTCGGCCATAGCCGGAATTATGGCCGCCAGCGAGAGGTCCTCACCAACAATGTTCGTGAGGGCCGTCCTTTGTCCGTCCCATGCCTCACACACGGCCAATGTATGGTGTGCCGTGTCAGGGTCGCCGCTGGTGCAATTTCGGCACCGGGGCTCCGATTCCACCCCCACCACCTCCCACAGGTACTTGGCGAAGCAGCCATGACCCGTGAGAAGTTGAGTGAGGTGATATGTTGGAGCCCCATGACCCCTCTCCACCCACTCACGCAGGACAGGCCGAACGGCCCCCACGAGCAGTGTGCTGCTTCTTGTCGAAGGCAACCTTTCGGCCCATTGCCGGAAGAGATCGTCGCGAGCCGCCTGTCTCCAGCGATCGATCTCCTCCGGAGCTGGCCGACCTCCAGCAACTCGCCGCATCAGCGCGCCCTCCTCGTACACCCTCTTAAGGACGCCAGCCTCGAGATCCCAAGGGATACTTCCCGCAATCAAGCACGCCGCCTCGTAGGAGACGGTGTGGTACGCCCGTGCAGCCCTCTGCGCGATGGCGCGCTGCGGACGTCGCAGCAGCGCTACATTTGCTGGGCAGAGGGCGTCCGCCCAGATGGGCGCCCCGTAGAGCGCCTTGGAGCGCACCACTCCGTCGTAGAGACGGCGGCACGCAGACCCCGGACCTCCACTGTTGGGCAGCAAGCGCGAGAGCATTCCGGCAAACGCCAGCAACTTTGGTTCCAGCTGCCGGAAATGCTCCGCGAACCGCCACCGACTGTCGAGGATGAGCCCGAGATACTTCAGGCTGCTCCCAACAGCGATGGTGGTGCCACCCACCACTATCGTCTGATCTCGAGGCGGTGTCTTCCGAGGCCCATGGAAGAAGATGGCCTCGGACTTTGCGAGGGCCACCTTTAATCCGAGCGCCCCGATGCGGCGCACGACATGGGCGACGCCTGCCGTGGCGAGGACGGCGGCGTCGCGGAACGAGGGGGCCCGCGCGGTGACTAGGGTATCGTCGGCGTAACAGAGTACACCGACTCCCCGAAGATTAGCACCGCGCAGGACCCAGTCATAACCTATATTCCACAGGAGCGGCCCAAGGACCGACCCCTGTGGAACACCACACGTCATGCTTCGGCGGACCACCCCGTCTTGGGCCGGGTAGATGATGACCCGGTCCACGAAGTAGTCCGCAAGGACGCGCCTGAGGTACCACGGGACATTGTGATACCTCAGCGCCTCCGCAATGGTCTCCCAGGGGAGGGTGTTGAAGGCGTTGGCTATATCCAGCGATACAGCCAACAACACCTCTCCCCGGTCGACCGCTTCGTCTACGCCATCCCGCAGCCGGGATATGGCATCGAGAGTCGACCTCCCGCGACGGAAGCCGAACTGGCCGTCACTCAGGTTGGGCCCCGCCCCCTCAAGGTGACCGACGAGACGCGCAGCGAGCACCCGCTCAAAGAGCTTGCACATCTCGTCGAGCAAAACGATGGGGCGGTAGGCCGACGGCGACTCGGCAGGGCGCCCGTGCTTCTTAAGTAGCACGAGCTTGCCGGTCTTCCATCGTCGCGGCACTCTCCCCGACGCCACACACTCCGACATGAGGGACAGCGTCTCCTCCTCTAGTGCCGGCATGACCGTGGCAATAACCTTCCCAGGGATGCCGTCCGGGCCCGGGGCGCGATTTCTGGACTTGAGTGCCAACATCGCGACCCCTAATTCGGCCTCGGACACGGGAGGTATCGCCACTTCGTCTGCCGGCACCTGGCTTGGTGCTACCATCCGCGGTGGGACCCACTCCTCCCTTGCAGGGAAGAGGGAACTGACCACTCGGCCCAGAAGATTCGGCTCGAGAGTTCTGGTGAGGGGAGGCGCCCAAGGCTTGAGTTTCTGACTCACAGTCTTGTACGGGCGCCCCCACGGGTCTCGGTCGAGGCTCTCGAGCCACTCCCTCCAAGCCTCCTCCTTGGCGGCCTTGATCGCCGAGCTAAGGGCCTCACGAGCGGCCCTATACGCGGCGTGCAGCTGTTCTTCTCGGGCGAGGTCTCTGACAGCCCGCCTTCGGCTGCGGGTGTACTGCCTCTGGGCCGCGTAACTTGCGGTACGCAGCCCGGCTAGGTGGGGACGCCACCAGTACACCTGCCTCCGGGGCGGAATAGGCCTCGCCCTCTGCATCGCCGCGTCGCAGACACGAGTCAGAGCTCCAGCAAGGCGCTCACATCTCGCGTCCACGTCCAGGCCGCTGTCATCAGCAGCCCACCGCTCGACGATAGCCGCCTCTTTGGCCAGCTCGCGGTCTAATGTTCCGAGTCGCCACCGCGGACCTTCCCCTGTCAAGGGGCGGTCGAGTTCCACACGAGCCGCCGAGGCGGGGGAGACGATGTCGAACCGGATGTAGCGATGGTCCGACGCGGTCTCCAACCCCCTGACGACCCGCCAGTTGTTGATACGACGGGCCAGGACAGAACTGGCGAACGAAAGATCGACAATCGATCTGCCCTGAGCCCGCACTAGAGTGTGGACCACCCCCTGGTTCAGTAGCACCAAGCCTTGGGACACCGCCCACTCCATGACCATCTCCCCCCGGTCATCAGTCTCCGGAGATCCCCACGCCCGAGAATGAGCGTTGAAATCCCCGGCCACCACAGCCGGGGTGGGGTGCACTTCGACCAGCAGAGCCCCGACCTCAAGGAGCAACTGCTCGAACTCGGCGAGGCTTCTACTAGGGGGACAGTACACCCCGACCACTGCAGCGCCACCCAGCGTGACGAGTACGCACCCACGACCCCTCCGCACTATGTCGAAGGGTGGGGCGGCTCGCTGGGCGACGATAGCCACCAAGCCGTTTTGGTCGCTGGCCCAGTTCGGGCTTTCGCGAACGTAGTACGGCTCGGCGACTACTGCCACTGTCGTCTGCCACTGCGCCATGGATTGGGCCAGAAGGTCCTGGGCATCGGCGCAGTGGTTGACGTTGGCCTGCAGTATGGAGATGGAGTGTGCCATTACGATTGGGCGGTGTCCATCGCCTCCTCATGTTGCGGCAGGGTGGGGGATGTTTTGGGTGCCGTCCCACCTGCTGCTCCGCCTTTTCTTGAGGCCGCCTTCTTACCGGAGGCCGCCTTACACTCTCTGGACCCCAGCCGATGAGCGGACGCCTTCCCCGCCGCCGCACAGACGGGGCAACCGGGCTCCGCGGAGCAGGTGGCCGACTTGTGGCCGGCCTGCCCACAACGGAAGCAGAGCGCACTGCGGTCACTGTCGGCAGTGCACTTGGCCCCAACGTGCCCCGGCTCCAGGCAGCGGAAGCACCGCGCCGGTCTCGGCTCCAAGGTGGTCAGCCTGACCACTGACCACCCGACGAAAACCCGACGGCCGTCCGTCAGCCTCTTGGCAGCCTCGATCGGGCACCGCAGCCATGCAGTGCCTTGGCGACCCCGTGGGCGTTGGATGTCGCCCACCTTAATTGAGGCGGCTGAGCAGCCTCCCTCCGCTGCCAACGATGTCGCCACCATTTCCTTAGAGGCCGAGTCGCTCAAGCCAGAGATGCGCAGCTCCACACAGCAGGCACAGGCAGGGGGCTCGCTTCGTGTGGGACTCCTGGCCGAAGCCAGACTACCCACTAAACCACCACGGTGTTCCTCCTTCGCCCAATCCGAGCCGCGGGATAGAATGCTCACCGCGACTCGGCTAGGAACGCCCGCCCTATTCGGCGGGCTCGCTTCTCGGGGCCCCACCATCCCGGCCATCGTGCCGATATGGTGGGGCCCGTCCTCCTCTTAAGAATGCGCCCCAGGAACACGTAGGGGCGCATTCCGCCACATTAGCATTGGGGCAGCGGGTCCCCCGACCCACCGCCCGTGGCTCCTCTCAGTTGGGGACGCGGGCAAATTGTGCTCGCCGGCGTCCCCTCGCCGGGGGCCTGCGGGGCGGGAGAGTGCGTCCAGCTCGCTCCCGCTCCCGCAAGGCCTCTCTCTTGGCCGCCATCACCTCGCTAGCATACGAGGCGACGGCGGCCCAACAATGTTCGCTGTCGGCCATAGCCGGAATTATAGCCGACAGCGAGAGGTCCTCACCAACAATGCTCGTGAGGGCCGTCCTTTGTCCGTCCCACGCCTCACACACGGCCAAAGTATGTTGTGCCGTGTCAGGGTCGCCGCTGGTGCAGTTTCGGCACCGGGGCTCCGATTCCACCCCCACCACCTCCCACAGGTACTTGGCGAAGCAGCCATGACCCGTGAGAAGTTGAGTGAGGTGATACGTTGGAGCCCCATGACCCCTCTCCACCCACTCACGCAGGACGGGCCGAACGGCCCCCACGAGCAGTGTGCTGCTTCTTGTCGCAGCCAACCTATCGGCCCATTTCTGGAAGAGATCGTCGCGAGCCGCCTGTCTCCAGCGATCGATCTCCTCCGGAGCCGGCCGACCTCCAGCAACTCGCCGCATCAGGGCGCCCTCCTCGTACACCCTCTTAAGGACGCCAGCCTCGAGATCCCAAGGGATACTTCCCGCGATCAAGCACGCCGCCTCGTAAGAGACGGTGTGGTACGCCCGTGCAGCCCTCTGCGCGATGGCGCGCTGCGGACGTCGCAGCAGCGCTACATTTGCTGGGCAGAGGGCGTCCGCCCAGATGGGCGCCCCGTAGAGCGCCTTGGAGCGCACCACTCCATCGTAGAGACGGCGGCAGGCAGACCCCGGTCCCCCACTATTGGGCAGCAAACGCGAGAGCATTCCGGCAAACGCCAGCAACTTTGGTTCCAGCTGCCGGAAATGCTCCGCGAACCGCCACCGACTGTCGAGGATGAGCCCGAGATATTTCAGGCTGCTCCCGACAGCGATGGCAGTGCCACCCACCACTATCGTCTGATCTCGAGGCGGCACCTTCCGAGGCCCATGAAAGAAGACGGCCTCGGATTTTTCAAGGGCCACCTTTAATCCGAGCGCCCCGATGCGGCGCACGACATGGGCGACGCCTGCCGTGGCGAGAACGGCGGCGTCACGGAACGAAGGGGCCCGCGCGGTGACTAGGGTATCGTCGGCGTAACAGAGTACACCGACCCCCCGAAGATTAGCACCGCGCAGGACCCAGTCATAACCTATATTCCACAGGAGCGGCCCAAGGACCGACCCCTGTGGAACACCACACGACATACTTTGGCGGACAACTCCGTTTTGGGCCGGATAGATGATGATCCGGTCCACGAAGTAGTCCGCAAGGACTCGCCTGAGATACAACGGTACATTGTGGTACCTCAGCGCCTCCGCAATGGTCTCCCAGGGGAGGGTGTTGAAGGCGTTGGCTATATCCAACGATACAGCCAACAACACCTCACCCCGGTCGACCGCTTCGTCTACGCCGTCCCGCAGCCGGGATATGGCGTCGAGAGTCGACCTCCCGCGACGGAAGCCGAACTGGCCGTCACTGAGGTTGGGCCCCGCCCCCTCAAGGTGACCGACGAGACGCGCAGCGAGCACCCGCTCAAAGAGCTTGCACATCTCGTCGAGCAAAACGATGGGGCGGTAGGCCGACGGCGACTCGGCAGGGCGCCCGTGCTTCTTAAGTAGCACGAGCTTGCCGGTCTTCCATCGTCGCGGCACTCTCCCCGACGCCACACACTCCGACATGAGGGACAGCGTCTCCTCCTCTAGTGCCGGCATGACCGTGGCAATAACCTTCCCAGGGATGCCGTCCGGGCCCGGGGCGCGATTTCTGGACTTGAGTGCCAACATCGCGACCCCTAATTCGGCCTCGGACACGGGAGGTATTGCCACTTCGTCTGCCGGCACCTGGCTTGGTGCCACCATCCGCGGTGGGACCCACTCCTCCCTCGCAGGGAAGAGGGAACTGACCACTCGGCCCAGAAGATTCGGCTCGAGAGTTCTGGTGAGGGGAGGCGCCCATGGCTTGAGTTTCTGACTCACAGTCTTGTACGGGCGCCCCCACGGGTCTCGGTCGAGGCTCTCGAGCCACTCCCTCCAGGCCTCCTCCTTGGCGGCCTTGATCGCCGAGCTAAGGGCCTCACGGGCGGCCCTATACGCGGCGTGCAGCTGTTCTTCTCGGGCGAGGTCTCTGACAGCCCGCCTTCGGCTGCGGGTGTACTGCCTCTGGGCCGCGTAACTTGCGGTACGCAGCCCGGCTAGGTGGGGACGCCACCAGTACACCTGCCTCCGGGGCGGAATAGGCCTCGCCCTCTGCATCGCCGCGTCGCAGACACGAGTCAGAGCTCCAGCGAGGAGCTCACATCTCGCGTCCACGTCCAGGCCGCTGTCATCAGCAGCCCACCGCTCGACGATAGCCGCCTCTTTTGCCAGCTCGCGGTCTAATGTTCCGAGTCGCCACCGCGGACCTTCCCCTGCCAAGGGGCGGTCGAGTTCCACACGAGGCGCCGAGGCGGGGGAGACGATGTCGAACCGGATGTAGCGATGGTCCGACGCGGTCTCCAACCCCCTGACGACCCGCCAGTTGTTGATACGACGGGCCAGGACAGAACTGGCGAACGAAAGATCGACAATCGATCTGCCCTGAGCCCGCACGAGAGTGTGGACCACCCCCTGGTTCAGAAGCTCCAAGCCTTGGGACACCGCCCACTCCATCACCATCTCACCCCGGTCATCAGTCTCCGGAGATCCCCACGCCCGAGAATGAGCGTTGAAATCCCCGGCCACCACAGCCGGGGTGGGGTGCACTTCCACCAGCAGAGCCCCGACCTCAAGGAGCAACTGCTCGAACTCGGCGAGGCTTCTACTAGGGGGACAGTACACCCCAACCACTGCAGCGCCACCCAGCGTGACGAGTACGCACCCACGACCCCTCCGCACTATGTCGAAGGGTGGGGCGGCTCGCTGGGCGACGATAGCCACCAAGCCGTTTTGGTCGCTGGCCCAGTTCGGGCTTTCGCGAACGTAGTACGGCTCGGCGACTACTGCCACTGTCGTCTGCCACTGCGCCATGGATTGGGCCAGAAGGTCCTGGGCATCGGCGCAGTGGTTGACGTTGGCCTGCAGTATGGAGATGGAATGTGCCATTACGATTGGGCGGTGTCCATCGCCTCCTCATTTTGCGGCAGGGTGGAGGATATTTTCGGTTCCGTCCCACCTGCTGCTCCGCCTTTTCTTGAGGCCGCCTTCTTACCGGAGGCCGCCTTCTTACCAGAAGACGTCTTGCACTCGCCGGACCCCAGCCGATGAGCGGACGCCTTCCCCGCCGCTGCACAGACGGGGCAACCGGGCTCCGCGGAGCAAGTGGCCGACTTGTGGTCGGCCTGCCCACAACGGAAGCAGAGCGCACTGCGGTCAATGTCCGCAGTGCACTTGGCCCCAACGTGCCCCGGCTCCAGGCAGCGGAAGCACCGCGCCGGTCTCGGCTCCAAGGTGGTCAGCCTGACCACTGACCACCCGACGAGTACCCGACGGCCGTCCGTCAGCCTCTTGGCGGCCTCGATCGGACACCGCAGCCAGGCAGTGCCTTGGCGACCCCGTGGGCGTTGGATGTCGCCCACTTTTATGCAATCAGCGGAGCAGCCTCCCTCCGCCGCCAACGACGCTGCCACCGATTCTTTTGAGGCCGAGTCGCTCAAGCCAGAGATGCGCAGCTCCACGCACCTCTCCGGCCTGGCGACCCGGACCTCCTCAAGCACTTCCCGAAGTTTCGCGGCCAGATTATCCGCCTTTCGAGTTCGGTCTTCGCCAGCCACCTCCAATATGGCCTTAAGATCTATGGCCCTTTCGGCCTTGGCCAACACGTCTTTATACGTGATGCCCTGCTCCCGCGCGGCCGGCTGCAGCGTGACGGTGACCGCTGCAGTTGCCGGGGCGCGCAGTTTGCGCGGCTTGCGGGCACCACGCTTCGTCTTTTCAGCGGTCGGGGGAGATGTGGCTGGGGCCGACTTTGCCACCTTTGGCCGCGCTGCCACCTTATTCCATGCGGCCAGCGCGACCGCAGTGGGGACCGACGGGGACGCCGAGGGGGACTCTGTGGCGGGCGTCTTCTGGCGGGCAGCTTCCGCCTCTTTGGCTGCGGCTGTCTTCTTCTTGGCGCGGCCCTTCTTTTTTGCCTTCCTCTCCCCCCTGGGCTCGTCAGGGCCTGCTCCTACCTCCATCTGCTCATCTGGCAGACGAGCAGAGTGGGACGGGGGGGAAGGTGGAAGAGGCGGGAGTTCCACAGTAGGCTCTTCAACACTTGCGGATCGAGCCGCCACTCGTTTATCCGCCTGCAGAGGTGGGCGGATGCGGGTCTCGGGCAGCAGCCGGTCCGCAATACCCGCAAGCCGCGCGTCTATCAGGAACGCGATTTCGTCGCGTCCCATCGGGGGTGGTGCAGCCTGCGCCTGCTGCTGCCAGGCCCGCATTTCCGCCCGCACAGCGGCCAGCTCTGCCTGGAGCTGGGCCACCTCCTCAGATTCTGTGCGAGACCTGAGCACACGCACGTGCTGGAGAATAGATTCACATGCGAGCTTCAGGTCCCGCACGTACTGCCCCTTCAAATTAGAGCTTTTTGTGGCGATGGTTTGCACCATCCCCACCGCCGCCTCAATGGCACCAGATAACTGCTCCGAGCTTAGGGGCTCAGGAGCTGCTGACGACTCACCCGCATTGGGCTGTCGGCTGGGCCCAGGCTGTGGGCTAGGAGTAGGGGTCTCTCTTAGGTAGAGAGACCTCTGCCGCATCCGCTGAAGGTCGTCAGCCATCTCCTCCTCCCTCCGCAGTTCCAGCTCCCGCTGCTTGGCCGCGTTAAGTTCGGCCTGGGCTTGCGCCAGGCCAGCGAATTCGCCCGTCGTTATCGGGCGACCGCGGGGCTTCTTGGGTGTATGGGACACCTTTTCTACCTCTGGGACCCGCTTTCTCCAGAATCGTCCCATGGGGGACGACGAACGTGAGCCCTCTGGACTGGACACGTCCAGACGGTCCAGCACCACCACCGCCTCTGGGAGAGAGCCGAGAGACCTCGTGTCCTCTGTCCCAACCTCCATCTCTTCCTGTCGCTCGGGAGCTTGGTCCCGGCACGACTCACTGTCACTAGCAATGTTAGACATTGTCCTGAAAAGGACAGTATCAAAAAACAAGTCAACCTCAACTGCCGCAAGATAAGCTACCGAGATTTAGTCACCCAACGTGCCACTCCGTTACGGTGGTCACGTTGGGGTCCAGGGCACACGACGGGGACGTACTCGATAGCTCTTGGGGCGTGCCCCGTATCGGTTAGGTTAGGTTTTTTTTTTTTTTTTTTTTTTCTCGTGGTGGAATGCATTTACGCACTTCGCTCACCCCCCGCGGGGGCAGGGGGCTCGCTTCGTGTGGGACTCCTGGCCGAAGCCAGACTACCCACTAAACCACCACGGTGTTCCTCCTTCGCCCAATCCGAGCCGCGGGATAGAATGCTCACCGCGACTCGGCTAGGAACGCCCGCCCTGTTCGGCGGGCTCGCTTCTCGGGGCCCCACCATCCCGGCCATCGTGCCGATATGGTGGGGCCCGTCCTCCTCTTAAGAATGCGCCCCAGGAACACGTAGGGGCGCATTCCGCCACATTAGCATTGGGGCAGCGGGTCCCCCGACCCACCGCCCGTGGCTCCTCTCAGTTGGGGACGCGGGCAAATTGTGCTCGCCGGCGTCCCCTCGCCGGGGGCCTGCGGGGCGGGAGAGTGCGTCCAGCTCGCTCCCGCTCCCGCAAGGCCTCTCTCTTGGCCGCCATCACCTCGCTAGCATACGAGGCGACGGCGGCCCAACACTGTTCGCTGTCGGCCATAGCCGGAATTATGGCCGCCAGCGAGAGGTCCTCACCAACAATGTTCGTGAGGGCCGTCCTTTGTCCGTCCCATGCCTCACACACGGCCAATGTATGGTGTGCCGTGTCAGGGTCGCCGCTGGTGCAATTTCGGCACCGGGGCTCCGATTCCACCCCCACCACCTCCCACAGGTACTTGGCGAAGCAGCCATGACCCGTGAGAAGTTGAGTGAGGTGATATGTTGGAGCCCCATGACCCCTCTCCACCCACTCACGCAGGACAGGCCGAACGGCCCCCACGAGCAGTGTGCTGCTTCTTGTCGAAGGCAACCTTTCGGCCCATTGCCGGAAGAGATCGTCGCGAGCCGCCTGTCTCCAGCGATCGATCTCCTCCGGAGCTGGCCGACCTCCAGCAACTCGCCGCATCAGCGCGCCCTCCTCGTACACCCTCTTAAGGACGCCAGCCTCGAGATCCCAAGGGATACTTCCCGCAATCAAGCACGCCGCCTCGTAGGAGACGGTGTGGTACGCCCGTGCAGCCCTCTGCGCGATGGCGCGCTGCGGACGTCGCAGCAGCGCTACATTTGCTGGGCAGAGGGCGTCCGCCCAGATGGGCGCCCCGTAGAGCGCCTTGGAGCGCACCACTCCGTCGTAGAGACGGCGGCACGCAGACCCCGGACCTCCACTGTTGGGCAGCAAGCGCGAGAGCATTCCGGCAAACGCCAGCAACTTTGGTTCCAGCTGCCGGAAATGCTCCGCGAACCGCCACCGACTGTCGAGGATGAGCCCGAGATACTTCAGGCTGCTCCCAACAGCGATGGTGGTGCCACCCACCACTATCGTCTGATCTCGAGGCGGTGTCTTCCGAGGCCCATGGAAGAAGATGGCCTCGGACTTTGCGAGGGCCACCTTTAATCCGAGCGCCCCGATGCGGCGCACGACATGGGCGACGCCTGCCGTGGCGAGGACGGCGGCGTCGCGGAACGAGGGGGCCCGCGCGGTGACTAGGGTATCGTCGGCGTAACAGAGTACACCGACTCCCCGAAGATTAGCACCGCGCAGGACCCAGTCATAACCTATATTCCACAGGAGCGGCCCAAGGACCGACCCCTGTGGAACACCACACGTCATGCTTCGGCGGACCACCCCGTCTTGGGCCGGGTAGATGATGACCCGGTCCACGAAGTAGTCCGCAAGGACGCGCCTGAGGTACCACGGGACATTGTGATACCTCAGCGCCTCCGCAATGGTCTCCCAGGGGAGGGTGTTGAAGGCGTTGGCTATATCCAGCGATACAGCCAACAACACCTCTCCCCGGTCGACCGCTTCGTCTACGCCATCCCGCAGCCGGGATATGGCATCGAGAGTCGACCTCCCGCGACGGAAGCCGAACTGGCCGTCACTCAGGTTGGGCCCCGCCCCCTCAAGGTGACCGACGAGACGCGCAGCGAGCACCCGCTCAAAGAGCTTGCACATCTCGTCGAGCAAAACGATGGGGCGGTAGGCCGACGGCGACTCGGCAGGGCGCCCGTGCTTCTTAAGTAGCACGAGCTTGCCGGTCTTCCATCGTCGCGGCACTCTCCCCGACGCCACACACTCCGACATGAGGGACAGCGTCTCCTCCTCTAGTGCCGGCATGACCGTGGCAATAACCTTCCCAGGGATGCCGTCCGGGCCCGGGGCGCGATTTCTGGACTTGAGTGCCAACATCGCGACCCCTAATTCGGCCTCGGACACGGGAGGTATCGCCACTTCGTCTGCCGGCACCTGGCTTGGTGCTACCATCCGCGGTGGGACCCACTCCTCCCTTGCAGGGAAGAGGGAACTGACCACTCGGCCCAGAAGATTCGGCTCGAGAGTTCTGGTGAGGGGAGGCGCCCAAGGCTTGAGTTTCTGACTCACAGTCTTGTACGGGCGCCCCCACGGGTCTCGGTCGAGGCTCTCGAGCCACTCCCTCCAAGCCTCCTCCTTGGCGGCCTTGATCGCCGAGCTAAGGGCCTCACGAGCGGCCCTATACGCGGCGTGCAGCTGTTCTTCTCGGGCGAGGTCTCTGACAGCCCGCCTTCGGCTGCGGGTGTACTGCCTCTGGGCCGCGTAACTTGCGGTACGCAGCCCGGCTAGGTGGGGACGCCACCAGTACACCTGCCTCCGGGGCGGAATAGGCCTCGCCCTCTGCATCGCCGCGTCGCAGACACGAGTCAGAGCTCCAGCAAGGCGCTCACATCTCGCGTCCACGTCCAGGCCGCTGTCATCAGCAGCCCACCGCTCGACGATAGCCGCCTCTTTGGCCAGCTCGCGGTCTAATGTTCCGAGTCGCCACCGCGGACCTTCCCCTGTCAAGGGGCGGTCGAGTTCCACACGAGCCGCCGAGGCGGGGGAGACGATGTCGAACCGGATGTAGCGATGGTCCGACGCGGTCTCCAACCCCCTGACGACCCGCCAGTTGTTGATACGACGGGCCAGGACAGAACTGGCGAACGAAAGATCGACAATCGATCTGCCCTGAGCCCGCACTAGAGTGTGGACCACCCCCTGGTTCAGTAGCACCAAGCCTTGGGACACCGCCCACTCCATGACCATCTCCCCCCGGTCATCAGTCTCCGGAGATCCCCACGCCCGAGAATGAGCGTTGAAATCCCCGGCCACCACAGCCGGGGTGGGGTGCACTTCGACCAGCAGAGCCCCGACCTCAAGGAGCAACTGCTCGAACTCGGCGAGGCTTCTACTAGGGGGACAGTACACCCCGACCACTGCAGCGCCACCCAGCGTGACGAGTACGCACCCACGACCCCTCCGCACTATGTCGAAGGGTGGGGCGGCTCGCTGGGCGACGATAGCCACCAAGCCGTTTTGGTCGCTGGCCCAGTTCGGGCTTTCGCGAACGTAGTACGGCTCGGCGACTACTGCCACTGTCGTCTGCCACTGCGCCATGGATTGGGCCAGAAGGTCCTGGGCATCGGCGCAGTGGTTGACGTTGGCCTGCAGTATGGAGATGGAGTGTGCCATTACGATTGGGCGGTGTCCATCGCCTCCTCATGTTGCGGCAGGGTGGGGGATGTTTTGGGTGCCGTCCCACCTGCTGCTCCGCCTTTTCTTGAGGCCGCCTTCTTACCGGAGGCCGCCTTACACTCTCTGGACCCCAGCCGATGAGCGGACGCCTTCCCCGCCGCCGCACAGACGGGGCAACCGGGCTCCGCGGAGCAGGTGGCCGACTTGTGGCCGGCCTGCCCACAACGGAAGCAGAGCGCACTGCGGTCACTGTCGGCAGTGCACTTGGCCCCAACGTGCCCCGGCTCCAGGCAGCGGAAGCACCGCGCCGGTCTCGGCTCCAAGGTGGTCAGCCTGACCACTGACCACCCGACGAAAACCCGACGGCCGTCCGTCAGCCTCTTGGCAGCCTCGATCGGGCACCGCAGCCATGCAGTGCCTTGGCGACCCCGTGGGCGTTGGATGTCGCCCACCTTAATTGAGGCGGCTGAGCAGCCTCCCTCCGCTGCCAACGATGTCGCCACCATTTCCTTAGAGGCCGAGTCGCTCAAGCCAGAGATGCGCAGCTCCACACAGCAGGCACAGGCAGGGGGCTCGCTTCGTGTGGGACTCCTGGCCGAAGCCAGACTACCCACTAAACCACCACGGTGTTCCTCCTTCGCCCAATCCGAGCCGCGGGATAGAATGCTCACCGCGACTCGGCTAGGAACGCCCGCCCTATTCGGCGGGCTCGCTTCTCGGGGCCCCACCATCCCGGCCATCGTGCCGATATGGTGGGGCCCGTCCTCCTCTTAAGAATGCGCCCCAGGAACACGTAGGGGCGCATTCCGCCACATTAGCATTGGGGCAGCGGGTCCCCCGACCCACCGCCCGTGGCTCCTCTCAGTTGGGGACGCGGGCAAATTGTGCTCGCCGGCGTCCCCTCGCCGGGGGCCTGCGGGGCGGGAGAGTGCGTCCAGCTCGCTCCCGCTCCCGCAAGGCCTCTCTCTTGGCCGCCATCACCTCGCTAGCATACGAGGCGACGGCGGCCCAACAATGTTCGCTGTCGGCCATAGCCGGAATTATAGCCGACAGCGAGAGGTCCTCACCAACAATGCTCGTGAGGGCCGTCCTTTGTCCGTCCCACGCCTCACACACGGCCAAAGTATGTTGTGCCGTGTCAGGGTCGCCGCTGGTGCAGTTTCGGCACCGGGGCTCCGATTCCACCCCCACCACCTCCCACAGGTACTTGGCGAAGCAGCCATGACCCGTGAGAAGTTGAGTGAGGTGATACGTTGGAGCCCCATGACCCCTCTCCACCCACTCACGCAGGACGGGCCGAACGGCCCCCACGAGCAGTGTGCTGCTTCTTGTCGCAGCCAACCTATCGGCCCATTTCTGGAAGAGATCGTCGCGAGCCGCCTGTCTCCAGCGATCGATCTCCTCCGGAGCCGGCCGACCTCCAGCAACTCGCCGCATCAGGGCGCCCTCCTCGTACACCCTCTTAAGGACGCCAGCCTCGAGATCCCAAGGGATACTTCCCGCGATCAAGCACGCCGCCTCGTAAGAGACGGTGTGGTACGCCCGTGCAGCCCTCTGCGCGATGGCGCGCTGCGGACGTCGCAGCAGCGCTACATTTGCTGGGCAGAGGGCGTCCGCCCAGATGGGCGCCCCGTAGAGCGCCTTGGAGCGCACCACTCCATCGTAGAGACGGCGGCAGGCAGACCCCGGTCCCCCACTATTGGGCAGCAAACGCGAGAGCATTCCGGCAAACGCCAGCAACTTTGGTTCCAGCTGCCGGAAATGCTCCGCGAACCGCCACCGACTGTCGAGGATGAGCCCGAGATATTTCAGGCTGCTCCCGACAGCGATGGCAGTGCCACCCACCACTATCGTCTGATCTCGAGGCGGCACCTTCCGAGGCCCATGAAAGAAGACGGCCTCGGATTTTTCAAGGGCCACCTTTAATCCGAGCGCCCCGATGCGGCGCACGACATGGGCGACGCCTGCCGTGGCGAGAACGGCGGCGTCACGGAACGAAGGGGCCCGCGCGGTGACTAGGGTATCGTCGGCGTAACAGAGTACACCGACCCCCCGAAGATTAGCACCGCGCAGGACCCAGTCATAACCTATATTCCACAGGAGCGGCCCAAGGACCGACCCCTGTGGAACACCACACGACATACTTTGGCGGACAACTCCGTTTTGGGCCGGATAGATGATGATCCGGTCCACGAAGTAGTCCGCAAGGACTCGCCTGAGATACAACGGTACATTGTGGTACCTCAGCGCCTCCGCAATGGTCTCCCAGGGGAGGGTGTTGAAGGCGTTGGCTATATCCAACGATACAGCCAACAACACCTCACCCCGGTCGACCGCTTCGTCTACGCCGTCCCGCAGCCGGGATATGGCGTCGAGAGTCGACCTCCCGCGACGGAAGCCGAACTGGCCGTCACTGAGGTTGGGCCCCGCCCCCTCAAGGTGACCGACGAGACGCGCAGCGAGCACCCGCTCAAAGAGCTTGCACATCTCGTCGAGCAAAACGATGGGGCGGTAGGCCGACGGCGACTCGGCAGGGCGCCCGTGCTTCTTAAGTAGCACGAGCTTGCCGGTCTTCCATCGTCGCGGCACTCTCCCCGACGCCACACACTCCGACATGAGGGACAGCGTCTCCTCCTCTAGTGCCGGCATGACCGTGGCAATAACCTTCCCAGGGATGCCGTCCGGGCCCGGGGCGCGATTTCTGGACTTGAGTGCCAACATCGCGACCCCTAATTCGGCCTCGGACACGGGAGGTATCGCCACTTCGTCTGCCGGCACCTGGCTTGGTGCTACCATCCGCGGTGGGACCCACTCCTCCCTCGCAGGGAAGAGGGTACTGACCACTCGGCCCAGAAGATTCGGCTCGAGAGTTCTGGTGAGGGGAGGCGCCCATGGCTTGAGTTTCTGACTCACAGTCTTGTACGGGCGCCCCCACGGGTCTCGGTCGAGGCTCTCGAGCCACTCCCTCCAGGCCTCCTCCTTGGCGGCCTTGATCGCCGAGCTAAGGGCCTCACGAGCGGCCCTATACGCGGCGTGCAGCTGTTCTTCTCGGGCGAGGTCTCTGACAGCCCGCCTTCGGCTGCGGGTGTACTGCCTCTGGGCCGCGTAACTTGCGGTACGCAGCCCGGCTAGGTGGGGACGCCACCAGTACACCTGCCTCCGGGGCGGAATAGGCCTCGCCCTCTGCATCGCCGCGTCGCAGACGCGAGTCAGAGCTCCAGCGAGGTGCTCACATCTCGCGTCCACGTCTAGGCCGCTGTCATCAGCAGCCCACCGCTCGACGATAGCCGCCTCTTTGGCCAGCTCGCGGTCTAATGTTCCGAGTCGCCACCGCGGACCTTCCCCTGCCAAGGGGCGGTCGAGTTCCACACGAGCCGCCGAGGCGGGGGAGACAACGTCGAACCGGATGTAGCGATGGTCCGACGCGGTCTCCAACCCCCTGACGACCCGCCAGTTGTTGATACGACGGGCCAGGACAGAACTGGCGAACGAAAGATCGACAATCGATCTGCCCTGAGCCCGCACTAGAGTGTGGACCACCCCCTGGTTCAGTAGCACCAAGCCTTGGGACACCGCCCACTCCATCACCATCTCCCCCCGGTCATCAGTCTCCGGAGATCCCCACGCCCTAGAATGAGCGTTGAAATCCCCGGCCACCACAGCCGGGGTGGGGTGCACTTCCACCAGCAGAGCCCCGACCTCCAGGAGCAACTGCTCGAACTCGGCGAGGCTTCTACTAGGGGGACAGTACACCCCAACCACTGCAGCGCCACCCAGCGTGACGAGTACACACCCACGACCCCTACGCACTATGTCGAAGGGTGGGGCGGCTCGCTGGGCGACGATAGCCACCAAGCCGTTTTGGTCGCTGGCCCAATTCGGGCTTTCGCGAACGTAGTACGGCTCGGCGACTACTGCCACTGTCGTCTGCCACTGCGCCATGGATTGAGCCAGAAGGTCCTGGGCATCGGCGCAGTGGTTGACGTTGGCCTGCAGTATGGAGATGGAGTGTGCCATTAAGGTTGGGCGGTGTCCATCGCCTCCTCATGTTGCGGCAGGGTGGGAGATGTTTTGGGTGCCGTCCCACCTGCTGCTCCGCCTTTTCTTGAGGCCGCCTTCTTACCAGGGGCCGTCTTACACTCGCCGGACCCCAGCCGATGAGCGGACGCCTTCCCCGCCGCCGCACAGACGGGGCAACAGGGCTCCGCGGAGCAGGTGGCCGACTTGTGACCGGCCTGCCCACAACGGAAGCAGAGCGCACTGCGGTCAATGTCCGCAGAGCACTTGGCCCCAACGTGCCCCGGCTCCAGGCAGCGGAAGCATCGGGCCGGTCTCGGGTCCAAGGTGGTCAGCCTGACCACTGACCACCCGACGAGTACCCGACGGCCGTCCGTCAGCCTCTTGGCGGCCTCGATCGGACACCGCAGCCAGGCTGTGCCTTGGCGACCCCGTGGGCGCTGGATGTCGCCCACCCTTTCGGCCTTGGCCAACACGTCTTTATACGTGATGCCCTGCTCCCGCGCGGCTGGCTGCAGCGTGACGGTGACCGCTGCAGTTGCCGGGGCGCGCAGTTTGCGCGGCTTGCGGGCACCACGCTTCCGCTTTTCAGCGGTCGGGGGAGATGTGGCTGGAGCCGACCTTGCCACCTTTGGCCGCGCTGCCACCTTATTCCATGCGGCCAGCGGGACCGCAGTGGGGACCGACGTGGACGCCGAGGGGGACTCTGTGGCGGGCGTCTTCTGGCGGGCAGCTTCCGCCTCTTTGGCTGCGGCTGACTTCTTCTTTGCGCGGGTCTTCTTTTTTGCCTTCCTCTCCCCCCTGGGCTCGTCAGGGCCTGCTCCTACCTCCATCTGCTCAACTGGGCGTGCCCCAGGTTAGGTTAGGTTAGGTTAGGTTAGGTTAGGTTAGGTTAGGTTAGGTTAGGTTAGGTTAGGTTAGGTTAGGTTAGGTTCGGGGTGAATTCCCGGCACCTTCGGAGGTGGGAGAGCGGAGGCTCCATGTGAGACGGTTCATGCTCCGGGAGTGGGAGCGGCGGCTGGCCAATCCCACGGCCGGCAGCAGGACCGTCGAGGCGATCCGTCCGGTCCTCAGAGACTGGATGGACAGATCGCGGGGGTCGGTAACGTTCCGCATGGCGCAGGTCCTTTCGGGGCATGGATGCTTCGGAAGCTACCTGTGCCGGGTGGGACGAGAGCCGACCAGTGGGTGCCACCACTGTGGCGGCGTTGATGACACGGCGCAGCACACCCTAGAGGAGTGCCCCGCGTGGGCTGGGGAGCGCCGTGCTCTCATCGCCGAAGTGGGGACGGACCTCTCGCTGCCGGCCGTAGTTCTGTCTATGGTCGACGGCGGCGATGAGGCGTGGGCAGCGGTTCAGACCTTCTGCGAGACGGTTATCTCGCGGAAGGAGGCGGCGGAGAGGGAGAGGGAATGTGACCCCCTTTCCCTCCCACAGCGCCGCAAGAGAACCGGGGCTCGGAGGAGGCGGTACCACCAACTCCTCCCCCCCTAACCGGGCCGGGCAGTAGACGCGGGGGCGTCTGCTGCCCTTACATAGGCCTCGAGGTTGAAGGCGCACGTCGTGTCGCGTGTGCCTTGCCTAGGCGGGTGGCAGAAGGACTCCTCTTCTGCCGCACCAGAGACGGGCCTGCCGCCGAACAGTGGCAGGCACGACGATGGCGGAAGATGTTGTTCCCGCCATCGTCGATATGTGGTGAAGACGGACACCGTGGTGGTTTAGTGGGTAGTCTGGCCTCCCTCAGAGGCTAGGAGTCCCACACGAAGCCCACCCCCTGCCCCCGCGGGGGGTGAGCGAAGTGCCTAAACGCATTCCACCACGAAAAAAAAAAAAAAAAAAAAAAAAAAAAAAAAAAAAAAAAAAAAAAAAAAAAAAAAAAAAAAAAGGTTAGGTTAGGTTAGGTTAGGTTATCATCGGTACATTCGTTACGATGTCTCCACGGGCCAGCACGTGGTGAGTCCCAGACGCGAGGGGCCGTCCGCCAAGAGGTGGGTCCTGGGGTGCATAGACCGGGAGGCGTTGAAGCTGGCGTCGATCGTCCAGTCATGGGCGACTCCTCCGGCGGAAGTAGGAGTCGAGGAGGAGGCCGAATGGTTCGGGAGCGCCGCGTCGCAAATCTGCGATGCGTGCATGCCTCGGGCCAAGCCTCGACTCCCCAACCGGAAGGTGTACTGGTGGACGCCGGAGATCGCTGAACTGCGATCTCTGTGTGTCGCGAAGCGTCGCCGGTACACCCGGTACCGCCGCAGGGCGCGGCGGGTGCCGGAGGAGGAGGCGCAGCTGTACGCCGACTACCGGTCGTGCGCTCAGTCCCTCGGGGTGGCAATAGGGGACGCGAAGGAAGCTTCGAGGGCGTCTCTATTAGCCACCCTTGACCGGGACCCCTGGGGGCGGCCCTACAAGGCGGTCAGGGCTAAGCTCCGTCCATGGGCGCCTCCGATCACGGAGTGCCTGGAGCCGAGAGTGCTGGGGGAGGTTATCTCCTGCCTGTTTCCACAGGGGGAGGAGGGGTTCGTTCCCCCGGTGATGGCTCCGGCGCGCAGAGAGGAGGTCGTGACGGAGGTGCCGCAGGTCACAACGGCGGAGTTGGCCGTGGCCGTCAGGCGGGTCCAGGAGAAAGGTGTGAAGGCTCCTGGACCCGATGGAGTTCCCGGACGCGTTTTGGTGGTCGCGCTCCGGGAGCTCGAGGAGCGGTTCTGCGGGCTGATGAGTGCGTGCCTGCAAACTGGGCAATACCCGGTCCGGTGGAAGACGGGCAGGCTCGTACTCATCAAGAAGGAGGGACGGCCCGCGGAATCGCCCTCGGCGTACCGACCGATAGTGTTGCTGGACGAGGCGGGTAAGCTCTTTGAGAGAGTGTTGTTCGCTCGCATCGTCCGGCACCTCGAGGATGGAGGTCGCGGCCTGTCCGACTACCAATATGGTTTTCGGCCACGTCGCTCGACCGTCGACGCCGTCCTTCGAGTGAGGGCGCTGGCGCAAGAGGAGGTCCGCAAGGGCGGGGTGCTATTGGCGGTGTCACTGGACATCGCCAATGCGTTCAATACCCTGCCCTGGGAGTGCATACGGGAGGCGCTCAAATACCATGATGTGCCTCCCTACCTCCGCAGGATTGTCGGCGCCTACCTATCGGAGCGGTACGTGGAGTACCCAGGAGAGGGTGGCAGCCTTCACAGGTGGGCCATGTGCCGCGGTGTTCCGCAGGGGTCAGTGTTAGGGCCCCTCTTGTGGAACATCGGGTACGACTGGGTACTCCGAGGAGCTCGCCTCCCGGGCGCCAACGTGACCTGCTACGCAGACGACACGTTGGTTACTGCCCGGGGGGCGACCTATGAGGACGCCGCGCGCCTCGCCACTGCGTCGGTGGCCATGGTCGTGCGGCGAATAACGATGCTGGGACTCGAGGTGGCGCTCAACAAGTCGGAGGCCATTTGTTTCCATGGCCCTCGGCGAGCGCCACCGGCGGACTCCCACATCGTAGTGAGTGGCACCCGGATCGAGGTCAAGTCTGAAATGAGGTACCTTGGGCTTGTCCTCGATCCAAGATGGAGCTTCCGCGCTCATTTCAACCGCCTGGTCCCCCGTCTGCTCGGCACGGCCGCCGCCCTTCGGCGGCTGATGCCGAACCTAGGGGGACCCCAGACGAGCAGCCGCCTCCTGTACATGGGAGTGGTGCGGTCGATGGCCCTATACGGGGCCCCCGTGTGGGTCAAAGCCCTGACGGCACACAACATCGCCCTCTTGCGACGTCCGCAGAGGGTGATGGCCGCCGGGGCGATAAGAGGATACCGCACCATCTCATTCGAGGCGGCTTGCGTTATGGCGGGCTCCCCTCCGTGGGAGCTGGAGGCCGGTGTCCTCGCGTCAGTGTATCATTGGCGCGAGGAGGCCCGGAGCCGGGGTGAATTCCCGGCACCTTCGGAGGTGGGAGAGCGGAGGCTCCATGTGAGACGGTTCATGCTCCGGGAGTGGGAGCGGCGGCTGGCCAATCCCACGGCTGGCAGCAGAACCGTCGAGGCGATCCGTCCGGTCCTCAGAGACTGGATGGACAGATCGCGGGGGTCGGTAACGTTCCGCATGGCGCAGGTCCTTTCGGGGCATGGATGCTTCGGAAGCTACCTGTGCCGGGTGGGACGAGAGCCGACCAGTGGGTGCCACCACTGTGGCGGCGTTGATGACACGGCGCAGCACACCCTAGAGGAGTGCCCCGCGTGGGCTGGGGAGCGCCGTGCTCTCATCGCCGAAGTGGGGACGGACCTCTCGCTGCCGGCCGTAGTTCTGTCTATGGTCGACGGCGGCGATGAGGCGTGGGCAGCGGTTCAGACCTTCTGCGAGACGGTTATCTCGCGGAAGGAGGCGGCGGAGAGGGAGAGGGAATGTGACCCCCTTTCCCTCCCACAGCGCCGCAAGAGAACCGGGGCTCGGAGGAGGCGGTACCACCAACTCCTCCCCCCCTAACCGGGCCGGGCAGTAGACGCGGGGGCGTCTGCTGCCCTTACATAGGCCTCGAGGTTGAAGGCGCACGTCGTGTCGCGTGTGCCTTGCCTAGGCGGGTGGCAGAAGGACTCCTCTTCTGCCGCACCAGAGACGGGCCTGCCGCCGAACAGTGGCAGGCGACCCACACGACGATGGCGGAAGATGTTGTTCCCGCCATCGTCGATATGTGGTGAAGACGGACACCGTGGTGGTTTAGTGGGTAGTCTGGCCTCCCTCAGAGGCTAGGAGTCCCACACGAAGCCCACCCCCTGCCCCCGCGGGGGGTGAGCGAAGTGCCTAAACGCATTCCACCACGAAAAAAAAAAAAAAAAAAAAAAAAAAAAAAAAAAAAAAAAAAAAAAAAAAAAGGTTAGGTTAGGTTAGGTTAGGTTAGGTTAGGTTAGGTTAGGTTAGGTTAGGTTAGGTTAGGTTAGGTTGGGGCACGCCCCAAGAGCTTTCCAGTACGTCCCCGTCGTGTGCCCTGGACCCCAACGTGACCACCGTAACGGAGTGGCACGTTGGGTGACCGAATCTGGAAAAGCGAATCTTGCGGCAAGCAGTGATACTGATTTTTTGTTGTCCTCTGTCCGTATCGGCACTGTCCTTTTTAGGACGATGTCGAGCACTCGCAGAGAGGATGAGTCGTGCCGGGACCAAGCTCCCGAGCGACAGGCGCGTGAGCGCAAGGAGAAGATGGCAGTGTCGTGCCGGGACCAAGTTCCCGAGGGACAGACCCGTCGGTGCTCGGTGAGGCTGTCGAGGTTGTCGAGGCCTCCAACACCTGCACCTTCCATGGCGGGATCCGACATGGATGTCAGTGCGACATCATCGCGTGAAAGCAGCGCTACTCATAAGAGACAGCGCGGCGAGGAGGAGACCGAGTCCCCGGTCCTCCAGGGTGAGGCGGTGCCGACCGCATCCCCGCGGTCACCCCGCGCAAAACGTATGGCCGTCGAGGAGTTGGACCCCCAGTCGGAGGTGTTCCAATTTCCGGGTTCGGTGGCAGGATCGCGATCGTCTTCAGTGGCGTCGCGATCCTCTAGACGGTTAGCAGCGGACCCTGCATGGGAGAAACTGCCCACTGATCAGTTGGCGACCAAGGTCCGTAGAAATATGGACCTTGTGCTGGAGGTCGCCAGCAAGTCAAAAAATTTAAAGGGTGGCTTCATAAAGGCCCTCAAGGATGCGGCATTCGATGTCATTGATGTCGTAGCCGTGCTTGAGGGCCGTAACGTCAATGACGAGGTGGCCACCCTTCGGGCGGAGGTGGAGAGGCTTCGCCTAGAGGTCCGTTTCCTCCGGGAGGAGAAGGCGGTGGTGAAACCAGCCGCTGTGGCTCCACTGGAGGAGATGTCGCGGACCATTATGGACCGTGTGCTGTCCGCGGTGGACGCGAGGTGGGCGGGCTTGGAGCCTAGACTCCTGCCGGAGCCACGCCTCCGCCCGCCCCTAGCCGCTGATGCCAGGCGCAAGGCCGACCCGCAACCCGGTCCATCGGCTCTCCCGCAGCCGTCACCACCGCCTCCTCCTTCTAAGTCGTCGCCGCCGCCCCTTCCCCCGAAAGCGGGTTCAGCGAAGGGAAAGGGAAAGGGGAAGAGGAGCACCCCCAAGGAGAGCGAGCCGAGGCCGCTGCCGCCTGCCCCGTCGTCAATGGACGAGGGGTGGGTGACGGTAGCCAAGAGGCCGAAAAAGAAGAAGGCTGGAGCGCCGGCTGCTGTCCAAAAGGCCAGCACGTCGGCCCGTACCGCAGCTTCCTCTGCACCCTCTTCTTCTAAAAAGAAGAGGCGTACACGCAAGAGGAAGGGACCGCGTGCACCCCGCTCTTCGGCAGTAGTGATAACGCTGCTGCCGGAGGCCTCAGAAAAGGGCGCTACGTACGCGGACGTCATCCGGGGGTTGAAGTCGCAGGTTGACCTGCAGGACTTCGACATCCCCCAGATGAACTTTAAGAAGGCGCAGACTGGTGCTACCATATTGGAGGTGGCCGGTGACTCCAGCGGTGAGAAGGCCGATAGGCTGGCGGCGCGTCTCCGGGAGGTGCTCGGCTCTGAGACGGCGAACGTATCCAGGCCAGTCAAGTCAAGTGCGCAGACTTGCGCATTGCTGGTCTGGATGACTCTGTGACGAGGGAGGAGGTGGCTGACGCAGTTGCGCGCCGCGGAGGCTGTCCTCCCCTGAACGTCAAGGTCGGCGAGATTCGCCGGACGTTAAGGGGGAGTGGCACGGTGGTGGTGAGCTGCTCCGTGGAAGCGGCCATGAAAGTGTCTTCTGGGCGTCTAAAAGTGGGCTGGGTCTCTGCTCAAGTAACTCTGCTTGAGCGAAGACCCATGAGGTGCTTCCGGTGCCTGATGTCAGGACACGTCAGGTCACAGTGCACCTCACAGGACGACCGCGGTGAAATCTGCTACCGCTGCGGTCGTCCTGGCCACAAAGCCGCGGTATGCTCGGCCGACCCCCACTGCGTCATCTGCGCAGCAATGGGTGGTGGACCGAGCAACCATATTGTAGGCGGCAAAGCATGCCGCGGGACAAAGCCCAGAAAGGGCAAAAGGGCGGCCGGAAGGACCCCGGCTGCCCCAGTTCCCGTGGCAGCGACGCCCCCGCAAGGGCGAGAGGAAGCGATGGAACCGTAATGGACGGTATCCCCCTTCGCTTCCTCCAGGCGAACCTAAACAACTCCGCCCGGGCGCAGGACCTCCTCCTGCAGTCCATGGCGGAGTGGGCCATTGATATGGCGATTGTTTCCGACCCGTACTTTGTCCCTCCTCACGGTCTGTGGCTGGGGGACACAGACGGGTCGGTGTGTGTTATCGCGTCTGGGACACAGCGAGTGGCGCCCCCCTCCCTCATTTCCAGGGGGAGGGGCTTCGTGGCCTGTGGGTGGGGGAGGTACATCATCATTGCGGTGTACTTCCCTCCCAGCATGAGACTGGCCGAGTTCGAGACGGCGCTGGACGTGGTGGGTGCCCTGCTGGGGCAAATCTCACCCCGTCTGGCGGTGGTCGCCGGGGACTTCAATGCCCATTCCACGGCTTGGGGTTGCCCCGCGGCCGCAGCCGACGAACGCGGCCGGTTGCTGGAAGAGTGGGCCACGACGACCGGCCTCACGATCAGTAACCGTGGGTCGGTCGACACGTTCGTGACACAGCAGGGGAAGTCCATCGTGGACATCACGTTCACGACCCCTGCCGTCGCACTGGCAGTCCGGGACTGGCGAGTCCTGGACGACGTGGAGAATCTAACGGATCATCGGTACATCCGTTACGATGTCTCCACGGGCCAGCACGTGGTGAGTCCCAGACGCGAGGGGCCGTCCGCCAAGAGGTGGGTCCTGGGGTGCATAGACCGGGAGGCGTTGAAGCTGGCGTCGATCGTCCAGTCATGGGCGACTCCTCCGGCGGAAGTAGGAGTCGAGGAGGAGGCCGAATGGTTCGGGAGCGCCGCGTCGCAGATCTGCGACGCGTGCATGCCTCGGGCCAAGCCTCGACTCCCCAACCGGAAGGTGTACTGGTGGACGCCGGAGATCGCTGAACTGCGATCTCTGTGTGTCGCGAAGCGTCGCCGGTACACCCGGTACCGCCGCAGGGCGCGGCGGGTGCCGGAGGAGGAGGCGCAGCTGTACGCCGACTACCGGTCGTGCGCTCAGTCCCTCGGGGTGGCAATAGGGGACGCGAAGGAAGCTTCGAGGGCGTCTCTATTAGCCACCCTTGACCGGGACCCCTGGGGGCGGCCCTACAAGGCGGTCAGGGCTAAGCTCCGCCCATGGGCGCCTCCGATCACGGAGTGCCTGGAGCCGAGAGTGCTGGGGGAGGTTATCTCCTGCCTGTTTCCACAGGGGGAGGAGGGGTTCGTTCCCCCGGTGATGGCTCCGGCGCGCAGAGGGGAGGTCGTGACGGAGGTGCCGCAGGTCACAACGGCGGAGTTGGCCGTGGCCGTCAGGCGGGTCCAGGAGAAAGGTGTGAAGGCTCCTGGACCCGATGGAGTTCCCGGACGCGTTTTGGTGGTCGCGCTCCGGGAGCTCGAGGAGCGGTTCTGCGGGCTGATGAGTGCGTGCCTGCAAACTGGACAATACCCGGTCCGGTGGAAGACGGGCAGGCTCGTACTCATCAAGAAGGAGGGACGGCCCGCGGAATCGCCCTCGGCGTACCGACCGATAGTGCTGCTGGACGAGGCGGGTAAGCTCTTTGAGAGAGTGTTGTTCGCTCGCATCGTCCGGCACCTCGAGGATGGAGGTCGCGGCCTGTCCGACTACCAATATGGTTTTCGGCCACGTCGCTCGACCGTCGACGCCGTCCTTCGGGTGAAGGCGCTGGCGCAAGAGGAGGTCCGCAAGGGCGGGGTGCTATTGGCGGTGTCACTGGACATCGCCAATGCGTTCAATACCCTGCCCTGGGAGTGCATACGGGAGGCGCTCAAATACCATGATGTGCCTCCCTACCTCCGCAGGATTGTCGGCGCCTACCTATCGGAGCGGTACGTGGAGTACCCAGGAGAAGGTGGCAGCCTTCACAGGTGGGCCATGTGCCGCGGTGTTCCGCAGGGGTCAGTGTTGGGGCCCCTCTTGTGGAACATCGGGTACGACTGGGTACTCCGAGGAGCTCGCCTCCCGGGCGCCAACGTGACCTGCTACGCAGACGACACGTTGGTTACTGCCCGGGGGGCGACCTATGAGGACGCCGCGCGCCTCGCCACTGCGTCGGTGGCCATGGTCGTGCGGCGAATAACGATGCTGGGACTCGAGGTGGCGCTCAACAAGTCGGAGGCCATTTGTTTCCATGGCCCTCGGCGAGCGCCACCGGCGGACTCCCACATCGTAGTGAGTGGCACCCGGATCGAGGTCAAGTCTGAAATGAGGTACCTTGGGCTTGTCCTCGATCCACGATGGAGCTTCCGCGCTCATTTCAACCGCCTGGTCCCCCGTCTGCTCGGCACGGCCGTCGCCCTTCGGCGGCTGATGCCGAACCTAGGGGGACCCCAGACGAGCAGCCGCCTCCTGTACATGGGAGTGGTGCGGTCGATGGCCCTATACGGGGCCCCCGTGTGGGTCGAAGCCCTGACGGCACACAACATCGCCCTCTTGCGACGTCCGCAGAGGGTGATGGCCGCCGGGGCGATAAGAGGATACCGCACCATCTCATTCGAGGCGGCTTGCGTTATGGCGGGCTCCCCTCCGTGGGAACTGGAGGCCGGTGTCCTCGCGTCAGTGTATCATTGGCGCGAGGAGGCCCGGAGCCGGGGTGAATTCCCGGCACCTTCGGAGGTGGGAGAGCGGAGGCTCCATGTGAGACGGTTCATGCTCCGGGAGTGGGAGCGGCGGCTGGCCAATCCCACGGCCGGCAGCAGGACCGTCGAGGCGATCCGTCCGGTCCTCAGAGACTGGATGGACAGATCGCGGGGGTCGGTAACGTTCCGCATGGCGCAGGTCCTTTCGGGGCATGGATGCTTCGGAAGCTACCTGTGCCGGGTGGGACGAGAGCCGACCAGTGGGTGCCACCACTGTGGCGGCGTTGATGACACGGCGCAGCACACCCTAGAGGAGTGCCCCGCGTGGGCTGGGGAGCGCCGTGCTCTCATCGCCGAAGTGGGGACGGACCTCTCGCTGCCGGCCGTAGTTCTGTCTATGGTCGACGGCGGCGATGAGGCGTGGGCAGCGGTTCAGACCTTCTGCGAGACGGTTATCTCGCGGAAGGAGGCGGCGGAGAGGGAGAGGGAATGTGACCCCCTTTCCCTCCCACAGCGCCGCAAGAGAACCGGGGCTCGGAGGAGGCGGTACCACCAACTCCTCCCCCCCTAACCGGGCCGGGCAGTAGACGCGGGGGCGTCTGCTGCCCTTACATAGGCCTCGAGGTTGAAGGCGCACGTCGTGTCGCGTGTGCCTTGCCTAGGCGGGCGGCAGAAGGACTCCTCTTCTGCCGCACCAGAGACGGGCCTGCCGCCGAACAGTGGCAGGCGACCCACACGACGATGGCGGAAGATGTTGTTCCCGCCATCGTCGATATGTGGTGAAGACGGACACCGTGGTGGTTTAGTGGGTAGTCTGGCCTCCCTCAGAGGCTAGGAGTCCCACACGAAGCCCGCCCCCTGCCCCCGCGGGGGGTGAGCGAAGTGCCTAAACGCATTCCACCACGACAAAAAAAAAAAAAAAAAAAAGGTTAGGTTAGGTTAGGTTAGGTTAGGTTAGGTTAGGTTAGGTTAGGTTAGGTTAGGTTAGGTTAGGTTAGGTTAGGTTAGGTTTTTTTTTTTTTTTTTTTTTTTTTTTTTTTTTTTTTTTTTTTTTTTTTTTTTTTTTTTTTTTTTTTTTTTTTACTAGCGCCTTCGACCCATGTCGAAGCCTATCTATTCGTACATCATTCTAGCCTTCTAATTTCGCGAACTCAACCCTCTCAGGGTTCATGTATTAAACTAACTATTCTATCTATTATGCTATTATGTTTCTCGCTTTCATTCCGTCCCCTAGTAACATTCAATTTCTCACTTTTATGCTTCTCGTACATTCACGCTGAACCTTTCATACTTGGAAATTCGGGGAGGGAGGGGGGATGCATTAATCTTATATTTATTCAATTTTCTTTAAACTCTTACATTATGCAACACTATTTCTAAAAAATTATCTATACATATTACTTATTTTACATTTATTATCTACTTATATAAAACTACTCTCTAGACTATTCCTTACTACTATATGTCCTTCTTGTCGATACTTTTGCAAGTATCCATCCGAGGATCTCAAGCTCTATTCCTTGCAAGCACTACTTTTATAACTTTGTCCCAATACTCCAGAAAGTAGTCTCGATATTCTTTCGAAATTAACAGTGGTAAATTTTTAATGCTAATATCCAACTCAATTTTTTGTTCCAGGTCGTGTCGATCCCTGGCGTGGATCGGGCAGTGAACTAAAAGGTGGACGACCGTCTCGTCGACGCCCGGCTCACAGGCGCACGATGGGTCCCCCTTACACTTGAAACGATACAAGTATTCGGAGAACCCACCGTGCCCCGTTAGGAGCTGGGTCGTGGTGCCGGCGACCTCCATCTTCCGGACGACACTATATGCCTCCAGTGCGCAAGGGAAGAAAAGCCTGGTACCGGAAGCCGTGTGGCCAAGCCTGTACCTTTCGCTCCATTCGTGAAGCGAGGTCTGACGCAGACCCCGCTTCACGAATGAGACTGGGCACAGGCTATAGTGTGGCGCTATCTTCGACCGCAGAGCCGCCTCTTTGGCGAGCTGATCCGCTCGCTCATTGCCCTCCAACCCAGCGTGGGCCTTGACCCAGAACAAGGATATTTCCTTGCCCTGGGTCAATCCCCGCTTGATGGTCGTCCTGGCTTCAACAGCCAGTGGGTGGAGGGCGCGGTGATTTGTCACCGTCATGAGTGCGGCTCTGCTGTCGCTGAAAACGCCAAATGTGGCCGCGCCTCGCTTGAGGGCCTCACTGACCGCTTTGCATATGGCCAGGAGCTCTGCTTGGTAGACGGTGCAGTACGGGGAGAGAGCAAGTTTGAGAGTCTTAATTTCGGTGCCGTTATTCCAGATGGATAACGCAGCACCGACACGACCCTCAATCTTGCTCCCGTCCGTATAAATTTGTACTTGCGTCTGCGTTTTGACGCGCTCGAAATGTTCCTCGTCTACCAGACTTACGAACTCCAGGTTCATATGCTCCGCGGGGTGAGGAGCCTCAATTGCTCGGGCCATCCGCTCAACCTCTCTATCCTTCAACCATGACTGGGACACTCCTCTCTTGGCCTCGTATAACGAGGCCACCTCGCGAACTCTGAGGTCCAGAGGGAGCATTCCAGCCAGGATCAACCCCGAGTGTAGAGAGATTGTGCGGTAACCTTTGCAGAGCTTTTGAGCGAATCCGCGCTGCACCACATTCAGCTGCTTCCGAATACCAAGATTCTCCACCGCAGGACACCAGCTACTGGCCGCATATAGCACCGTCGGTTCCACCGCGGCGTTATAGATGGTCCGGATCACCTCGGGATGTAACCCCCAGCTGATCCGGGCCATCCGCGCCAACTTGTGGTAGATGCCGATCGCCTTTCTGCATACATTTGTGACGTGTGTGTTAAATGTGAGCTTGTCGTCGATGGTGAGCCCCAGGATTTTGATTTCCTTGGACAGTCCAATGTCTACCCCGCCCATGCTGAGGCGTGGGTCATCGTACTTAAGCCTCCGCGTGATTACCATCGCACAAGTTTTGTGCGGTGCGAATTTCAGCTTCATTCCGATGCCCCACTCCCGCACATGCTCGAGAGAGGCATTGGCCTGTCTCTCAATTTCCAAGGCGCTGTCCCCATCGAATACCAGCACCACATCGTCCGCGAATGCCTGTGCGTGAACTGCCCTATCTTTCAGCCGGTGTAAAAGGGGGATCTAGTAAGAGGTTCCACAGTAGGGGTCCGCCAATAGAACCCTGGACGCATCCCTTCTCCGTAGGGCGTCTGCACTCCTCGCCCGCATACCTAACCCTTACCGCCCTGTCGCTAAGGTAACTGCTGATGACTCGTCTCAAATTCGCCGGACACTTCTCCTCCGCCAGTCTCACTTTTATGGCCGGCCACCATGCGCTATCAAAGGCGCCCTCTATGTCCAGGGACACCATAAGGACTATTCTCTTCTCAGCGAGCTTAGCCCTTATGTGACCCATAAGGTCATAGAGGGCGTCTTCGGTGCTTTTTTGTGGCACAAAGCCGTACTGGCGGGGGCTAATCGTCGGCAGTATGTAGAAGTTAAGACGAGTCACCAACATCCTCTCGTACACCTTCCCCAAGACGGGCAGTAGACCAATTGGCCTGTACGACTTGGGGACGGTGTACGAGTCCTTCTCTGGCTTCCTCAGTGCCACCACAACGGCTTCCTTCCATATCTTAGGAAAGTAGCCGTGGTGAAGGCACCGATTCAGCAGCTTCAGGAACAGCAAGGGGTTGGCCCTAATGGCGTGGGTGCAGATATCGGCTGTAAAGCCATCCGCCCCCGGAGCTTTTTTGGGATTGAACTTCTGAAGAGCATCGAAGAGTTCCGCAACCGTAAAAGGTGGGTCATCGTCATGATGACCCCTATCAACGTCTAGTTCCTTTGCCTTTTCTCGTACTCCTCGATGCTCCCCATTGTCCGCACTGACCCGATCTTCTGGGTAGAAGGTTCGGGCGAGCAACTCGGCCGAACCCTTGGCGTCCAGGTATGAACCATTGGCGACAAGGAGGGTATCCTCCTCCCTCACTGTGGCCCTACCTATCACACGGTAAATTCCCTCCCAAAGTCCCTCCCTGTCCTGCTTTCCGCAGAAGTCCTTCCAACTCTCGACCTGTGCCTTTTTTACTTCACTCTCATACATCTCCTTTCGCTCTAAGTACTGCGCTATCACCCACTCCCTTCGGATCGGCGCAGCGTTCCTGATGCGACGCTTGTAGGTGACCATAGTCCTCCTTAAGTCGGCGAGTCTTTCCGACCACCACGGCGCACTGATCAACCCCCCCGGCTTCTTGACTGGGATGCTCTCTTTGCACGCGTCCTCGACTGCCCTCGTATACGCTTCGGCCAAGGCATCAAGCTCATCGTTGTGTCTTGTTTCGCCTATCGCTATATTCGAGAGCAGTCGAGTCACATTGGCTTTGAAAGCATCCCAGTTTGCCCTGCGGGTGTTGTAGGCACGGGTCGTACGGCTAATGCTCGTACCTTTCGCCCTTACCAGGTTGAGGTTGAACGTAACACCGTTGTGGTCTGAGCTCGGCGTGAGGTTAATGTCCACCCTCCAAGCATCGATCCAGGCAATCGCATTGCTGGTGCAGGCCGTTATATCCACATAGCTGCAGTACCTTTGTCCACCTCTCACAGTGTCGAAAGTTGGAATGTTTCCGCTATTCAGGACATGGAGGTCCATTTCCTCTAACACTCCTCTCATCATTTCTCCTCTTTCATCTTCCTCATGGTGACCCCACCAGGTACTATGCGCATTGGAGTCCCCCCCAAAAACAACAAGCTGGGAACCTAGACTTCTCCTCACCTCTTTGAGCCGCTCTAAGTAGGGCCCCAGTGGTGCTGGCTCCGGCTCGAAGTAGAAGGACACCAGCGTGATCATCCAGGCACTGGTCCGGATCCCCACCACTATGATGTTATTAGTGGTGAGTTGCGGGTACTGTACGACGTCCACTGTCGGATCGAAGACGGCAATAGCCGCCTTCACAGTCCCTCCTCCTTGTCCAGTGTTCTGGAAGACCCTAACGCCCTGGTATGCCTTCATCTTTGCCAGGTTGCCTACGTAGGGCTCTTGTATGAGAGCGACCGTGGCTTTTCGCCTCGAGGCCTCGAGTATGAAGTCGTCGGTTGCCAGCTTCTTCTTCTGGAGGTTCACCTGCAGCATCCTGTAGGGGGTCACGTTCCCAGGGACAACATCAGCACCGGTACTGAACGGTGGACCTCGCTATGTTGTCCCATCTCTGTCTTACCGGGCACAGTTCACTATACACATTGTGCCCCGTGCTGCTGAGCTTCCCCCTCTGGCAGTTAATACAATTCGGCACTGCACCGGCAATGTAGTCGGGGCACTCGGCTCTCATATGGAGCCCCCCACAGTGACTACAGTGTGTTTGGTTGCCGGTGCAGAACTTCGCTGTATGTCCGTACCCTAGACATTTGGAGCATTGCACAAGTGGCGACTGATCCGCCACCCTTACGGGTTGGAGGTCTATGTGCAATCTCCCTATGTCCAGAGCACGGTTGTAAACTGCCGGGGAGACCCTCAGCACCACGTGGCACGTGTGCGGGTTCCTCGCCGTCCTGCGGTAGAGCACGGCCATCCTCGCCTGCTCTGGTGCCAAGTCGCGGAACACCTCACGGTTCCTTGACTTTACGGCCTTGAGCAGGTCGTCATCGCTGTGACTCCTGAGGACGCCGTACATGACGAGGAGTGGGTCCTTATTTTTTATTTCCTCAACGGCGAGGTCCCTTGCGTCTGCCAGTCGTTTCTGTGCCCTTTCCCTTTCACGCTCCGTTTTGTAACCGACTATCACTCTCCTATCTTTCGCCTTCCTTATATTCTCTACCATAACCCATTCTTCATCCTCATTCGCTACCTTTCTCAACTTCTCCATCACATGCTCGCTCGTATCCCTCGCATCCTTCGATGTGACGACTATGGAGTGTAGCGCCGCCCGCTCGGGGAGCTGCGCTCTCGAGCGGCCCGACGCCACACCCGCATACGTCGGCACTTCCTTTCTCTCTCTCTCTTTCTCCCTTTCATCCTGTCTTTCTATCTTCTCCTTTAGTTCATTCATCATCCTTCCATTCTCTCTAATTAACCTTTCATTCTCCTCTATTTTTCTAATTATCTTATCATTCATGCCATCACCGTGTGAGCACGGGGCAGAGGCCGGGGCGACGGGGGCCGGTGACCCCGTCGTCCCAGGGCTCCGCTCCGCCCGGTTCCTACTAGTCCCCGCGTCGGACCCGAACGCTTTAATATGCCGCTCCAATGCGGCGACCATTTCCTCTATCCTATGCTTTATTTCGGATTTTAGGTTGCGCGAAATCCCTACCTGCGCTTTGATAACCCGACAGCACCCTAGCATTTTTTCTAGTCGCACACTCGAGGACTGTCCGGGCAGCTTAGGCGAGGGGGGCAGGTGGACGGCCCCCTTTTCCAAGGCTTGCGAAGAGGTCCCGGCTACGCCCTGGATCCTCTCGATGCTCCTCCGGACAGTCCCCGACTGGCGCTTACCTATTACTTTCTCGGGGCTGCTGTCCAGCACAAAGGTCGAGTCCCTTTCACTCTGGCGGGGTTGGTCTTTGACGAGTGGCGAGCGAGATAGAGGCATTTTGGTGCGGGGAGGCGCGCGTTAAATTTAAAATGTAAAAATAAAAAGTGTAAAAATGTAAATTGTAAAAATGTATAAATTGTATAAATTGTAATTCAAATTTAATTGTCAATATAAAATATGTCAGTCAGTCGGTATGTAGATTTACTACTAATAATAATTAGCTGTCACAGTTAAAAATAAAATTGTAAATTGTAAATATAAAAATGTAGAACAATTAGTCCTATACTATGTATAACTACGCTAGTAGCTAGGTCACGCACAAGCTCGTCGTACGACGCGGCGGTGATGCACGATCTGGTCAGCTGCCGTGGCAGTCAGTATGCCTACGTGTGTGTTGTGTTGTGTTGTGTGCTGTGTAGTGTATGTGTCCCGGTGGGGTGTGTACTGTCTGTAGCCTGAGGCGTATGTGTGTTTCGTGTGTGTGGAGTAATGTGTATGCAGGCGGCACGCGGGCACGCGACGGTCGACCTAAAATAAAATACAAGTAGAGTATTGGGAACAAGTATACAATTTTGTGCTACAAATATTGTAGCTATCGTTATATGATAGTCAATTCCTACTTAATGGCAAAAACTCTTAATAGCTACCTAGCTTAAACACGATACTTAAGTCTCTAAGAACTACGACTACAATTAATTATAAACTAAGTACGAACCTACGTACGTCACTTAACTCTAATGTAAAACCGCAGAGATCCGGTCGCAGCCGGTATCGCGCGACCTCGCTTGACCCCTCCGAACCGAGCCGATGTGCCTAAGGCAGAAAATCAGGGTGGGCGGGCGGGGCTCGGGTTTATAAAAATCGCGTTTTCCTCAAAAACTACGGACCCCAGGCGGTCGTGTGAGGTACCTACGGAAAGGCCTCGTCGGCGGCCACACGGTGGTGCAAAAAGCAGTATAGGCTTTCCTGAAAAATTTAGAAAATAACGCCCAAAAACTGAAAAATGAATTAAAAATTTAGACTAAAAAGTTTATTATTGGGCGAACTGTACCACCTAGAAGAACGGGAACGGTACCGACGGACAGAGGGCGTCCCAGTGGACACGTTCCAATCGCCAGATGCACAGGTTACGACTGATGGTAAGCCAAAAACGAGGTGTTGAGTTTTAGTAGGTAGGTACTAAGTTGGCACTTCGCTCCCTCGGGAACACCTTGGAGTATAATCGCCTGAACGGCTCGGCGGTGTAGTTGCCGTCTCCCTTGAGCGTCCCTAGGTACTAGGCACCCCCTAGACCCTTTAAAAATTCGGAAACTAAAATAAAAATGAAAATTTAATAAACAACCTATGGAATCGACCTAATGATACCAAATACAGATGATGATGTATCCGTGTGGTATGTCGGAAGATAGGTAATGTATCCGCGCACTTGATGGTATACGACTAACACCGAGTGTCCGTAGCAAAAAAGTTAATAAAAATTAATTCAAAGTTAAAAAGCGGCGAAAATCCCTACTCGGCTGGCGAAATACGGTGTTGTGCTGCACAGGACTCGCCTGATCTACTCGTGTGTAGTATCAGAAGACGCGCAAAGTCGTCTCACACAATGTGGTCTAATTAGAATTTCAGCGGTCAGTACAAAATGTTTCGCAACAAGCAGATTCGCTGCTACAAAGTGTCGGAAAATCGCTCAATGTGATGTAAGTACAGGATTTTCTTGAAAATTAAATGAAAATTGTGAAAATTTATGGTCGCGCTGTGTAGACGGCAGCGTCCCGAATCCAATGATGTATATATTGCTATAGGTTATCAATGCTAATTAGCTGTATAAATTTTACAAAGTTCTAAATGCGGTTAATTATTATTATTTATGATGCCTTAAGGTAGACTTTGGTACCTATAGCCTGCACAGAATCGCGAATAACTCAAAAACTATAAGTCCTAGAGAGTCGCGCGTGGTACCGGCAGAAAGGTCTCGGCGAGCTCCTTAAGGATGTGCAATAAAAATTTGGAAAAGTTGTATAGGGGAAAAGTTAGTTTTTCCCTAGAAAAGTGAAAATTTATAAAAATCGCGGTTTCCTCAAAAACTACGGACCCCAGGCGGTCGTGTGAGGTACCTACGGAAAGGCCTCGTCGGCGGCCACACGGTGGTGCAAAAAGCAGTATAGGCTTTCCTGAAAAATTTAGAAAATAACGCCCAAAAACTGAAAAATGAATTAAAAATTTAGACTAAAAAGTTTATTATTGGGCGAACTGTACCACCTAGAAGAACGGGAACGGTACCGACGGACAGAGGGCGTCCCAGTGGACACGTTCCAATCGCCAGATGCACAGGTTACGACTGATGGTAAGCCAAAAACGAGGTGTTGAGTTTTAGTAGGTAGGTACTAAGTTGGCACTTCGCTCCCTCGGGAACACCTTGGAGTATAATCGCCTGAACGGCTCGGCGGTGTAGTTGCCGTCTCCCTTGAGCGTCCCTAGGTACTAGGCACCCCCTAGACCCTTTAAAAATTCGGAAACTAAAATAAAAATGAAAATTTAATAAACAACCTATGGAATCGACCTAATGATACCAAATACAGATGATGATGTATCCGTGTGGTATGTCGGAAGATAGGTAATGTATCCGCGCACTTGATGGTATACGACTAACACCGAGTGTCCGTAGCAAAAAAGTTAATAAAAATTAATTCAAAGTTAAAAAGCGGCGAAAATCCCTACTCGGCTGGCGAAATACGGTGTTGTGCTGCACAGGACTCGCCTGATCTACTCGTGTGTAGTATCAGAAGACGCGCAAAGTCGTCTCACACAATGTGGTCTAATTAGAATTTCAGCGGTCAGTACAAAATGTTTCGCAACAAGCAGATTCGCTGCTACAAAGTGTCGGAAAATCGCTCAATGTGATGTAAGTACAGGATTTTCTTGAAAATTAAATGAAAATTGTGAAAATTTATGGTCGCGCTGTGTAGACGGCAGCGTCCCGAATCCAATGATGTATATATTGCTATAGGTTATCAATGCTAATTAGCTGTATAAATTTTACAAAGTTCTAAATGCGGTTAATTATTATTATTTATGATGCCTTAAGGTAGACTTTGGTACCTATAGCCTGCACAGAATCGCGAATAACTCAAAAACTATAAGTCCTAGAGAGTCGCGCGTGGTACCGGCAGAAAGGTCTCGGCGAGCTCCTTAAGGATGTGCAATAAAAATTTGGAAAAGTTGTATAGGGGAAAAGTTAGTTTTTCCCTAGAAAAGTGAAAATTTATAAAAATCGCGGTTTCCTCAAAAACTACGGACCCCAGGCGGTCGTGTGAGGTACCTACGGAAAGGCCTCGTCGGCGGCCACACGGTGGTGCAAAAAGCAGTATAGGCTTTCCTGAAAAATTTAGAAAATAACGCCCAAAAACTGAAAAATGAATTAAAAATTTAGACTAAAAAGTTTATTATTGGGCGAACTGTACCACCTAGAAGAACGGGAACGGTACCGACGGACAGAGGGCGTCCCAGTGGACACGTTCCAATCGCCAGATGCACAGGTTACGACTGATGGTAAGCCAAAAACGAGGTGTTGAGTTTTAGTAGGTAGGTACTAAGTTGGCACTTCGCTCCCTCGGGAACACCTTGGAGTATAATCGCCTGAACGGCTCGGCGGTGTAGTTGCCGTCTCCCTTGAGCGTCCCTAGGTACTAGGCACCCCCTAGACCCTTTAAAAATTCGGAAACTAAAATAAAAATGAAAATTTAATAAACAACCTATGGAATCGACCTAATGATACCAAATACAGATGATGATGTATCCGTGTGGTATGTCGGAAGATAGGTAATGTATCCGCGCACTTGATGGTATACGACTAACACCGAGTGTCCGTAGCAAAAAAGTTAATAAAAATTAATTCAAAGTTAAAAAGCGGCGAAAATCCCTACTCGGCTGGCGAAATACGGTGTTGTGCTGCACAGGACTCGCCTGATCTACTCGTGTGTAGTATCAGAAGACGCGCAAAGTCGTCTCACACAATGTGGTCTAATTAGAATTTCAGCGGTCAGTACAAAATGTTTCGCAACAAGCAGATTCGCTGCTACAAAGTGTCGGAAAATCGCTCAATGTGATGTAAGTACAGGATTTTCTTGAAAATTAAATGAAAATTGTGAAAATTTATGGTCGCGCTGTGTAGACGGCAGCGTCCCGAATCCAATGATGTATATATTGCTATAGGTTATCAATGCTAATTAGCTGTATAAATTTTACAAAGTTCTAAATGCGGTTGGTTAGGTTAGGTTAGGTTAGGTTAGGTTAGGTTAGGTTAGGTTAGGTTAGGTTAGGTTAGGTTAGGTTAGGTTAGGTTAGGTTAGGTTAGGTTAGGTTAGGTTAGGTTAGGTTAGGTTAGGTTAGGTTAGGTTAGGTTAGGTTGGGGCACGCCCCAAGTGATTTCCGATACGTCCCCGTCGTGTGCCCTGGACCCCTTCCTGACCACCGTAACGGAGTGGCAGGTTGGGTGACCGAACTCGGAAATCATAACTTGAGGCAAAGAGAGTACTTAACTGTTTTTCCCTGTATCACCTGCTTTGGACCCATCCCACTTGGTGCGCGGTAACGCAGTGGCCAGTGGTTGGTGACCCGTTGTTGAGAGTTATTACTTGTTAAGTTTTTCTCGTTGTTATTTGGTTTGTTACGTTTGCTCGTTATTGTTTGTTTGCTGTTGTTTTTCCGTTTTTTGTTGTTGTTGTTTTGAGCCCAGTTGTTTGGACTCTTCACAAGATTATTTCTCCTACGGACTCTGTTGAGGGCAGGGCCCTTTACTGGTCCATGGAGTCGGAGGGGCCGTCTAGTGCCCAGAGTGGTGGAGGGAAGAAGAGGGAGAGGTCTCCGCTTTTGTCCACGGATGGCAATCCAAAGAAAGTGAGGCAAGTGCAGGGCAAATTCTTTGCTGGAGAATCAGAGGAGGACTCTGACAATGGCTTCTCGCGGGTTCTTGAGACCCCGCCTCCAAAGGCCCGCCGTCCCCGTGGAGGTAAAGTAAACCACCACGTGGGACTCTCGCAAGCCCGTAGGGAGCTACGGATGTTAGAGCCAGACACGTCGGACTCAACGTTAACGGAGCCTGCAAAGCCTACGCGAAGTCCGAAGAAAAAGGTAAGGTCTCCAGGGATGGAGGACCTTATTAAAAAGGCCGAAGAAGACGCAGGTGTCCTGAACGCAGTTTCGACCAAGTCGAAGAACTTGAAAGGCACCTGCGTCAAAGAAATACGCACCGCCACCGCGTCACTACTGGAGGTAGTGCACGCCCTTGCGTCACGTCGGTCCAGCGACGAACTACACAGGTTGCAGGCAGACAACAAGAGGTTGCGTGGTCAGTTGTCCGCCATACAGGAGGAGGTAGCCGCCCTCAGACGCGCTTTCGCTGACCGTGGGAAAGACGTGGCCAGAGAGGAGCCTGCTAAAGCAGCGGAGAACTCCGGAAGTGACAATCCTATGTCACGGAAGGAGTTCATGTCGGTTATCAATGTCCTCCAACGTTCCCTGATAGAACATGTTGGAGGAGTGATTAATGCGCGGCTGGAGGGGCTTGAGGTGGACGGACGCCTTCTTCCCACGCAACCCGTGAGGCCACCCCTGGCAGCAGACACTCGGAGGAAACAGTCGGAGGCCACTACGCTGGCACCACCGGCCAACCTCCCAGCAAAAGCTAGGCCGAAAAAAGTGGCCAAAGCTACTCCTGGGCCGAAGGAGAACCCTTCTGCCAAGCCCACCCGTGCAGAGGAACAGTTTCCCGGATCGTCTCGCCAAGAGCAACCCGTTGTCCTCGAAGAATGGACGACAGTGGTGAAAAGGGGGAGGAAGAAGGCGCCTGCTGCTGGTGCCCCGAAGGCAAATGTGCCCCAACGGCCTAAGTTGCCGAAGGTCCCTAAAACCCTGGCAGTCGTGGTGGCCCTTAAGCCTGAGGCTGTGGAGGAGGGGGCCACTTATAAGGCCGCAATCGCCAGGGCCAAGGCATCCATAAGCCTGGGAGCCCTGGGAATTGGCACACCCAAGTTCCGCACGGGCATCACAGGTGCCCGCATCATTGAACTCCCAAAGGAGACAACAGCCACACAGGCAGACACCCTAGCGCAGAAAATTGGAGAGGTGCTAGGTGATGCCGCTAAAGTCACCAGGCCGACAAAAGTGGCAAGCGTCCGAATCTCAGGACTGGACGACTCAGTTTCTGAGCTGGAGGTGCGGGACGCGATTGCGGGAAGGGTTGGGTGTCCACCTGAACAAGTGAAGGTGGGCACAATCACCATGGGCTTCAGGGGAACCGGGTCGGTCATTGTGTCCTGCCCGGTAGACACCATTGCCGGTCTGGCCAAGGAGGGCCGATTGCACGTGGGGTGGAGCAGCGCCTCCGTTACGGTCCTGGAGCAGCGCCCAATGCGTTGCCATCGATGCCTCGGAATTGGACACCCGCAGCAGCTCTGTCCCTCCAAAAAGGACCGCAGTGGCTTGTGCTACCGCTGCAGTCAGGAGGGGCACATCGCCTCCAGCTGTACGGCTCCCCCGCATTGCGGGGTCTGCGGAGACCGAGGCCTGCCTTCCGGGCACCGCATGGCCGGAGTGAGCTGCAACCCTCCTCCGGTCAAAGGCCGTCCCTTCCAGATGGGTGCTCGTCACCTGTCGGCTACTCCAGCCACCCCTGCAGAAACGCCAATGGAAACCAACAATGCCCAGTAGGTCCATTGGCAAAATACTGCAGGGGAACGTGAACCACTCGGCCGACGCACAGGACTTACTGTGCCAGTCTGTGGCCGAGTGGAGCATTGACTTGGCAGTGATCGCGGAGCCATACATTGTCCCCCCATCCTCCAATTGGGTCGGGGCAACTGACGGCTTTGCCGCGATCGCAGTGGCTGGTGCAAGCCCCCCTCTTATAGTAGTCGAGAGAGGGGAAGGATACGTGGCAGCACGCTGGGGAGGAGTAGTTGTGGTGTCAACATACTTCTCCCCAAACCGCAGTAGGGCTGAACTCGAGCGGTTCCTGGCTGCGGTGGAAGGGGTAGTCCGCCGAGCGGCCCCCCATCCTGTGCTAGTAGCGGGAGACCTAAACTGCAAGGCACAGGCATGGGGGTGCCCCCACACGGATGTTTGGGGTGGTGTACTCGAGTCTTGGGTTCTGTCCCTGGGGCTCGAGGTCCTCAACAGAGGCACCACTCCGACCTGCGTCCGGGACCAAGGCACGTCTAGAGTGGACGTGTCCTTCGCCACCCCATCGCTCGCAGCCCGAATTCAGGACTGGCGAGTGATGGAGAATACGACGACACTATCGGACCACTTATATGTCCGATACGATGTCTCCACAGCATCACCCGGGGCCCCTTTACACCTGGGCACCATGACTTCGGCATTCCCAAGGTGGTCGTTGGCTCGCCTCCGTACCGACGTTGCAGGGGAGGCAGCAATGGTGCGGGCCTGGGCCGAAGTGCCCGATAACATCGAGGGTGATGCTGACGGTATGGCGGACCTTTTCGCGGACGACATGAAGGTTGTCTGCGACGCCGCCATGCCGAGGGCGCAGGTCTGCCCCCGAAGAAAGGGGCAGGTATACTGGTGGTCGCAGGATCTGGCTGATCTGCGAACCGCCAGTATGAGGGCCAGGCGTGCCTACCAGCGGTGCCGTAGGCGCGCCATAAGGACACCCGGTGAGGAGGAGGATCTCCACCGAGTGTACACGGAGATCAACAAGGCTCTGAGGATTGCCATCCGCAGAGCCAAAGCTACCGCTTGGGAGGAGTTCCTGGGGATACTTGACAGGGATCCCTGGGGAAGACCGTACAGGGTAGTTAGGGCGAAATTTTCTCCCTCCCCCCCAACGTCCAGCTTGGAGCCCGGCCTGCTGCGGGAGGTTCTGGGAACGCTTTTCCCGAACCCTGGACCCTTTGCAGCCCCAGTGATGGCAGCCTCCAGCGATGCCATGGAGGTGTGGGCCGATGGTCCCCCCGTTACAGACGGGGAGTGGGCCACGTTACGTGAAAGGCTCCGACGCAAAAATAAAGCGCCGGGGCCTGATGGCTGCCCAGCCAAGGTCCTGGCGGTAGCAGCTGATGCCCTAGAAGACAGGTTTCGTGCGGTGATGGACACCTGCATCAAGAAGGTCCGCTTTCCGGGGCGATGGAAGGTGGGGCGTCTCTGTCTACTCCGGAAAGAGAGTCGGCCGGCGGATTCGCCGTCTGGCTATCGGCCGGTGGTCCTGCTCGATGAAGCGGCGAAGGCTTTCGAGAAAATTCTCGCCTCCCGCATCATCGAGCACTTAGAGAACGAAGGACCGGATCTGGCCGAGTGCCAGTACGGTTTCCGCACCGGCCGCTCCACGATGGACGCGGTTAAACACCTCAAAGGGTGGACTGACGAGGCCAATGCACGGGGGGAGGGAGTGATCGCGGTGTCTTTGGACATCGCGAACGCCTTCAACTCTCTCCCTCATGAATGCATAGAGGAGGCACTTCAATTCCACCAGGTGCCCCTCTATCTCCGCGCTCTTGTCAGGGACTACCTTCGTGGGAGGGCAGTCCTATATGAGGACTCTGAGGGCCGCGTCCAGTCGTGGAGAATGTCGGCAGGGGTGCCCCAGGGTTCCGTACTTGGTCCTCTTTTATGGAACCTGGGGTACAACTGGGTTCTGCGCGGGATGCTGCTGCCGCGAATGTGCGTCGTCTGCTTTGCTGACGATACGCTGGTCGCGGCGGCGGCAAAGGACTGGGAGGAGGTGGTTCACCTCGCGTCGGTCGGCACATCGCTGGTAGTCCGACGTATCCGCCTCCTGGGCCTGGAAGTGGCTCTCACCAAAACGAGAGCCATATCTTTCCATGCCCCCCGTCGCAGGACCCCATCGGGGCTCCACGTTCGAGTCGATGGGGTCCGGATTCCCGTCGAGTGGAACATAAAGTACCTCGGCCTGACTCTGGACCCCAGGTGGAGTTTCGAGGAGCATTTTAAGCTCCTCGCTCCAAGACTGTGCGCAGCTGCAGCTGCACTCGCACGCCTTCTCCCAAATGTGGGAGGGCCGAACGTTTCGTGCCGTCGGCTGTATCACGGGGTGATACGGTCGATGGCGCTTTACGGGGCCCCGATGTGGGCAGAGCGCCTTAACCGGCAGACGAGGGCCCTCCTGCGCAAACCGCAGAGGACGATCGCGGCCCGGGCTGTGCGGGCATATCGCACAGTCAGCCACGGGGCAGCTTGCGTGTTAGCTGGTACGACCCCGTGGGATGTCGATGCACTTATCCTAGCACAGGTGTATGGGCATCGGGCCGAAGCGAGAAGGCGAGGGGAGAGACCCGACCTCGAGGAGGTGGAGCAAGTGCGCTCCCTTGCGCAGGAGGAAGCCCTAAGGCAATGGGCCGAGGCGCTCGCCAACCCTACAGCCGGCCGCCGGACGATCGAAGCGGTCCGTCCGGTGCTCAAGGAGTGGATGGGACGCCCCTGGGGCAGCCTCACATTCCGCCTGGTGCAGGTTTTGACTGGACATGGTTGTTTCGGTCATTACCTGCACCACGTCGCCCGCAGGGAGGAGACGCCACAGTGTCACCACTGTGGTGACCCTGACGATACGGCCGAACACACGCTAGGAGTGTGCCCGGCCTGGAGACACGAGCGCCACGAACTAACGGTGGCGCTCGGCAGAGGAAACCTCGCGCTGCCAAGTATAGTACAAGCTATGCTTGGTAGCGCGGAAGAATGGGACGCAGTCGCTTCCTTCTGTGAGTCGGTAGTACTACAGAAGGAGGCAGCGGAGAGGGAGCGGGAGGAGGATGCTCTAGCCGCTCCTCTCCGGCGCAGACGGATGGGCAGGAGAAGGCGGGCGGCAATGGCTGCCAGTCTTCGCCTGCCCACAGGAGGACTGCCTGCTGTCGGTGGCACCGACGCAGGCATTGCACAAGTCCCCACGTCTGGGGATTACTCGGGCAGTCCAGAGTAATCTCCCAATGGCGCGGCAGCCCGACACCTAAGTCGGGTGGCCCGGTGGTGATTTGGTGAGTTGCATTAGTAGATCCCAAATCGCCGCCATAAGGGCAAGAATGGACGCCGAGGAGTTTTAGTGGGTATTCCCAGAGCCATAAAAAAAAGGTTAGGTTAGGTTAGGTTAGGTTAGGTTAGGTTAGGTTAGGTTAGGTTAGGTTAGGTTAGGTTAGGTTAGGTTAGGTTAGGTTAGGTTAGGTTAGGTTAGGTTAGGTTAGGTTAGGTTAGGTTAGGTTAGGTTAGGTTAGGTTAGGTTAGGTTAGGTTAGGTTAGGTTAGGTTAGGTTAGGTTTTTTTTTTTTTTTTTTTTTTTTTTTTTTTTTTATACCTACCCCTGCAATTTGCAGAGACTTTTTTAAACAATGGCAATGAAAGACATCCTAATTCTAAACTATTTCTATTCTTCTTTTATTCCAGTTCTCTGTATCATTCCAGTTCCATCAATTATTCCTCTCGCACTTTCATACAACCTTTCATTCTCTGAGGGGATATGAGGGCATACGGGAATTTGTGTACCTTATTTCCTATCCAGCTATCTATATCTACTATTTTTATTTATAATAACAATTTCTTTTACATATTTCTTAGGTCTACTTAATCTAGTGGTTGAATTTAAGTGGCAACAAACATTTATCAATATTATTCCTTATGTGTATTTATTTATTACTACAAACTTGCTACTACTATATTTATATTCTATCTCTTATTATGCTAGACAACATTATGCACACATAGTGTGCCAGCATACAATATTACACCCTGTTCCGTTTATTTACTGCTGTTACAATTTTATTTGCGTATTCTATAGTTCGCTTTGTGTGTTCCTTTATCAATTTAGGCATGCCGTCTCGGTCAACTTTCACACCAGTGGCGATTTCTAGGTCAAACCTGTCTTTGGCGTGTATGGGGCAGACTGTCAGGAGGTGGGCCACGGATTCGATTTCATCTGGGTCACAGGCACACGATGGGTCCCCCTTACACTTGAAGCGATACAAGTATTCTGAGAACCCACCGTGCCCTGTGAGGAATTGGGTAGTTGGGCCGTTAATGGTGATTTTCCTGACAGTCTTGTAGGCCTCCACGGCGCAGGGGAAGAACAATTTAGTCGTCGAGGCCGTGTGTCCTTCTTGATAGCGCCTGTTCCATTCCTCAAGGGAGCCCTGTCGAATGGCTCCCTTGAGGAATGAAACAGGACATTGGTCGTAGTCTGGCGCTTTTTTGAGTTTCAGAGCGGCCTCCCTAGCCAGAAAATCCGCCCTCTCATTCCCCTCAAGGCCGACATGAGCCTTTATCCAGTAAAGGGAGACGCTCTTGCCCTGCTGTATACAGCGGCCAAGAACGTCCCTAGTCTCCACTGAAAGGGGGTGGAGAGAGTGCGGATTCACCACACTAAGGAGCGCCGCTCTGCTATCGCTGAAGATACCGAACGCAGCAACGGCGTGTCGCTCTACCTCGCACGCCGCCTTGCTCAGAGCCAGGAGTTCCGCTTGGTAGACGGTGCAATGTTTAGAGAGAGCAAACTTGCGGGCCTTTGTGGTTAGGTTAGGTTAGGTTAGGTTAGGTTAGGTTAGGTTAGGTTAGGTTAGGTTAGGTTAGGTTAGGTTAGGTTAGGTTAGGTTAGGTTAGGTTAGGTTAGGTTGGGGCACGCCCCAAGTGATTTCCGATACGTCCCCGTCGTGTGCCCTGGACCCCTTCCTGACCACCGTAACGGAGTGGCAGGTTGGGTGACCGAACTCGGAAATCATTACTTGAGGCAAAGAGAGTACTTAACTGTTTTTCCCTGTATCACCTGCTTTGGACCCATCCCACTTGGTGCGCGGTAACGCAGTGGCCAGTGGTTGGTGACCCGTTGTTGAGAGTTATTACTTGTTGTTACTTGTTAAGTTTTTCTCGTTGTTATTTGGTTTGTTACGTTTGCTCGTTATTGTTTGTTTGCTGTTGTTTTTCCGTTTTTGTTGTTGTTGTTTTGAGCCCAGTTGTTTGGACTCTTCACAAGATTATTTCTCCTACGGACTCTGTTGAGGGCAGGGCCCTTTACTGGTCCATGGAGTCGGAGGGGCCGTCTAGTGCCCAGAGTGGTGGAGGGAAGAAGAGGGAGAGGTCTCCGCTTTTGTCCACGGATGGCAATCCAAAGAAAGTGAGGCAAGTGCAGGGCAAATTCTTTGCTGGAGAATCAGAGGAGGACTCTGACAATGGCTTCTCGCGGGTTCTTGAGACCCCGCCTCCAAAGGTCCGCCGTCCCCGTGTAGGTAAAGTAAACCACCACGTGGGACTCTCGCAAGCCCGTAGGGAGCTACGGATGTTAGAGCCAGACACGTCGGACTCAACGTTAACGGAGCCTGCAAAGCCTACGCGAAGTCCGAAGAAAAAGGTAAGGTCTCCGGGGATGGAGGACCTTATTAAAAAGGCCGAAGAAGACGCAGGTGTCCTGAACGCAGTTTCGACCAAGTCGAAGAACTTGAAAGGCACCTGCGTCAAAGAAATACGCACCGCCACCGCGTCACTACTGGAGGTAGTGCACGCCCTTGCGTCACGTCGGTCCAGCGACGAACTACAAAGATTGCAGGCAGACAACAAGAGGTTGCGTGGTCAGTTGTCCGCCATACAGGAGGAGGTAGCCGCCCTCAGACGCGCTTTCGCTGACCGTGGGAAAGACGTGGCCAGAGAGGAGCCTGCTAAAGCAGCGGAGAACTCCGGAAGTGACAATCCTATGTCACGGAAGGAGTTCATATCGGTTATCAATATCCTCCAACGTTCCCTGATGGAACATGTTGGAGGAGTGATTAGTGCGCGGCTGGAGGGGCTTGAGGTGGACGGACGCCTTCTACCCACGCAACCCGTGAGGCCACCCCTGGCAGCAGACACTCGGAGGAAACAGTCAGAGGCCACTACGCTGGCACCACCGGCCAACCTCCCAGCAAAAGCTAGGCCGAAAAAAGTGGCCAAAGCTACTCCTGGGCCGAAGGAGAACCCTTCTGCCAAGCCCACCCGTGCAGAGGAACAGTTTCCCGGATCGTCTCGCCAAGAGCAACCCGTTGTCCTCGAAGAATGGACGACAGTGGTGAAAAGGGGGAGGAAGAAGGCACCTGCTGATGGTGCCCCGAAGGCAAATGTGCCCCAACGGCCTAAGTTGCCGAAGGTCCCAAAAACCCTGGCAGTCGTGGTGGCCCTTAAGCCTGAGGCTGTGGAGGAGGGGGCCACTTATAAGGCCGCAATCGCCAGGGCCAAGGCATCCATTAGCCTGGGAGCCCTGGGAATTGGCACACCCAAGTTCCGCACGGGCATCACAGGTGCCCGCATCATTGAACTCCCAAAGGAGACAACAGCCACACAGGCAGACACCCTAGCGCAGAAAATTGGAGAGGTGCTAGGTGATGCCGCTAAAGTCACCAGGCCGACAAAAGTGGCAAGCGTCCGAATCTCAGGACTGGACGACTCAGTTTCTGAGCTGGAGGTGCGGGACGCGATTGCGGGAAGGGTTAAGTGTCCACCTGAACTAGTGAAGGTGGGCACAATCACCATGGGCTTCAGGGGAACCGGGTCGGTCATTGTGTCCTGCCCGGTAGACACCATTGCCGGTCTGGCCAAGGAGGGCCGATTGCACGTGGGGTGGAGCAGCGCCTCCGTTACGGTCCTGGAACAGCGCCCAATGCGTTGCCATCGATGCCTCGGAATTGGACACCCGCAGCAGCTCTGTCCCTCCAAAAAGGACCGCAGTGGGTTGTGCTACCGCTGCAGTCAGGAGGGGCACATTGCCTCCAGCTGTACGGCTCCCCCGCATTGCGGGGTCTGCGGAGACCGAGGCCTGCCTTCCGGGCACCGCATGGCCGGAGTGAGCTGCAACCCTCCTCCGGTCAAAGGCCGTCCCTTCCAGATGGGTGCTCGTCACCTGTCGGCTACTCCAGCCACCCCTGCAGAAACGCCAATGGAAACCAACAATGCCCAGTAGGTCCATTGGCAAAATACTGCAGGGGAACGTGAACCACTCGGCCGACGCACAGGACTTACTGTGCCAGTCTGTGGCCGAGTGGAGCATTGACTTGGCAGTGATCGCGGAGCCATACATTGTCCCCCCATCCTCCAATTGGGTCGGGGCAACTGACGGCTTTGCCGCGATCGCAGTGGCTGGTGCAAGCCCCCCTCTTATAACAGTCGAGAGAGGGGAAGGATACGTGGCAGCACGCTGGGGAGGAGTAGTTGTGGTGTCAACATACTTCTCCCCAAACCGCAGTAGGGCTGAACTCGAGCGGTTCCTGGCTGCGGTGGAAGGGGTAGTCCGCCGAGCGGCCCCCCATCCTGTGCTAGTAGCGGGAGACTTAAACTGCAAGGCACAGGCATGGGGGTGCCCCCACACGGATGTTTGGGGTGGTGTACTCGAGTCTTGGGTTCTGTCCCTGGGGCTCGAGGTCCTCAACAGAGGCACCACTCCGACCTGCGTCCGGGACCAGGGCACGTCTAGAGTGGACGTGTCCTTCGCCACCCCATCGCTCGCAGCCCGAATCCAGGACTGGCGAGTGATGGAGAATACGACGACACTATCGGACCACTTATATGTCCGATACGATGTCTCCACAGCATCACCCGGGGCCCCTTTGCACCTGGGCACCATGACTTCGGCATTCCCAAGGTGGTCGTTGGCTCGCCTCCGTACTGACGTTGCAGGGGAGGCAGCAATGGTGCGGGCCTGGGCCGAAGTGCCCGACAACATCGCGGGTGATGCTGACGGCATGGCGGACCTTTTTGCGGACGACATGAAGGTTGTCTGCGACGCCGCCATGCCGAGGGCGCAGGTCAGCCCCCGAAGAAAGGGGCAGGTATACTGGTGGTCGCAGGATCTGGCCGATCTGCGAACCGCCAGTATGAGGGCCAGGCGTGCCTACCAGCGGTGCCGTAGGCGCGCCATAAGAGCACCCGATGAGGAGGAGGATCTCCACCGGGTGTACACGGAGACTAACAAGGCTCTGAGGATTGCCATCCGCAGAGCCAAAGCTACCGCTTGGGAGGAGTTCCTGGGGATACTCGACAGGGATCCCTGGGGAAGACCGTACAGGGTGGTTAGGGCGAAATTTTCTCCCTCCCCCCCAACGTCCAGCTTGGAGCCCGGCCTGCTGCGGGAGGTTCTGGGAACCCTCTTCCCGAGTCCTGGACCGTTTGCAGCCCCAGTGATGGCAGCCTCCAGCGACACCATGGAGGTGTGGGCCGATGGTCCCCCTGTTACAGACGGGGAGTGGGCCACGCTGCGTGAAAGGCTCCGACGCAAAAATAAAGCGCCGGGGCCTGATGGCTGCCCAGCCAAGGTCCTGGCGGTAGCAGCTGATGCCCTGGAAGATAGGTTCCGTGCGGTGATGGACACCTGCATCGCGACGGTCCGCTTTCCGGGGCGATGGAAGGTGGGGCGTCTCTGTCTACTCCGGAAAGAGAGTCGGCCGGCGGATTCGCCGTCTGGCTATCGGCCGGTGGTCCTGCTCGATGAAGCGGCGAAGGCTTTCGAGAAAATTCTCGCCTCCCGCATCATCGAGCACTTAGAGAACGAAGGACCGGATCTGGCCGAGTGCCAGTACGGTTTCCGCACCGGCCGCTCCACGATGGACGCGGTTAAACACCTCAAAGGGTGGACTGACGAGGCCAATGCTCGGGGGGAGGGGGTGATCGCGGTGTCTTTGGACATCGCGAACGCCTTCAACTCTCTCCCTCATGAATGCATAGAGGAGGCACTTAAATTCCACCAAGTGCCCCTCTACCTCCGCGCTCTCGTCAGGGACTACCTTCGTGGGAGGGCAGTCCTATATGAGGACTCGGAGGGCCGCGTCCAGTCGTGGAGAATGTCGGCAGGGGTGCCCCAGGGTTCCGTACTTGGCCCTCTTTTATGGAACCTGGGGTACAACTGGGTTCTGCGCGGGATGCTGCTGCCGCGAATGTGCGTCGTCTGCTTTGCTGACGATACGCTGGTCGCGGCAGCGGCAAAAGACTGGGAGGAGGCGGTTCACCTCGCGTCGGTCGGCACATCGCTGGTAGTCCGACGTATCCGCCTCCTGGGCCTGGAAGTGGCTCTCACCAAAACGAGAGCCATATCTTTTCATGCCCCCCGTCGCAGAACTCCATCGGGGCTCCGCGTTCGAGTCGAAGGGGTCCGGATTCCCGTCGAGATGTACATAAAGTACCTCGGCCTGACTCTGGACCCCAGGTGGAGTTTCGAGGAGCATTTCAAGCTCCTCGCTCCAAGACTGTGCGCAGCCGCAGCTGCACTCGCACGCCTTCTCCCAAATGTGGGAGGGCCGAACGTTTCGTGCCGTCGGCTGTATCACGGGGTGATGCGGTCGATGGCGCTTTACGGGGCCCCGATGTGGGCAGAGCGCCTTAACCGGCAGACGAGGGCCCTCCTGCGCAAACCGCAGAGGACTATCGCGGCCCGGGCTGTGCGGGCATATCGCACAGTCAGCCACGGGGCAGCTTGCGTGTTAGCTGGTACGACCCCGTGGGATGTCGATGCACTTGTCCTGGCACAGGTGTATAGGCATCGGGCTGAAGCGAGAAGGCAAGGGTTGAGACCCGACCTCGAGGAGGTGGAGCAAGTACGCTCCCTTGCGCAGGAGGAAGCCCTAAGACAGTGGGCCGAGGCGCTCGCCAACCCTGCCGCCGGCCGTCGGACGATCGAATCGATCCGTCCGGTGCTCAGGGAGTGGATGGGACGCCCCTGGGGCAGCCTCACTTTCCGACTGGTGCAGGTTTTGACTGGACATGGTTGTTTCGGTCACTACCTGCACCACGTTGCCAGGAGGGAGGAGACGCCACAGTGTCACCACTGTGGCGACCCTGACGATACGGCCGAACACACGCTGGAGGTGTGCCCGGCCTGGAGACTTGAGCGCCACGAACTAACGGTGGCGCTCGGCAGAGGAAACCTCGCGCTGCCAAGTATAGTACAAGCTATGCTTGGTAGCGCGGAAGAATGGGACGCAGTCGCTTCCTTCTGTGAGTCGGTAGTACTACAGAAGGAGGCAGCGGAGAGGGAGCGGGAGGAGGATGCTCTAGCCGCTCCTCTCCGGCGCAGACGGATGGGCAGGAGAAGGCGGGCGGCAATGGCTGCCAGTCTTCGCCTGCCCACAGGAGGACTGCCTGCTGTTGGTGGCACCGACGCAGGCATTGCACAAGTCCCCACGTCTGGGGATTACTCGGGCAGTCCAGAGTAATCTCCCAATGGCGCGGCAGCCCGACACCTAAGTCGGGTGGCCCGGTGGTGATTTGGTGAGTTGCATTAGTAGATCCCAAATCGCCGCCATAAGGGCAAGAATGGACGCCGAGGAGTTTTAGTGGGTATTCCCAGAGCCAATACGATCAGGCACTGGGCGACCCCCACACGCCCCCACTACTTAGCCAGTAGTGGACAGTCTGTAAGCGGATCTCTCCTCGTTAAAAAAAAAAAAAAAAAAAAAAAAAAAGGTTAGGTTAGGTTAGGTTAGGTTAGGTTAGGTTAGGTTAGGTTAGGTTAGGTTAGGTTAGGTTAGGTTAGGTTAGGTTAGGTTAGGTTAGGTTAGGTTAGGTTAGGTTAGGTTAGGTTAGGTTAGGTTTTTTTTTTTTTTTTTTTTTTTTTTCAAGTTTCGCGCTCTTTCCCCCACTGGATTAATCTTGTGGGGTCTTTGTTGGCGGATTCAATTGCAGCTAATTTTGAAGAGTAGAATTTTAGGAAGATTTACAATTTATAATTTCGAGAAAAAGTTACACTGTTATTGAAGGGTTGTACTATTTTACACGGTTTATTGTGCGGCTTATTATATAATAAGCCACAGAATGCCCGGATTTTATAATAGATCTCAATTTATTATTTTCAAGCATTTGGCCGTTTGAGTGATGGTGGTGAGGCAGCCTACGGGCCTCAGCTCATCGTCTGCCCCACCGTCATCTCTGTGTTAAAAACATTTTTACATAATTAAATATATACATTTTTATACTAGTTTGACAGCACAATAGTTATATATACGTTATAGAGTAACCGAATAATAAATATATACATTTTTATACTAGTTTGACAGCACAATAGTTATATATACGTTATAGAGTAACCGAATAATATATTAATAATAGTTAATGCAAAGTGATTTGTTTCATTTATATTAGATTTGGAGAATTAGATTAATGACTTTATCCAAATTTTCATCAGAAAATTGTTTCAAGTTCAAGTTTTATTTTATAGCGCAGAGCTTTTAACATCCATCAAAGAATAAGGAAAGACTTATATAGTGTTATAAGTTGATATTTTTATATTTTACATGGAGGTTAACATAAATATGATTAGGCAATTGATACACACATATATTATATATAAGAAAGGGTTCGAAGGGTATAGGTTACCATCTGATTCTGATTCAATTTTCAGCAGAAAATTGCTTCAATCGGATTTTAGTTTTATAGATATAGTAAAATTTTTTCACATCGAATATAAAGAAGACAGTTAATATTATTTTATATATACTTACATAGGATATACTAAGATTTGATAGGAATAAACAATAAATACATAATTATAGATATTAAACTTGTAGGTAGTGAGGCATAGTTATAATTTAATGTAGAGATAGGGGGTCGAGTTTCTCAATTCACACATTAGTTGATGAGTTTATAGTGGTCACAGGCTTTATTTAGTTTTAATATTAGTTTTAGAAGAGATTATTTTAATTGTATTTAAATTTAGTTAATAGTTATTTTTTAAATGTTATTTTATTTTATTATTTATACTTACTATAATGCCTTGCGTTATATATTAATTATATAACCAGTACATTATTGTTGTTTAATTATTTCGGTGGCCAGAGCATCCCTAGGAATACGCTATGGCTGCTCTGGCCATCGCTTCCCACTTTTGGAGGACCGGGCACGACCTATCGAAGGCGTGATGGTGTTTTGTTTCACCGAACTCCCGAGTGCAGTTTATGCAGTGGGGCTCTTGGCCCTTTCTGCAGCACTTGTCGGGCTCCTCCTGGCTATGCGCCTCGCCACATCTCGCACACAGGTCCTGATTTTCGGGCATCAGGCAAAAACGCTTGGTGTGACCGAAGGCCAGACACCTGGTGCACTGGATGAGTGGCGTCTGGTCTGCCACAGCGACTCTTTGGAGGTCTATATAAAGTTGTTTGGCCTCCGTCGCTCTCCTCCAGATGACAGGCGAGGTGCTGATCACCACATGGTGAAATTGTGAGTGGCGCGATCTCTTCTTAAACTTGATGGTCACGCGGTCGTCCCCATCGCCGAGGCCCTCAAACAGGGCCCCATTCTGATTCCGAAGGGCGCGAAGGATTTCATGATCATCATGAATCTTCAATACGTCCCTCAGAATCAGAAGAGGGTCCCTATTCTTGATCTCCTCGACGACGAACCGACCCGCAACTCCCTCAAGTTTTTCCTTCACTTTTCTCCTGTCCTCAATACTTCCACACCCCATAATAACTTTTCTCTCCTTTGCCTTCCTCACTCTTTCTACCCTTATCCACCCCTCCTTGGCACCCATAGCCTCCCTGATATGCCTCAATACCTCATCCGCGGTGTCGTTTTCGTCTGTCGACGAGACGCATACGGAGTGGAGCGTCTGCGGTGGGGGCCCTGCTCCCCGGTTGTAGTTAGCGGCCGCTGCTACACTCGCGTATGTTACTGTTTCCTTCCCCCCCTTTTCTCTCTCTTTCTCCCTTTCATCCTGTTTCTCTAATCTTTCCTTCAACTCATTCATCATTCTTCCATTCTCTCTGATAAGCCTTTCATTCTCTTCGATCTTTCTAAGTATTTCCATACCGTGCCCGCTCGAGGCAGAGGCCGGGGCGACGGGGGCCAACCCCATCGCCCCGGCACCCTGCCTTGCCTGATCCAGTTGCCTATCGGCACCACCGCCGAACGCTTTTAGGCACCCCTCAAGCGTAGCGACGGCCCCTTCAATCTTAACTTTTATTTCCTTCTTAAGGTTACGTGAAATTAAAATTTGCTCCTTGATTACATGGCAGCATCTAATCGCTTTATTGAGGCGCGGGTCCGACAACTGCACGGGCTTAGGAGGTGATGGGGGCGGGTGTACTGCCTCTTTTATTGAGTTTTGAGGCGGGGATTCAACCCTACCTTGAATCCTCTCAATACTTCTCCGAACAGTGCCGGACGCGCGCCCCCTTGCCTCGGTCTCAGGGCTGCTCTCAATCGTGAAGGTCCCCTGCCTTTCTGGGCGAGGAGCTTCCTGCTTGCCGAAGGGCGAACGAAATAGGCTCATTTTCAGGTTTTATAATTGTATGAGATAACTACGCGTCACCCGTATAAGATGACGGTTGAAACAAATGAGGTGATTAAACAAAGTTAAATTATTGTCAGTCCGATTAATCTAGACAATAGTTAATAGAAAGTTAAAATACTAAGACTAAAGGTAAAGTTGTATAATTAAATAAAACAAATACGTCAAATTACGGCCGGTGAACAGACGGTAAGCCGAATGATCACTGACCGGGTCAATAAACCTATATTCTACACACACAGGGGTCAAATAAATACCAGTCACAGACTCTACGGTCTGGTCGAATTAAATAGTCCGCTAAATACGTTATATTTAGTCAATAACACGTGAAGTCTCAAGTATGTAAAATACACACTTTGTTATATAAGTGTCCAAATAAACTTACAATATAACTTGTACGAACACTTTCGTACGTCACCTACAAACTATTGGAAACCGCAGTGATCCGGTTTCGACCGGTGTCGCGCGACCTCGCGTGACCCTCCCGACCGAGCTGATGTGCCTAGGGCAGAAAATCAGGGTGGGCGGGCGGGGCTCGTGTTTATGAAAATTGCGTTTTCCTCAAAAACTACGGACCCTAGGCGGTCGTGTGAGGTACCTACGGAAAGGCCTCGTCGGCGGCCACACGGTGGTGTAAGAAGCAGTATAGGCTTTCCTGAAAAATTTTGAAAATAACGCCCAAAAACCGAAAAATGAATTAAAAATTTAGACTAAAAAGTTTATTATTGGGCGAACTGTACCACCTAGAAAGTCGGGAACGGTACCGACGGACAGAGGGCGTCCCAGTGGACACGTTCCAATCGCTAGATGCACAGGTTACTACTGATGGTAAACCAAAATTGAGGAGTTAAGTTTTAGTAGGTAGGTACTAAGTTGGCACTTCGCTCCCTCGGGAACACCTTGGAGTATAATCGCCTGAACGGCTCGGCGGTGTAGTTGCCGTCTCCCTTGAGCGTCCCTAGGTATCAGAACCCCCCTAGACCCCTAAAAAATTCAGAAACTAAAATTAAAATGAAATTTTAATAAACAACCTATGGAATCGACCTAAGGATACCAAATACAGATGATGATGTATCCGAGTGGTGTGTCGGAAGACAGGTAATGTATCCGCGCACTTGATGGTATACGACTAGCACCGAGTGTCCGTAGAGAAAAAGCTAATAAAAAATTGTTTAAAATTAAAAAGTGGCGAAAATCCCTACTCGGCTGGCGAAATATGGTGATATTATGCACAGGACTCGCCTGATCTTCTCGTGTGTAGTATCAGAAGACGCGCAAAGTCGTCTCACACAATATGGAGTAATTAGAATTTCAGCGGTCGGTACAAAAAGTTTGGCAACAAGCAAACTTGCTGCCAAAAAACGTTCGAAAATCGCTCAAAGTGACGTAAGTAAGGGATTTTCGTGAAAAATCTATGAAAATTGTGAAAATTTATGGTCGCGCTGAATAGCCGGCAGCGTCCCGAATCTAAATATGTATATATTGTATAGGTTTATCAATGCTAATTAGCTATACAAATTTTTCAAAGTTTTAAATGCGGTTAATTATTATTACTTATGTTGCCTTAAGGTAGACTTTGGTACCTATAGCCTACACAGAATCGCGAATAACTCAAAAACTATAAGTCCTAGAGAGTCGCACGTGGTATCGGCAGAAAGGTCTCGGCGAGCTCCTTAAGGGTGTGCAATGAAAATTTGGAAAAGTTGTATAGGGAAAAAGTTGGTTTTTCCCTTGAAAAGTGAAAATTTATGAAAATCGCGGTTTTCACGAAAACTACGGACCCTAGGCGGTCGTGTGAGGTACCTACGGAAAGGCCTCGTCGGCGGCCACACGGTGGTGTAAGAAACAGTATAGGCTTTCCTGAAAAATTTTGAAAATAACGCCCAAAAACCGAAAAATGAATTAAAAATTTAGACTAAAAAGTTTATTATTGGGCGAACTGTACCACCTAGAAAGTCGGGAACGGTACCGACGGACAGAGGGCGTCCCAGTGGACACGTTCCAATCGCTAGATGCACAGGTTACTACTGATGGTAAACCAAAATTGAGGAGTTAAGTTTTAGTAGGTAGGTACTAAGTTGGCACTTCGCTCCCTCGGGAACACCTTGGAGTATAATCGCCTGAACGGCTCGGCGGTGTAGTTGCCGTCTCCCTTGAGCGTCCCTAGGTATCAGAACCCCCCTAGACCCCTAAAAAATTCAGAAACTAAAATTAAAATGAAATTTTAATAAACAACCTATGGAATCGACCTAAGGATACCAAATACAGATGATGATGTATCCGAGTGGTGTGTCGGAAGACAGGTAATGTATCCGCGCACTTGATGGTATACGACTAGCACCGAGTGTCCGTAGAGAAAAAGCTAATAAAAAATTGTTTAAAATTAAAAAGTGGCGAAAATCCCTACTCGGCTGGCGAAATATGGTGATATTATGCACAGGACTCGCCTGATCTTCTCGTGTGTAGTATCAGAAGACGCGCAAAGTCGTCTCACACAATATGGAGTAATTAGAATTTCAGCGGTCGGTACAAAAAGTTTGGCAACAAGCAAACTTGCTGCCAAAAAACGTTCGAAAATCGCTCAAAGTGACGTAAGTAAGGGATTTTCGTGAAAAATCTATGAAAATTGTGAAAATTTATGGTCGCGCTGAATAGCCGGCAGCGTCCCGAATCTAAATATGTATATATTGTATAGGTTTATCAATGCTAATTAGCTATACAAATTTTTCAAAGTTTTAAATGCGGTTAATTATTATTACTTATGTTGCCTTAAGGTAGACTTTGGTACCTATAGCCTACACAGAATCGCGAATAACTCAAAAACTATAAGTCCTAGAGAGTCGCACGTGGTATCGGCAGAAAGGTCTCGGCGAGCTCCTTAAGGGTGTGCAATGAAAATTTGGAAAAGTTGTATAGGGAAAAAGTTGGTTTTTCCCTTGAAAAGTGAAAATTTATGAAAATCGCGGTTTTCACGAAAACTACGGACCCTAGGCGGTCGTGTGAGGTACCTACGGAAAGGCCTCGTCGGCGGCCACACGGTGGTGTAAGAAACAGTATAGGCTTTCCTGAAAAATTTTGAAAATAACGCCCAAAAACCGAAAAATGAATTAAAAATTTAGACTAAAAAGTTTATTATTGGGCGAACTGTACCACCTAGAAAGTCGGGAACGGTACCGACGGACAGAGGGCGTCCCAGTGGACACGTTCCAATCGCTAGATGCACAGGTTACTACTGATGGTAAACCAAAATTGAGGAGTTAAGTTTTAGTAGGTAGGTACTAAGTTGGCACTTCGCTCCCTCGGGAACACCTTGGAGTATAATCGCCTGAACGGCTCGGCGGTGTAGTTGCCGTCTCCCTTGAGCGTCCCTAGGTATCAGAACCCCCCTAGACCCCTAAAAAATTCAGAAACTAAAATTAAAATGAAATTTTAATAAACAACCTATGGAATCGACCTAAGGATACCAAATACAGATGATGATGTATCCGAGTGGTGTGTCGGAAGACAGGTAATGTATCCGCGCACTTGATGGTATACGACTAGCACCGAGTGTCCGTAGAGAAAAAGCTAATAAAAAATTGTTTAAAATTAAAAAGTGGCGAAAATCCCTACTCGGCTGGCGAAATATGGTGATATTATGCACAGGACTCGCCTGATCTTCTCGTGTGTAGTATCAGAAGACGCGCAAAGTCGTCTCACACAATATGGAGTAATTAGAATTTCAGCGGTCGGTACAAAAAGTTTGGCAACAAGCAAACTTGCTGCCAAAAAACGTTCGAAAATCGCTCAAAGTGACGTAAGTAAGGGATTTTCGTGAAAAATCTATGAAAATTGTGAAAATTTATGGTCGCGCTGAATAGCCGGCAGCGTCCCGAATCTAAATATGTATATATTGTATAGGTTTATCAATGCTAATTAGCTATACAAATTTTTCAAAGTTTTAAATGCGGTTAATTATTATTACTTATGTTGCCTTAAGGTAGACTTTGGTACCTATAGCCTACACAGAATCGCGAATAACTCAAAAACTATAAGTCCTAGAGAGTCGCACGTGGTATCGGCAGAAAGGTCTCGGCGAGCTCCTTAAGGGTGTGCAATGAAAATTTGGAAAAGTTGTATAGGGAAAAAGTTGGTTTTTCCCTTGAAAAGTGAAAATTTATGAAAATCGCGGTTTTCACGAAAACTACGGACCCTAGGCGGTCGTGTGAGGTACCTACGGAAAGGCCTCGTCGGCGGCCACACGGTGGTGTAAGAAACAGTATAGGCTTTCCTGAAAAATTTTGAAAATAACGCCCAAAAACCGAAAAATGAATTAAAAATTTAGACTAAAAAGTTTATTATTGGGCGAACTGTACCACCTAGAAAGTCGGGAACGGTACCGACGGACAGAGGGCGTCCCAGTGGACACGTTCCAATCGCTAGATGCACAGGTTACTACTGATGGTAAACCAAAATTGAGGAGTTAAGTTTTAGTAGGTAGGTACTAAGTTGGCACTTCGCTCCCTCGGGAACACCTTGGAGTATAATCGCCTGAACGGCTCGGCGGTGTAGTTGCCGTCTCCCTTGAGCGTCCCTAGGTATCAGAACCCCCCTAGACCCCTAAAAAATTCAGAAACTAAAATTAAAATGAAATTTTAATAAACAACCTATGGAATCGACCTAAGGATACCAAATACAGATGATGATGTATCCGAGTGGTGTGTCGGAAGACAGGTAATGTATCCGCGCACTTGATGGTATACGACTAGCACCGAGTGTCCGTAGAGAAAAAGCTAATAAAAAATTGTTTAAAATTAAAAAGTGGCGAAAATCCCTACTCGGCTGGCGAAATATGGTGATATTATGCACAGGACTCGCCTGATCTTCTCGTGTGTAGTATCAGAAGACGCGCAAAGTCGTCTCACACAATATGGAGTAATTAGAATTTCAGCGGTCGGTACAAAAAGTTTGGCAACAAGCAAACTTGCTGCCAAAAAACGTTCGAAAATCGCTCAAAGTGACGTAAGTAAGGGATTTTCGTGAAAAATCTATGAAAATTGTGAAAATTTATGGTCGCGCTGAATAGCCGGCAGCGTCCCGAATCTAAATATGTATATATTGTATAGGTTTATCAATGCTAATTAGCTATACAAATTTTTCAAAGTTTTAAATGCGGTTAATTATTATTACTTATGTTGCCTTAAGGTAGACTTTGGTACCTATAGCCTACACAGAATCGCGAATAACTCAAAAACTATAAGTCCTAGAGAGTCGCACGTGGTATCGGCAGAAAGGTCTCGGCGAGCTCCTTAAGGGTGTGCAATGAAAATTTGGAAAAGTTGTATAGGGAAAAAGTTGGTTTTTCCCTTGAAAAGTGAAAATTTATGAAAATCGCGGTTTTCACGAAAACTACGGACCCTAGGCGGTCGTGTGAGGTACCTACGGAAAGGCCTCGTCGGCGGCCACACGGTGGTGTAAGAAACAGTATAGGCTTTCCTGAAAAATTTTGAAAATAACGCCCAAAAACCGAAAAATGAATTAAAAATTTAGACTAAAAAGTTTATTATTGGGCGAACTGTACCACCTAGAAAGTCGGGAACGGTACCGACGGACAGAGGGCGTCCCAGTGGACACGTTCCAATCGCTAGATGCACAGGTTACTACTGATGGTAAACCAAAATTGAGGAGTTAAGTTTTAGTAGGTAGGTACTAAGTTGGCACTTCGCTCCCTCGGGAACACCTTGGAGTATAATCGCCTGAACGGCTCGGCGGTGTAGTTGCCGTCTCCCTTGAGCGTCCCTAGGTATCAGAACCCCCCTAGACCCCTAAAAAATTCAGAAACTAAAATTAAAATGAAATTTTAATAAACAACCTATGGAATCGACCTAAGGATACCAAATACAGATGATGATGTATCCGAGTGGTGTGTCGGAAGACAGGTAATGTATCCGCGCACTTGATGGTATACGACTAGCACCGAGTGTCCGTAGAGAAAAAGCTAATAAAAAATTGTTTAAAATTAAAAAGTGGCGAAAATCCCTACTCGGCTGGCGAAATATGGTGATATTATGCACAGGACTCGCCTGATCTTCTCGTGTGTAGTATCAGAAGACGCGCAAAGTCGTCTCACACAATATGGAGTAATTAGAATTTCAGCGGTCGGTACAAAAAGTTTGGCAACAAGCAAACTTGCTGCCAAAAAACGTTCGAAAATCGCTCAAAGTGACGTAAGTAAGGGATTTTCGTGAAAAATCTATGAAAATTGTGAAAATTTATGGTCGCGCTGAATAGCCGGCAGCGTCCCGAATCTAAATATGTATATATTGTATAGGTTTATCAATGCTAATTAGCTATACAAATTTTTCAAAGTTTTAAATGCGGTTAATTATTATTACTTATGTTGCCTTAAGGTAGACTTTGGTACCTATAGCCTACACAGAATCGCGAATAACTCAAAAACTATAAGTCCTAGAGAGTCGCACGTGGTATCGGCAGAAAGGTCTCGGCGAGCTCCTTAAGGGTGTGCAATGAAAATTTGGAAAAGTTGTATAGGGAAAAAGTTGGTTTTTCCCTTGAAAAGTGAAAATTTATGAAAATCGCGGTTTTCACGAAAACTACGGACCCTAGGCGGTCGTGTGAGGTACCTACGGAAAGGCCTCGTCGGCGGCCACACGGTGGTGTAAGAAACAGTATAGGCTTTCCTGAAAAATTTTGAAAATAACGCCCAAAAACCGAAAAATGAATTAAAAATTTAGACTAAAAAGTTTATTATTGGGCGAACTGTACCACCTAGAAAGTCGGGAACGGTACCGACGGACAGAGGGCGTCCCAGTGGACACGTTCCAATCGCTAGATGCACAGGTTACTACTGATGGTAAACCAAAATTGAGGAGTTAAGTTTTAGTAGGTAGGTACTAAGTTGGCACTTCGCTCCCTCGGGAACACCTTGGAGTATAATCGCCTGAACGGCTCGGCGGTGTAGTTGCCGTCTCCCTTGAGCGTCCCTAGGTATCAGAACCCCCCTAGACCCCTAAAAAATTCAGAAACTAAAATTAAAATGAAATTTTAATAAACAACCTATGGAATCGACCTAAGGATACCAAATACAGATGATGATGTATCCGAGTGGTGTGTCGGAAGACAGGTAATGTATCCGCGCACTTGATGGTATACGACTAGCACCGAGTGTCCGTAGAGAAAAAGCTAATAAAAAATTGTTTAAAATTAAAAAGTGGCGAAAATCCCTACTCGGCTGGCGAAATATGGTGATATTATGCACAGGACTCGCCTGATCTTCTCGTGTGTAGTATCAGAAGACGCGCAAAGTCGTCTCACACAATATGGAGTAATTAGAATTTCAGCGGTCGGTACAAAAAGTTTGGCAACAAGCAAACTTGCTGCCAAAAAACGTTCGAAAATCGCTCAAAGTGACGTAAGTAAGGGATTTTCGTGAAAAATCTATGAAAATTGTGAAAATTTATGGTCGCGCTGAATAGCCGGCAGCGTCCCGAATCTAAATATGTATATATTGTATAGGTTTATCAATGCTAATTAGCTATACAAATTTTTCAAAGTTTTAAATGCGGTTAATTATTATTACTTATGTTGCCTTAAGGTAGACTTTGGTACCTATAGCCTACACAGAATCGCGAATAACTCAAAAACTATAAGTCCTAGAGAGTCGCACGTGGTATCGGCAGAAAGGTCTCGGCGAGCTCCTTAAGGGTGTGCAATGAAAATTTGGAAAAGTTGTATAGGGAAAAAGTTGGTTTTTCCCTTGAAAAGTGAAAATTTATGAAAATCGCGGTTTTCACGAAAACTACGGACCCTAGGCGGTCGTGTGAGGTACCTACGGAAAGGCCTCGTCGGCGGCCACACGGTGGTGTAAGAAACAGTATAGGCTTTCCTGAAAAATTTTGAAAATAACGCCCAAAAACCGAAAAATGAATTAAAAATTTAGACTAAAAAGTTTATTATTGGGCGAACTGTACCACCTAGAAAGTCGGGAACGGTACCGACGGACAGAGGGCGTCCCAGTGGACACGTTCCAATCGCTAGATGCACAGGTTACGACTGATGGTAAACCAAAATTGAGGAGTTAAGTTATAGTAGGTAGGTACTAAGTTGGCACTTCGCTCCCTCGGGAACACCTTGGAGTATAATCGCCTGAACGGCTCGGCGGTGTAGTTGCCGTCTCCCTTGAGCGTCCCTAGGTATCAGAACCCCCCTAGACCCCTAAAAAATTCAGAAACTAAAATTAAAATGAAATTTTAATAAACAACCTATGGAATCGACCTAAGGATACCAAATACAGATGATGATGTATCCGAGTGGTGTGTCGGAAGACAGGTAATGTATCCGCGCACTTGATGGTATACGACTAGCACCGAGTGTCCGTAGAGAAAAAGCTAATAAAAAATTGTTTAAAATTAAAAAGTGGCGAAAATCCCTACTCGGCTGGCGAAATATGGTGATATTATGCACAGGACTCGCCTGATCTTCTCGTGTGTAGTATCAGAAGACGCGCAAAGTCGTCTCACACAATATGGAGTAATTAGAATTTCAGCGGTCGGTACAAAAAGTTTGGCAACAAGCAAACTTGCTGCCAAAAAACGTTCGAAAATCGCTCAAAGTGACGTAAGTAAGGGATTTTCGTGAAAAATCTATGAAAATTGTGAAAATTTATGGTCGCGCTGAATAGCCGGCAGCGTCCCGAATCTAAATATGTATATATTGTATAGGTTTATCAATGCTAATTAGCTATACAAATTTTTCAAAGTTTTAAATGCGGTTAATTATTATTACTTATGTTGCCTTAAGGTAGACTTTGGTACCTATAGCCTACACAGAATCGCGAATAACTCAAAAACTATAAGTCCTAGAGAGTCGCACGTGGTATCGGCAGAAAGGTCTCGGCGAGCTCCTTAAGGGTGTGCAATGAAAATTTGGAAAAGTTGTATAGGGAAAAAGTTGGTTTTTCCCTTGAAAAGTGAAAATTTATGAAAATCGCGGTTTTCACGAAAACTACGGACCCTAGGCGGTCGTGTGAGGTACCTACGGAAAGGCCTCGTCGGCGGCCACACGGTGGTGTAAGAAACAGTATAGGCTTTCCTGAAAAATTTTGAAAATAACGCCCAAAAACCGAAAAATGAATTAAAAATTTAGACTAAAAAGTTTATTATTGGGCGAACTGTACCACCTAGAAAGTCGGGAACGGTACCGACGGACAGAGGGCGTCCCAGTGGACACGTTCCAATCGCTAGATGCACAGGTTACTACTGATGGTAAACCAAAATTGAGGAGTTAAGTTTTAGTAGGTAGGTACTAAGTTGGCACTTCGCTCCCTCGGGAACACCTTGGAGTATAATCGCCTGAACGGCTCGGCGGTGTAGTTGCCGTCTCCCTTGAGCGTCCCTAGGTATCAGAACCCCCCTAGACCCCTAAAAAATTCAGAAACTAAAATTAAAATGAAATTTTAATAAACAACCTATGGAATCGACCTAAGGATACCAAATACAGATGATGATGTATCCGAGTGGTGTGTCGGAAGACAGGTAATGTATCCGCGCACTTGATGGTATACGACTAGCACCGAGTGTCCGTAGAGAAAAAGCTAATAAAAAATTGTTTAAAATTAAAAAGTGGCGAAAATCCCTACTCGGCTGGCGAAATATGGTGATATTATGCACAGGACTCGCCTGATCTTCTCGTGTGTAGTATCAGAAGACGCGCAAAGTCGTCTCACACAATATGGAGTAATTAGAATTTCAGCGGTCGGTACAAAAAGTTTGGCAACAAGCAAACTTGCTGCCAAAAAACGTTCGAAAATCGCTCAAAGTGACGTAAGTAAGGGATTTTCGTGAAAAATCTATGAAAATTGTGAAAATTTATGGTCGCGCTGAATAGCCGGCAGCGTCCCGAATCTAAATATGTATATATTGTATAGGTTTATCAATGCTAATTAGCTATACAAATTTTTCAAAGTTTTAAATGCGGTTAATTATTATTACTTATGTTGCCTTAAGGTAGACTTTGGTACCTATAGCCTACACAGAATCGCGAATAACTCAAAAACTATAAGTCCTAGAGAGTCGCACGTGGTATCGGCAGAAAGGTCTCGGCGAGCTCCTTAAGGGTGTGCAATGAAAATTTGGAAAAGTTGTATAGGGAAAAAGTTGGTTTTTCCCTTGAAAAGTGAAAATTTATGAAAATCGCGGTTTTCACGAAAACTACGGACCCTAGGCGGTCGTGTGAGGTACCTACGGAAAGGCCTCGTCGGCGGCCACACGGTGGTGTAAGAAACAGTATAGGCTTTCCTGAAAAATTTTGAAAATAACGCCCAAAAACCGAAAAATGAATTAAAAATTTAGACTAAAAAGTTTATTATTGGGCGAACTGTACCACCTAGAAAGTCGGGAACGGTACCGACGGACAGAGGGCGTCCCAGTGGACACGTTCCAATCGCTAGATGCACAGGTTACTACTGATGGTAAACCAAAATTGAGGAGTTAAGTTTTAGTAGGTAGGTACTAAGTTGGCACTTCGCTCCCTCGGGAACACCTTGGAGTATAATCGCCTGAACGGCTCGGCGGTGTAGTTGCCGTCTCCCTTGAGCGTCCCTAGGTATCAGAACCCCCCTAGACCCCTAAAAAATTCAGAAACTAAAATTAAAATGAAATTTTAATAAACAACCTATGGAATCGACCTAAGGATACCAAATACAGATGATGATGTATCCGAGTGGTGTGTCGGAAGACAGGTAATGTATCCGCGCACTTGATGGTATACGACTAGCACCGAGTGTCCGTAGAGAAAAAGCTAATAAAAAAATTGTTTAAAATTAAAAAGTGGCGAAAATCCCTACTCGGCTGGCGAAATATGGTGATATTATGCACAGGACTCGCCTGATCTTCTCGTGTGTAGTATCAGAAGACGCGCAAAGTCGTCTCACACAATATGGAGTAATTAGAATTTCAGCGGTCGGTACAAAAAGTTTGGCAACAAGCAAACTTGCTGCCAAAAAACGTTCGAAAATCGCTCAAAGTGACGTAAGTAAGGGATTTTCGTGAAAAATCTATGAAAATTGTGAAAATTTATGGTCGCGCTGAATAGCCGGCAGCGTCCCGAATCTAAATATGTATATATTGTATAGGTTTATCAATGCTAATTAGCTATACAAATTTTTCAAAGTTTTAAATGCGGTTAATTATTATTACTTATGTTGCCTTAAGGTAGACTTTGGTACCTATAGCCTACACAGAATCGCGAATAACTCAAAAACTATAAGTCCTAGAGAGTCGCACGTGGTATCGGCAGAAAGGTCTCGGCGAGCTCCTTAAGGGTGTGCAATGAAAATTTGGAAAAGTTGTATAGGGAAAAAGTTGGTTTTTCCCTTGAAAAGTGAAAATTTATGAAAATCGCGGTTTTCACGAAAACTACGGACCCTAGGCGGTCGTGTGAGGTACCTACGGAAAGGCCTCGTCGGCGGCCACACGGTGGTGTAAGAAACAGTATAGGCTTTCCTGAAAAATTTTGAAAATAACGCCCAAAAACCGAAAAATGAATTAAAAATTTAGACTAAAAAGTTTATTATTGGGCGAACTGTACCACCTAGAAAGTCGGGAACGGTACCGACGGACAGAGGGCGTCCCAGTGGACACGTTCCAATCGCTAGATGCACAGGTTACTACTGATGGTAAACCAAAATTGAGGAGTTAAGTTTTAGTAGGTAGGTACTAAGTTGGCACTTCGCTCCCTCGGGAACACCTTGGAGTATAATCGCCTGAACGGCTCGGCGGTGTAGTTGCCGTCTCCCTTGAGCGTCCCTAGGTATCAGAACCCCCCTAGACCCCTAAAAAATTCAGAAACTAAAATTAAAATGAAATTTTAATAAACAACCTATGGAATCGACCTAAGGATACCAAATACAGATGATGATGTATCCGAGTGGTGTGTCGGAAGACAGGTAATGTATCCGCGCACTTGATGGTATACGACTAGCACCGAGTGTCCGTAGAGAAAAAGCTAATAAAAAAATTGTTTAAAATTAAAAAGTGGCGAAAATCCCTACTCGGCTGGCGAAATATGGTGATATTATGCACAGGACTCGCCTGATCTTCTCGTGTGTAGTATCAGAAGACGCGCAAAGTCGTCTCACACAATATGGAGTAATTAGAATTTCAGCGGTCGGTACAAAAAGTTTGGCAACAAGCAAACTTGCTGCCAAAAAACGTTCGAAAATCGCTCAAAGTGACGTAAGTAAGGGATTTTCGTGAAAAATCTATGAAAATTGTGAAAATTTATGGTCGCGCTGAATAGCCGGCAGCGTCCCGAATCTAAATATGTATATATTGTATAGGTTTATCAATGCTAATTAGCTATACAAATTTTTCAAAGTTTTAAATGCGGTTAATTATTATTACTTATGTTGCCTTAAGGTAGACTTTGGTACCTATAGCCTACACAGAATCGCGAATAACTCAAAAACTATAAGTCCTAGAGAGTCGCACGTGGTATCGGCAGAAAGGTCTCGGCGAGCTCCTTAAGGGTGTGCAATGAAAATTTGGAAAAGTTGTATAGGGAAAAAGTTGGTTTTTCCCTTGAAAAGTGAAAATTTATGAAAATCGCGGTTTTCACGAAAACTACGGACCCTAGGCGGTCGTGTGAGGTACCTACGGAAAGGCCTCGTCGGCGGCCACACGGTGGTGTAAGAAACAGTATAGGCTTTCCTGAAAAATTTTGAAAATAACGCCCAAAAACCGAAAAATGAATTAAAAATTTAGACTAAAAAGTTTATTATTGGGCGAACTGTACCACCTAGAAAGTCGGGAACGGTACCGACGGACAGAGGGCGTCCCAGTGGACACGTTCCAATCGCTAGATGCACAGGTTACTACTGATGGTAAACCAAAATTGAGGAGTTAAGTTTTAGTAGGTAGGTACTAAGTTGGCACTTCGCTCCCTCGGGAACACCTTGGAGTATAATCGCCTGAACGGCTCGGCGGTGTAGTTGCCGTCTCCCTTGAGCGTCCCTAGGTATCAGAACCCCCCTAGACCCCTAAAAAATTCAGAAACTAAAATTAAAATGAAATTTTAATAAACAACCTATGGAATCGACCTAAGGATACCAAATACAGATGATGATGTATCCGAGTGGTGTGTCGGAAGACAGGTAATGTATCCGCGCACTTGATGGTATACGACTAGCACCGAGTGTCCGTAGAGAAAAAGCTAATAAAAAAATTGTTTAAAATTAAAAAGTGGCGAAAATCCCTACTCGGCTGGCGAAATATGGTGATATTATGCACAGGACTCGCCTGATCTTCTCGTGTGTAGTATCAGAAGACGCGCAAAGTCGTCTCACACAATATGGAGTAATTAGAATTTCAGCGGTCGGTACAAAAAGTTTGGCAACAAGCAAACTTGCTGCCAAAAAACGTTCGAAAATCGCTCAAAGTGACGTAAGTAAGGGATTTTCGTGAAAAATCTATGAAAATTGTGAAAATTTATGGTCGCGCTGAATAGCCGGCAGCGTCCCGAATCTAAATATGTATATATTGTATAGGTTTATCAATGCTAATTAGCTATACAAATTTTTCAAAGTTTTAAATGCGGTTAATTATTATTACTTATGTTGCCTTAAGGTAGACTTTGGTACCTATAGCCTACACAGAATCGCGAATAACTCAAAAACTATAAGTCCTAGAGAGTCGCACGTGGTATCGGCAGAAAGGTCTCGGCGAGCTCCTTAAGGGTGTGCAATGAAAATTTGGAAAAGTTGTATAGGGAAAAAGTTGGTTTTTCCCTTGAAAAGTGAAAATTTATGAAAATCGCGGTTTTCACGAAAACTACGGACCCTAGGCGGTCGTGTGAGGTACCTACGGAAAGGCCTCGTCGGCGGCCACACGGTGGTGTAAGAAACAGTATAGGCTTTCCTGAAAAATTTTGAAAATAACGCCCAAAAACCGAAAAATGAATTAAAAATTTAGACTAAAAAGTTTATTATTGGGCGAACTGTACCACCTAGAAAGTCGGGAACGGTACCGACGGACAGAGGGCGTCCCAGTGGACACGTTCCAATCGCTAGATGCACAGGTTACTACTGATGGTAAACCAAAATTGAGGAGTTAAGTTTTAGTAGGTAGGTACTAAGTTGGCACTTCGCTCCCTCGGGAACACCTTGGAGTATAATCGCCTGAACGGCTCGGCGGTGTAGTTGCCGTCTCCCTTGAGCGTCCCTAGGTATCAGAACCCCCCTAGACCCCTAAAAAATTCAGAAACTAAAATTAAAATGAAATTTTAATAAACAACCTATGGAATCGACCTAAGGATACCAAATACAGATGATGATGTATCCGAGTGGTGTGTCGGAAGACAGGTAATGTATCCGCGCACTTGATGGTATACGACTAGCACCGAGTGTCCGTAGAGAAAAAGCTAATAAAAAAATTGTTTAAAATTAAAAAGTGGCGAAAATCCCTACTCGGCTGGCGAAATATGGTGATATTATGCACAGGACTCGCCTGATCTTCTCGTGTGTAGTATCAGAAGACGCGCAAAGTCGTCTCACACAATATGGAGTAATTAGAATTTCAGCGGTCGGTACAAAAAGTTTGGCAACAAGCAAACTTGCTGCCAAAAAACGTTCGAAAATCGCTCAAAGTGACGTAAGTAAGGGATTTTCGTGAAAAATCTATGAAAATTGTGAAAATTTATGGTCGCGCTGAATAGCCGGCAGCGTCCCGAATCTAAATATGTATATATTGTATAGGTTTATCAATGCTAATTAGCCATACAAATTTTTCAAAGTTTTAAATGCGGTTAATTATTATTACTTATGTTGCCTTAAGGTAGACTTTGGTACCTATAGCCTACACAGAATCGCGAATAACTCAAAAACTATAAGTCCTAGAGAGTCGCACGTGGTATCGGCAGAAAGGTCTCGGCGAGCTCCTTAAGGGTGTGCAATGAAAATTTGGAAAAGTTGTATAGGGAAAAAGTTGGTTTTTCCCTTGAAAAGTGAAAATTTATGAAAATCGCGGTTTTCACGAAAACTACGGACCCTAGGCGGTCGTGTGAGGTACCTACGGAAAGGCCTCGTCGGCGGCCACACGGTGGTGTAAGAAACAGTATAGGCTTTCCTGAAAAATTTTGAAAATAACGCCCAAAAACCGAAAAATGAATTAAAAATTTAGACTAAAAAGTTTATTATTGGGCGAACTGTACCACCTAGAAAGTCGGGAACGGTACCGACGGACAGAGGGCGTCCCAGTGGACACGTTCCAATCGCTAGATGCACAGGTTACTACTGATGGTAAACCAAAATTGAGGAGTTAAGTTTTAGTAGGTAGGTACTAAGTTGGCACTTCGCTCCCTCGGGAACACCTTGGAGTATAATCGCCTGAACGGCTCGGCGGTGTAGTTGCCGTCTCCCTTGAGCGTCCCTAGGTATCAGAACCCCCCTAGACCCCTAAAAAATTCAGAAACTAAAATTAAAATGAAATTTTAATAAACAACCTATGGAATCGACCTAAGGATACCAAATACAGATGATGATGTATCCGAGTGGTGTGTCGGAAGACAGGTAATGTATCCGCGCACTTGATGGTATACGACTAGCACCGAGTGTCCGTAGAGAAAAAGCTAATAAAAAATTGTTTAAAATTAAAAAGTGGCGAAAATCCCTACTCGGCTGGCGAAATATGGTGATATTATGCACAGGACTCGCCTGATCTTCTCGTGTGTAGTATCAGAAGACGCGCAAAGTCGTCTCACACAATATGGAGTAATTAGAATTTCAGCGGTCGGTACAAAAAGTTTGGCAACAAGCAAACTTGCTGCCAAAAAACGTTCGAAAATCGCTCAAAGTGACGTAAGTAAGGGATTTTCGTGAAAAATCTATGAAAATTGTGAAAATTTATGGTCGCGCTGAATAGCCGGCAGCGTCCCGAATCTAAATATGTATATATTGTATAGGTTTATCAATGCTAATTAGCTATACAAATTTTTCAAAGTTTTAAATGCGGTTAATTATTATTACTTATGTTGCCTTAAGGTAGACTTTGGTACCTATAGCCTACACAGAATCGCGAATAACTCAAAAACTATAAGTCCTAGAGAGTCGCACGTGGTATCGGCAGAAAGGTCTCGGCGAGCTCCTTAAGGGTGTGCAATGAAAATTTGGAAAAGTTGTATAGGGAAAAAGTTGGTTTTTCCCTTGAAAAGTGAAAATTTATGAAAATCGCGGTTTTCACGAAAACTACGGACCCTAGGCGGTCGTGTGAGGTACCTACGGAAAGGCCTCGTCGGCGGCCACACGGTGGTGTAAGAAACAGTATAGGCTTTCCTGAAAAATTTTGAAAATAACGCCCAAAAACCGAAAAATGAATTAAAAATTTAGACTAAAAAGTTTATTATTGGGCGAACTGTACCACCTAGAAAGTCGGGAACGGTACCGACGGACAGAGGGCGTCCCAGTGGACACGTTCCAATCGCTAGATGCACAGGTTACTACTGATGGTAAACCAAAATTGAGGAGTTAAGTTTTAGTAGGTAGGTACTAAGTTGGCACTTCGCTCCCTCGGGAACACCTTGGAGTATAATCGCCTGAACGGCTCGGCGGTGTAGTTGCCGTCTCCCTTGAGCGTCCCTAGGTATCAGAACCCCCCTAGACCCCTAAAAAATTCAGAAACTAAAATTAAAATGAAATTTTAATAAACAACCTATGGAATCGACCTAAGGATACCAAATACAGATGATGATGTATCCGAGTGGTGTGTCGGAAGACAGGTAATGTATCCGCGCACTTGATGGTATACGACTAGCACCGAGTGTCCGTAGAGAAAAAGCTAATAAAAAATTGTTTAAAATTAAAAAGTGGCGAAAATCCCTACTCGGCTGGCGAAATATGGTGATATTATGCACAGGACTCGCCTGATCTTCTCGTGTGTAGTATCAGAAGACGCGCAAAGTCGTCTCACACAATATGGAGTAATTAGAATTTCAGCGGTCGGTACAAAAAGTTTGGCAACAAGCAAACTTGCTGCCAAAAAACGTTCGAAAATCGCTCAAAGTGACGTAAGTAAGGGATTTTCGTGAAAAATCTATGAAAATTGTGAAAATTTATGGTCGCGCTGAATAGCCGGCAGCGTCCCGAATCTAAATATGTATATATTGTATAGGTTTATCAATGCTAATTAGCTATACAAATTTTTCAAAGTTTTAAATGCGGTTAATTATTATTACTTATGTTGCCTTAAGGTAGACTTTGGTACCTATAGCCTACACAGAATCGCGAATAACTCAAAAACTATAAGTCCTAGAGAGTCGCACGTGGTATCGGCAGAAAGGTCTCGGCGAGCTCCTTAAGGGTGTGCAATGAAAATTTGGAAAAGTTGTATAGGGAAAAAGTTGGTTTTTCCCTTGAAAAGTGAAAATTTATGAAAATCGCGGTTTTCACGAAAACTACGGACCCTAGGCGGTCGTGTGAGGTACCTACGGAAAGGCCTCGTCGGCGGCCACACGGTGGTGTAAGAAACAGTATAGGCTTTCCTGAAAAATTTTGAAAATAACGCCCAAAAACCGAAAAATGAATTAAAAATTTAGACTAAAAAGTTTATTATTGGGCGAACTGTACCACCTAGAAAGTCGGGAACGGTACCGACGGACAGAGGGCGTCCCAGTGGACACGTTCCAATCGCTAGATGCACAGGTTACTACTGATGGTAAACCAAAATTGAGGAGTTAAGTTTTAGTAGGTAGGTACTAAGTTGGCACTTCGCTCCCTCGGGAACACCTTGGAGTATAATCGCCTGAACGGCTCGGCGGTGTAGTTGCCGTCTCCCTTGAGCGTCCCTAGGTATCAGAACCCCCCTAGACCCCTAAAAAATTCAGAAACTAAAATTAAAATGAAATTTTAATAAACAACCTATGGAATCGACCTAAGGATACCAAATACAGATGATGATGTATCCGAGTGGTGTGTCGGAAGACAGGTAATGTATCCGCGCACTTGATGGTATACGACTAGCACCGAGTGTCCGTAGAGAAAAAGCTAATAAAAAATTGTTTAAAATTAAAAAGTGGCGAAAATCCCTACTCGGCTGGCGAAATATGGTGATATTATGCACAGGACTCGCCTGATCTTCTCGTGTGTAGTATCAGAAGACGCGCAAAGTCGTCTCACACAATATGGAGTAATTAGAATTTCAGCGGTCGGTACAAAAAGTTTGGCAACAAGCAAACTTGCTGCCAAAAAACGTTCGAAAATCGCTCAAAGTGACGTAAGTAAGGGATTTTCGTGAAAAATCTATGAAAATTGTGAAAATTTATGGTCGCGCTGAATAGCCGGCAGCGTCCCGAATCTAAATATGTATATATTGTATAGGTTTATCAATGCTAATTAGCTATACAAATTTTTCAAAGTTTTAAATGCGGTTAATTATTATTACTTATGTTGCCTTAAGGTAGACTTTGGTACCTATAGCCTACACAGAATCGCGAATAACTCAAAAACTATAAGTCCTAGAGAGTCGCACGTGGTATCGGCAGAAAGGTCTCGGCGAGCTCCTTAAGGGTGTGCAATGAAAATTTGGAAAAGTTGTATAGGGAAAAAGTTGGTTTTTCCCTTGAAAAGTGAAAATTTATGAAAATCGCGGTTTTCACGAAAACTACGGACCCTAGGCGGTCGTGTGAGGTACCTACGGAAAGGCCTCGTCGGCGGCCACACGGTGGTGTAAGAAACAGTATAGGCTTTCCTGAAAAATTTTGAAAATAACGCCCAAAAACCGAAAAATGAATTAAAAATTTAGACTAAAAAGTTTATTATTGGGCGAACTGTACCACCTAGAAAGTCGGGAACGGTACCGACGGACAGAGGGCGTCCCAGTGGACACGTTCCAATCGCTAGATGCACAGGTTACTACTGATGGTAAACCAAAATTGAGGAGTTAAGTTTTAGTAGGTAGGTACTAAGTTGGCACTTCGCTCCCTCGGGAACACCTTGGAGTATAATCGCCTGAACGGCTCGGCGGTGTAGTTGCCGTCTCCCTTGAGCGTCCCTAGGTATCAGAACCCCCCTAGACCCCTAAAAAATTCAGAAACTAAAATTAAAATGAAATTTTAATAAACAACCTATGGAATCGACCTAAGGATACCAAATACAGATGATGATGTATCCGAGTGGTGTGTCGGAAGACAGGTAATGTATCCGCGCACTTGATGGTATACGACTAGCACCGAGTGTCCGTAGAGAAAAAGCTAATAAAAAAATTGTTTAAAATTAAAAAGTGGCGAAAATCCCTACTCGGCTGGCGAAATATGGTGATATTATGCACAGGACTCGCCTGATCTTCTCGTGTGTAGTATCAGAAGACGCGCAAAGTCGTCTCACACAATATGGAGTAATTAGAATTTCAGCGGTCGGTACAAAAAGTTTGGCAACAAGCAAACTTGCTGCCAAAAAACGTTCGAAAATCGCTCAAAGTGACGTAAGTAAGGGATTTTCGTGAAAAATCTATGAAAATTGTGAAAATTTATGGTCGCGCTGAATAGCCGGCAGCGTCCCGAATCTAAATATGTATATATTGTATAGGTTTATCAATGCTAATTAGCTATACAAATTTTTCAAAGTTTTAAATGCGGTTAATTATTATTACTTATGTTGCCTTAAGGTAGACTTTGGTACCTATAGCCTACACAGAATCGCGAATAACTCAAAAACTATAAGTCCTAGAGAGTCGCACGTGGTATCGGCAGAAAGGTCTCGGCGAGCTCCTTAAGGGTGTGCAATGAAAATTTGGAAAAGTTGTATAGGGAAAAAGTTGGTTTTTCCCTTGAAAAGTGAAAATTTATGAAAATCGCGGTTTTCACGAAAACTACGGACCCTAGGCGGTCGTGTGAGGTACCTACGGAAAGGCCTCGTCGGCGGCCACACGGTGGTGTAAGAAACAGTATAGGCTTTCCTGAAAAATTTTGAAAATAACGCCCAAAAACCGAAAAATGAATTAAAAATTTAGACTAAAAAGTTTATTATTGGGCGAACTGTACCACCTAGAAAGTCGGGAACGGTACCGACGGACAGAGGGCGTCCCAGTGGACACGTTCCAATCGCTAGATGCACAGGTTACTACTGATGGTAAACCAAAATTGAGGAGTTAAGTTTTAGTAGGTAGGTACTAAGTTGGCACTTCGCTCCCTCGGGAACACCTTGGAGTATAATCGCCTGAACGGCTCGGCGGTGTAGTTGCCGTCTCCCTTGAGCGTCCCTAGGTATCAGAACCCCCCTAGACCCCTAAAAAATTCAGAAACTAAAATTAAAATGAAATTTTAATAAACAACCTATGGAATCGACCTAAGGATACCAAATACAGATGATGATGTATCCGAGTGGTGTGTCGGAAGACAGGTAATGTATCCGCGCACTTGATGGTATACGACTAGCACCGAGTGTCCGTAGAGAAAAAGCTAATAAAAAAATTGTTTAAAATTAAAAAGTGGCGAAAATCCCTACTCGGCTGGCGAAATATGGTGATATTATGCACAGGACTCGCCTGATCTTCTCGTGTGTAGTATCAGAAGACGCGCAAAGTCGTCTCACACAATATGGAGTAATTAGAATTTCAGCGGTCGGTACAAAAAGTTTGGCAACAAGCAAACTTGCTGCCAAAAAACGTTCGAAAATCGCTCAAAGTGACGTAAGTAAGGGATTTTCGTGAAAAATCTATGAAAATTGTGAAAATTTATGGTCGCGCTGAATAGCCGGCAGCGTCCCGAATCTAAATATGTATATATTGTATAGGTTTATCAATGCTAATTAGCTATACAAATTTTTCAAAGTTTTAAATGCGGTTAATTATTATTACTTATGTTGCCTTAAGGTAGACTTTGGTACCTATAGCCTACACAGAATCGCGAATAACTCAAAAACTATAAGTCCTAGAGAGTCGCACGTGGTATCGGCAGAAAGGTCTCGGCGAGCTCCTTAAGGGTGTGCAATGAAAATTTGGAAAAGTTGTATAGGGAAAAAGTTGGTTTTTCCCTTGAAAAGTGAAAATTTATGAAAATCGCGGTTTTCACGAAAACTACGGACCCTAGGCGGTCGTGTGAGGTACCTACGGAAAGGCCTCGTCGGCGGCCACACGGTGGTGTAAGAAACAGTATAGGCTTTCCTGAAAAATTTTGAAAATAACGCCCAAAAACCGAAAAATGAATTAAAAATTTAGACTAAAAAGTTTATTATTGGGCGAACTGTACCACCTAGAAAGTCGGGAACGGTACCGACGGACAGAGGGCGTCCCAGTGGACACGTTCCAATCGCTAGATGCACAGGTTACTACTGATGGTAAACCAAAATTGAGGAGTTAAGTTTTAGTAGGTAGGTACTAAGTTGGCACTTCGCTCCCTCGGGAACACCTTGGAGTATAATCGCCTGAACGGCTCGGCGGTGTAGTTGCCGTCTCCCTTGAGCGTCCCTAGGTATCAGAACCCCCCTAGACCCCTAAAAAATTCAGAAACTAAAATTAAAATGAAATTTTAATAAACAACCTATGGAATCGACCTAAGGATACCAAATACAGATGATGATGTATCCGAGTGGTGTGTCGGAAGACAGGTAATGTATCCGCGCACTTGATGGTATACGACTAGCACCGAGTGTCCGTAGAGAAAAAGCTAATAAAAAAATTGTTTAAAATTAAAAAGTGGCGAAAATCCCTACTCGGCTGGCGAAATATGGTGATATTATGCACAGGACTCGCCTGATCTTCTCGTGTGTAGTATCAGAAGACGCGCAAAGTCGTCTCACACAATATGGAGTAATTAGAATTTCAGCGGTCGGTACAAAAAGTTTGGCAACAAGCAAACTTGCTGCCAAAAAACGTTCGAAAATCGCTCAAAGTGACGTAAGTAAGGGATTTTCGTGAAAAATCTATGAAAATTGTGAAAATTTATGGTCGCGCTGAATAGCCGGCAGCGTCCCGAATCTAAATATGTATATATTGTATAGGTTTATCAATGCTAATTAGCTATACAAATTTTTCAAAGTTTTAAATGCGGTTAATTATTATTACTTATGTTGCCTTAAGGTAGACTTTGGTACCTATAGCCTACACAGAATCGCGAATAACTCAAAAACTATAAGTCCTAGAGAGTCGCACGTGGTATCGGCAGAAAGGTCTCGGCGAGCTCCTTAAGGGTGTGCAATGAAAATTTGGAAAAGTTGTATAGGGAAAAAGTTGGTTTTTCCCTTGAAAAGTGAAAATTTATGAAAATCGCGGTTTTCACGAAAACTACGGACCCTAGGCGGTCGTGTGAGGTACCTACGGAAAGGCCTCGTCGGCGGCCACACGGTGGTGTAAGAAACAGTATAGGCTTTCCTGAAAAATTTTGAAAATAACGCCCAAAAACCGAAAAATGAATTAAAAATTTAGACTAAAAAGTTTATTATTGGGCGAACTGTACCACCTAGAAAGTCGGGAACGGTACCGACGGACAGAGGGCGTCCCAGTGGACACGTTCCAATCGCTAGATGCACAGGTTACTACTGATGGTAAACCAAAATTGAGGAGTTAAGTTTTAGTAGGTAGGTACTAAGTTGGCACTTCGCTCCCTCGGGAACACCTTGGAGTATAATCGCCTGAACGGCTCGGCGGTGTAGTTGCCGTCTCCCTTGAGCGTCCCTAGGTATCAGAACCCCCCTAGACCCCTAAAAAATTCAGAAACTAAAATTAAAATGAAATTTTAATAAACAACCTATGGAATCGACCTAAGGATACCAAATACAGATGATGATGTATCCGAGTGGTGTGTCGGAAGACAGGTAATGTATCCGCGCACTTGATGGTATACGACTAGCACCGAGTGTCCGTAGAGAAAAAGCTAATAAAAAAATTGTTTAAAATTAAAAAGTGGCGAAAATCCCTACTCGGCTGGCGAAATATGGTGATATTATGCACAGGACTCGCCTGATCTTCTCGTGTGTAGTATCAGAAGACGCGCAAAGTCGTCTCACACAATATGGAGTAATTAGAATTTCAGCGGTCGGTACAAAAAGTTTGGCAACAAGCAAACTTGCTGCCAAAAAACGTTCGAAAATCGCTCAAAGTGACGTAAGTAAGGGATTTTCGTGAAAAATCTATGAAAATTGTGAAAATTTATGGTCGCGCTGAATAGCCGGCAGCGTCCCGAATCTAAATATGTATATATTGTATAGGTTTATCAATGCTAATTAGCTATACAAATTTTTCAAAGTTTTAAATGCGGTTAATTATTATTACTTATGTTGCCTTAAGGTAGACTTTGGTACCTATAGCCTACACAGAATCGCGAATAACTCAAAAACTATAAGTCCTAGAGAGTCGCACGTGGTATCGGCAGAAAGGTCTCGGCGAGCTCCTTAAGGGTGTGCAATGAAAATTTGGAAAAGTTGTATAGGGAAAAAGTTGGTTTTTCCCTTGAAAAGTGAAAATTTATGAAAATCGCGGTTTTCACGAAAACTACGGACCCTAGGCGGTCGTGTGAGGTACCTACGGAAAGGCCTCGTCGGCGGCCACACGGTGGTGTAAGAAACAGTATAGGCTTTCCTGAAAAATTTTGAAAATAACGCCCAAAAACCGAAAAATGAATTAAAAATTTAGACTAAAAAGTTTATTATTGGGCGAACTGTACCACCTAGAAAGTCGGGAACGGTACCGACGGACAGAGGGCGTCCCAGTGGACACGTTCCAATCGCTAGATGCACAGGTTACGACTGATGGTAAACCAAAATTGAGGAGTTAAGTTATAGTAGGTAGGTACTAAGTTGGCACTTCGCTCCCTCGGGAACACCTTGGAGTATAATCGCCTGAACGGCTCGGCGGTGTAGTTGCCGTCTCCCTTGAGCGTCCCTAGGTATCAGAACCCCCCTAGACCCCTAAAAAATTCAGAAACTAAAATTAAAATGAAATTTTAATAAACAACCTATGGAATCGACCTAAGGATACCAAATACAGATGATGATGTATCCGAGTGGTGTGTCGGAAGACAGGTAATGTATCCGCGCACTTGATGGTATACGACTAGCACCGAGTGTCCGTAGAGAAAAAGCTAATAAAAAAATTGTTTAAAATTAAAAAGTGGCGAAAATCCCTACTCGGCTGGCGAAATATGGTGATATTATGCACAGGACTCGCCTGATCTTCTCGTGTGTAGTATCAGAAGACGCGCAAAGTCGTCTCACACAATATGGAGTAATTAGAATTTCAGCGGTCGGTACAAAAAGTTTGGCAACAAGCAAACTTGCTGCCAAAAAACGTTCGAAAATCGCTCAAAGTGACGTAAGTAAGGGATTTTCGTGAAAAATCTATGAAAATTGTGAAAATTTATGGTCGCGCTGAATAGCCGGCAGCGTCCCGAATCTAAATATGTATATATTGTATAGGTTTATCAATGCTAATTAGCTATACAAATTTTTCAAAGTTTTAAATGCGGTTAATTATTATTACTTATGTTGCCTTAAGGTAGACTTTGGTACCTATAGCCTACACAGAATCGCGAATAACTCAAAAACTATAAGTCCTAGAGAGTCGCACGTGGTATCGGCAGAAAGGTCTCGGCGAGCTCCTTAAGGGTGTGCAATGAAAATTTGGAAAAGTTGTATAGGGAAAAAGTTGGTTTTTCCCTTGAAAAGTGAAAATTTATGAAAATCGCGGTTTTCACGAAAACTACGGACCCTAGGCGGTCGTGTGAGGTACCTACGGAAAGGCCTCGTCGGCGGCCACACGGTGGTGTAAGAAACAGTATAGGCTTTCCTGAAAAATTTTGAAAATAACGCCCAAAAACCGAAAAATGAATTAAAAATTTAGACTAAAAAGTTTATTATTGGGCGAACTGTACCACCTAGAAAGTCGGGAACGGTACCGACGGACAGAGGGCGTCCCAGTGGACACGTTCCAATCGCTAGATGCACAGGTTACTACTGATGGTAAACCAAAATTGAGGAGTTAAGTTTTAGTAGGTAGGTACTAAGTTGGCACTTCGCTCCCTCGGGAACACCTTGGAGTATAATCGCCTGAACGGCTCGGCGGTGTAGTTGCCGTCTCCCTTGAGCGTCCCTAGGTATCAGAACCCCCCTAGACCCCTAAAAAATTCAGAAACTAAAATTAAAATGAAATTTTAATAAACAACCTATGGAATCGACCTAAGGATACCAAATACAGATGATGATGTATCCGAGTGGTGTGTCGGAAGACAGGTAATGTATCCGCGCACTTGATGGTATACGACTAGCACCGAGTGTCCGTAGAGAAAAAGCTAATAAAAAAATTGTTTAAAATTAAAAAGTGGCGAAAATCCCTACTCGGCTGGCGAAATATGGTGATATTATGCACAGGACTCGCCTGATCTTCTCGTGTGTAGTATCAGAAGACGCGCAAAGTCGTCTCACACAATATGGAGTAATTAGAATTTCAGCGGTCGGTACAAAAAGTTTGGCAACAAGCAAACTTGCTGCCAAAAAACGTTCGAAAATCGCTCAAAGTGACGTAAGTAAGGGATTTTCGTGAAAAATCTATGAAAATTGTGAAAATTTATGGTCGCGCTGAATAGCCGGCAGCGTCCCGAATCTAAATATGTATATATTGTATAGGTTTATCAATGCTAATTAGCTATACAAATTTTTCAAAGTTTTAAATGCGGTTAATTATTATTACTTATGTTGCCTTAAGGTAGACTTTGGTACCTATAGCCTACACAGAATCGCGAATAACTCAAAAACTATAAGTCCTAGAGAGTCGCACGTGGTATCGGCAGAAAGGTCTCGGCGAGCTCCTTAAGGGTGTGCAATGAAAATTTGGAAAAGTTGTATAGGGAAAAAGTTGGTTTTTCCCTTGAAAAGTGAAAATTTATGAAAATCGCGGTTTTCACGAAAACTACGGACCCTAGGCGGTCGTGTGAGGTACCTACGGAAAGGCCCTCGTCGGCGGCCACACGGTGGTGTAAGAAACAGTATAGGCTTTCCTGAAAAATTTTGAAAATAACGCCCAAAAACCGAAAAATGAATTAAAAATTTAGACTAAAAAGTTTATTATTGGGCGAACTGTACCACCTAGAAAGTCGGGAACGGTACCGACGGACAGAGGGCGTCCCAGTGGACACGTTCCAATCGCTAGATGCACAGGTTACTACTGATGGTAAACCAAAATTGAGGAGTTAAGTTTTAGTAGGTAGGTACTAAGTTGGCACTTCGCTCCCTCGGGAACACCTTGGAGTATAATCGCCTGAACGGCTCGGCGGTGTAGTTGCCGTCTCCCTTGAGCGTCCCTAGGTATCAGAACCCCCTAGACCCCTAAAAAATTCAGAAACTAAAATTAAAATGAAATTTTAATAAACAACCTATGGAATCGACCTAAGGATACCAAATACAGATGATGATGTATCCGAGTGGTGTGTCGGAAGACAGGTAATGTATCCGCGCACTTGATGGTATACGACTAGCACCGAGTGTCCGTAGAGAAAAAGCTAATAAAAAATTGTTTAAAATTAAAAAGTGGCGAAAATCCCTACTCGGCTGGCGAAATATGGTGATATTATGCACAGGACTCGCCTGATCTTCTCGTGTGTAGTATCAGAAGACGCGCAAAGTCGTCTCACACAATATGGAGTAATTAGAATTTCAGCGGTCGGTACAAAAAGTTTGGCAACAAGCAAACTTGCTGCCAAAAAACGTTCGAAAATCGCTCAAAGTGACGTAAGTAAGGGATTTTCGTGAAAAATCTATGAAAATTGTGAAAATTTATGGTCGCGCTGAATAGCCGGCAGCGTCCCGAATCTAAATATGTATATATTGTATAGGTTTATCAATGCTAATTAGCTATACAAATTTTTCAAAGTTTTAAATGCGGTTAATTATTATTACTTATGTTGCCTTAAGGTAGACTTTGGTACCTATAGCCTACACAGAATCGCGAATAACTCAAAAACTATAAGTCCTAGAGAGTCGCACGTGGTATCGGCAGAAAGGTCTCGGCGAGCTCCTTAAGGGTGTGCAATGAAAATTTGGAAAAGTTGTATAGGGAAAAAGTTGGTTTTTCCCTTGAAAAGTGAAAATTTATGAAAATCGCGGTTTTCACGAAAACTACGGACCCTAGGCGGTCGTGTGAGGTACCTACGGAAAGGCCTCGTCGGCGGCCACACGGTGGTGTAAGAAACAGTATAGGCTTTCCTGAAAAATTTTGAAAATAACGCCCAAAAACCGAAAAATGAATTAAAAATTTAGACTAAAAAGTTTATTATTGGGCGAACTGTACCACCTAGAAAGTCGGGAACGGTACCGACGGACAGAGGGCGTCCCAGTGGACACGTTCCAATCGCTAGATGCACAGGTTACTACTGATGGTAAACCAAAATTGAGGAGTTAAGTTTTAGTAGGTAGGTACTAAGTTGGCACTTCGCTCCCTCGGGAACACCTTGGAGTATAATCGCCTGAACGGCTCGGCGGTGTAGTTGCCGTCTCCCTTGAGCGTCCCTAGGTATCAGAACCCCCCTAGACCCCTAAAAAATTCAGAAACTAAAATTAAAATGAAATTTTAATAAACAACCTATGGAATCGACCTAAGGATACCAAATACAGATGATGATGTATCCGAGTGGTGTGTCGGAAGACAGGTAATGTATCCGCGCACTTGATGGTATACGACTAGCACCGAGTGTCCGTAGAGAAAAAGCTAATAAAAAAATTGTTTAAAATTAAAAAGTGGCGAAAATCCCTACTCGGCTGGCGAAATATGGTGATATTATGCACAGGACTCGCCTGATCTTCTCGTGTGTAGTATCAGAAGACGCGCAAAGTCGTCTCACACAATATGGAGTAATTAGAATTTCAGCGGTCGGTACAAAAAGTTTGGCAACAAGCAAACTTGCTGCCAAAAAACGTTCGAAAATCGCTCAAAGTGACGTAAGTAAGGGATTTTCGTGAAAAATCTATGAAAATTGTGAAAATTTATGGTCGCGCTGAATAGCCGGCAGCGTCCCGAATCTAAATATGTATATATTGTATAGGTTTATCAATGCTAATTAGCTATACAAATTTTTCAAAGTTTTAAATGCGGTTAATTATTATTACTTATGTTGCCTTAAGGTAGACTTTGGTACCTATAGCCTACACAGAATCGCGAATAACTCAAAAACTATAAGTCCTAGAGAGTCGCACGTGGTATCGGCAGAAAGGTCTCGGCGAGCTCCTTAAGGGTGTGCAATGAAAATTTGGAAAAGTTGTATAGGGAAAAAGTTGGTTTTTCCCTTGAAATGTGAAAATTTATGAAAATCGCGTTTTTTCACGAAAACTACGGACCCTAGGCGGTCGTGTGAGGTACCTACGGAAAGGCCTCGTCGGCGGCCACACGGTGGTTGTAAGAAACAGTATAGGCTTTCCTGAAAAATTTTGAAAATAACGCCCAAAAACCGAAAAATGAATTAAAAATTTAGACTAAAAAGTTTATTATTGGGCGAACTGTACCACCTAGAAAGTCGGGAACGGTACCGACGGACAGAGGGCGTCCCAGTGGACACGTTCCAATCGCTAGATGCACAGGTTACGACTGATGGTAAACCAAAATTGAGGAGTTAAGTTATAGTAGGTAGGTACTAAGTTGGCACTTCGCTCCCTCGGGAACACCTTGGAGTATAATCGCCTGAACGGCTCGGCGGTGTAGTTGCCGTCTCCCTTGAGCGTCCTAGGTATCAGAACCCCCCTAGACCCCTAAAAAATTCAGAAACTAAAATTAAAATGAAATTTTAATAAACAACCTATGGAATCGACCTAAGGATACCAAATACAGATGATGATGTATCCGAGTGGTGTGTCGGAAGACAGGTAATGTATCCGCGCACTTGATGGTATACGACTAGCACCGAGTGTCCGTAGAGAAAAAGCTAATAAAAAATTGTTTAAAATTAAAAGTGGCGAAAATCCCTACTCGGCTGGCGAAATATGGTGATATTATGCACAGGACTCGCCTGATCTTCTCGTGTGTAGTATCAGAAGACGCGCAAAGTCGTCTCACACAATATGGAGTAATTAGAATTTCAGCGGTCGGTACAAAAAGTTTGGCAACAAGCAAACTTGCTGCCAAAAAACGTTCGAAAATCGCTCAAAGTGACGTAAGTAAGGGATTTTCGTGAAAAATCTATGAAAATTGTGAAAATTTATGGTCGCGCTGAATAGCCGGCAGCGTCCCGAATCTAAATATGTATATATTGTATAGGTTTATCAATGCTAATTAGCTATACAAATTTTTCAAAGTTTTAAATGCGGTTAATTATTATTACTTATGTTGCCTTAAGGTAGACTTTGGTACCTATAGCCTACACAGAATCGCGAATAACTCAAAAACTATAAGTCCTAGAGAGTCGCACGTGGTATCGGCAGAAAGGTCTCGGCGAGCTCCTTAAGGGTGTGCAATGAAAATTTGGAAAAGTTGTATAGGGAAAAAGTTGGTTTTTCCCTTGAAAAGTGAAAATTTATGAAAATCGCGGTTTTCACGAAAACTACGGACCCTAGGCGGTCGTGTGAGGTACCTACGGAAAGGCCTCGTCGGCGGCCACACGGTGGTGTAAGAAACAGTATAGGCTTTCCTGAAAAATTTTGAAAATAACGCCCAAAAACCGAAAAATGAATTAAAAATTTAGACTAAAAAGTTTATTATTGGGCGAACTGTACCACCTAGAAAGTCGGGAACGGTACCGACGGACAGAGGGCGTCCCAGTGGACACGTTCCAATCGCTAGATGCACAGGTTACTACTGATGGTAAACCAAAATTGAGGAGTTAAGTTTTAGTAGGTAGGTACTAAGTTGGCACTTCGCTCCCTCGGGAACACCTTGGAGTATAATCGCCTGAACGGCTCGGCGGTGTAGTTGCCGTCTCCCTTGAGCGTCCCTAGGTATCAGAACCCCCCTAGACCCCTAAAAAATTCAGAAACTAAAATTAAAATGAAATTTTAATAAACAACCTATGGAATCGACCTAAGGATACCAAATACAGATGATGATGTATCCGAGTGGTGTGTCGGAAGACAGGTAATGTATCCGCGCACTTGATGGTATACGACTAGCACCGAGTGTCCGTAGAGAAAAAGCTAATAAAAAATTGTTTAAAATTAAAAAGTGGCGAAAATCCCTACTCGGCTGGCGAAATATGGTGATATTATGCACAGGACTCGCCTGATCTTCTCGTGTGTAGTATCAGAAGACGCGCAAAGTCGTCTCACACAATATGGAGTAATTAGAATTTCAGCGGTCGGTACAAAAAGTTTGGCAACAAGCAAACTTGCTGCCAAAAAACGTTCGAAAATCGCTCAAAGTGACGTAAGTAAGGGATTTTCGTGAAAATCTATGAAAATTGTGAAAATTTATGGTCGCGCTGAATAGCCGGCAGCGTCCCCGAATCTAAATATGTATATATTGTATAGGTTTATCAATGCTAATTAGCTATACAAATTTTTCAAAGTTTTAAATGCGGTTAATTATTATTACTTATGTTGCCTTAAGGTAGACTTTGGTACCTATAGCCTACACAGAATCGCGAATAACTCAAAAACTATAAGTCCTAGAGAGTCGCACGTGGTATCGGCAGAAAGGTCTCGGCGAGCTCCTTAAGGGTGTGCAATGAAAATTTGGAAAAGTTGTATAGGGAAAAAGTTGGTTTTTCCCTTGAAAAGTGAAAATTTATGAAAATCGCGGTTTTCACGAAAACTACGGACCCTAGGCGGTCGTGTGAGGTACCTACGGAAAGGCCTCGTCGGCGGCCACACGGTGGTGTAAGAAACAGTATAGGCTTTCCTGAAAAATTTTGAAAATAACGCCCAAAAACCGAAAAATGAATTAAAAATTTAGACTAAAAAGTTTATTATTGGGCGAACTGTACCACCTAGAAAGTCGGGAACGGTACCGACGGACAGAGGGCGTCCCAGTGGACACGTTCCAATCGCTAGATGCACAGGTTACTACTGATGGTAAACCAAAATTGAGGAGTTAAGTTTTAGTAGGTAGGTACTAAGTTGGCACTTCGCTCCCTCGGGAACACCTTGGAGTATAATCGCCTGAACGGCTCGGCGGTGTAGTTGCCGTCTCCCTTGAGCGTCCCTAGGTATCAGAACCCCCCTAGACCCCTAAAAATTCAGAAACTAAAATTAAAATGAAATTTTAATAAACAACCTATGGAATCGACCTAAGGATACCAAATACAGATGATGATGTATCCGAGTGGTGTGTCGGAAGACAGGTAATGTATCCGCGCACTTGATGGTATACGACTAGCACCGAGTGTCCGTAGAGAAAAAGCTAATAAAAAAATTGTTTAAAATTAAAAAGTGGCGAAAATCCCTACTCGGCTGGCGAAATATGGTGATATTATGCACAGGACTCGCCTGATCTTCTCGTGTGTAGTATCAGAAGACGCGCAAAGTCGTCTCACACAATATGGAGTAATTAGAATTTCAGCGGTCGGTACAAAAAGTTTGGCAACAAGCAAACTTGCTGCCAAAAAAACGTTCGAAAATCGCTCAAAGTGACGTAAGTAAGGGATTTTCGTGAAAATCTATGAAAATTGTGAAAATTTATGGTCGCGCTGAATAGCCGGCAGCGTCCCGAATCTAAATATGTATATATTGTATAGTTTATCAATGCTAATTAGCTATACAAATTTTTCAAAGTTTTAAATGCGGTTAATTATTATTACTTATGTTGCCTTAAGGTAGACTTTGGTACCTATAGCCTACACAGAATCGCGAATAACTCAAAAACTATAAGTCCTAGAGAGTCGCACGTGGTATCGGCAGAAAGGTCTCGGCGAGCTCCTTAAGGGTGTGCAATGAAAATTTGGAAAAGTTGTATAGGGAAAAAGTTGGTTTTTCCCTTGAAAAGTGAAAATTTATGAAAATCGCGGTTTTCACGAAAACTACGGACCCTAGGCGGTCGTGTGAGGTACCTACGGAAAGGCCTCGTCGGCGGCCACACGGTGGTGTAAGAAACAGTATAGGCTTTCCTGAAAAATTTGAAAATAACGCCCAAAAACCGAAAAATGAATTAAAAATTTAGACTAAAAAGTTTATTATTGGGCGAACTGTACCACCTAGAAAGTCGGGGAACGGTACCGACGGACAGAGGGCGTCCCAGTGGACACGTTCCAATCGCTAGATGCACAGGTTACTACTGATGGTAAACCAAAATTGAGGAGTTAAGTTTTAGTAGGTAGGTACTAAGTTGGCACTTCGCTCCCTCGGGAACACCTTGGAGTATAATCGCCTGAACGGCTCGGCGGTGTAGTTGCCGTCTCCCTTGAGCGTCCCTAGGTATCAGAACCCCCCTAGACCCCTAAAAAATTCAGAAACTAAAATTAAAATGAAATTTTAATAAACAACCTATGGAATCGACCTAAGGATACCAAATACAGATGATGATGTATCCGAGTGGTGTGTCGGAAGACAGGTAATGTATCCGCGCACTTGATGGTATACGACTAGCACCGAGTGTCCGTAGAGAAAAAGCTAATAAAAAATTGTTTAAAATTAAAAAGTGGCGAAAATCCCTACTCGGCTGGCGAAATATGGTGATATTATGCACAGGACTCGCCTGATCTTCTCGTGTGTAGTATCAGAAGACGCGCAAAGTCGTCTCACACAATATGGAGTAATTAGAATTTCAGCGGTCGGTACAAAAAGTTTGGCAACAAGCAAACTTGCTGCCAAAAAACGTTCGAAAATCGCTCAAAGTGACGTAAGTAAGGGATTTTCGTGAAAAATCTATGAAAATTGTGAAAATTTATGGTCGCGCTGAATAGCCGGCAGCGTCCCGAATCTAAATATGTATATATTGTATAGGTTTATCAATGCTAATTAGCTATACAAATTTTTCAAAGTTTTTAAATGCGGTTAATTATTATTACTTATGTTGCCTTAAGGTAGACTTTGGTACCTATAGCCTACACAGAATCGCGAATAACTCAAAAACTATAAGTCCTAGAGAGTCGCACGTGGTATCGGCAGAAAGGTCTCGGCGAGCTCCTTAAGGGTGTGCAATGAAAATTTGGAAAAGTTGTATAGGGAAAAAGTTGGTTTTTCCCTTGAAAAGTGAAAATTTATGAAAATCGCGGTTTTCACGAAAACTACGGACCCTAGGCGGTCGTGTGAGGTACCTACGGAAAGGCCTCGTCGGCGGCCACACGGTGGTGTATGAAGCAGTATAGGCTTTCCTGAAAAATTTTGAAAATAACGCCCAAAAACCGAAAAATGAATTAAAAATTTAGACTAAAAAGTTTATTATTGGGCGAACTGTACCACCTAGAAAGTCGGGAACGGTACCGACGGACAGAGGGCGTCCCAGTGGACACGTTCCAATCGCTAGATGCACAGGTTACGACTGATGGTAAACCAAAATTGAGGAGTTAAGTTATAGTAGGTAGGTACTAAGTTGGCACTTCGCTCCCTCGGGAACACCTTGGAGTATAATCGCCTGAACGGCTCGGCGGTGTAGTTGCCGTCTCCCTTGAGCGTCCCTAGGTATCAGAACCCCCCTAGACCCCTAAAAAATTCAGAAACTAAAATTAAAATGAAATTTTAATAAACAACCTATGGAATCGACCTAAGGATACCAAATACAGATGATGATGTATCCGTGTGGTGTGTCGGAAGACAGGTAATGTATCCGCGCACTTGATGGTATACGACTAGCACCGAGTGTCCGTAGCGAAAAAGCTAATAAAAAATTGTTTAAAATTAAAAAGTGGCGAAAATCCCTACTCGGCTGGCGAAATATGGTGATATTATGCACAGGACTCGCCTGATCTTCTCGTGTGTAGTATCAGAAGACGCGCAAAGTCGTCTCACACAATATGGAGTAATTAGAATTTCAGCGGTCGGTACAAAAAGTTTGGCAACAAGCAAACTTGCTGCCAAAAAACGTTCGAAAATCGCTCAAAGTGACGTAAGTAAGGGATTTTCGTGAAAAATCTATGAAAATTGTGAAAATTTATGGTCGCGCTGAATAGCCGGCAGCGTCCCGAATCTAAATATGTATATATTGTATAGGTTTATCAATGCTAATTAGCTATATAAATTTTTCAAAGTTTTAAATGCGGTTAATTATTATTACTTATGTTGCCTTAAGGTAGACTTTGGTACCTATAGCCTACACAGAATCGCGAATAACTCAAAAACTATAAGTCCTAGAGAGTCGCACGTGGTATCGGCAGAAAGGTCTCGGCGAGCTCCTTAAGGGTGTGCAATGAAAATTTGGAAAAGTTGTATAGGGAAAAAGTTGGTTTTTCCCTTGAAAAGTGAAAATTTATGAAAATCGCGGTTTTCACGAAAACTACGGGACCCTAGGCGGTCGTGTGAGGTACCTACGGAAAGGCCTCGTCGGCGGCCACACGGTGGTGTATGAAGCAGTATAGGCTTTCCTGAAAAATTTTGAAAATAACGCCCAAAAACCGAAAAATGAATTAAAAATTTAGACTAAAAAGTTTATTATTGGGCGAACTGTACCACCTAGAAAGTCGGGAACGGTACCGACGGACAGAGGGCGTCCCAGTGGACACGTTCCAATCGCTAGATGCACAGGTTACTACTGATGGTAAACCAAAATTGAGGAGTTAAGTTTTAGTAGGTAGGTACTAAGTTGGCACTTCGCTCCCTCGGGAACACCTTGGAGTATAATCGCCTGAACGGCTCGGCGGTGTAGTTGCCGTCTCCCTTGAGCGTCCCTAGGTATCAGAACCCCCCTAGACCCCTAAAAAATTCAGAAACTAAAATTAAAATGAAATTTTAATAACAACCTATGGAATCGACCTAAGGATACCAAATACAGATGATGATGTATCCGAGTGGTGTGTCGGAAGACAGGTAATGTATCCGCGCACTTGATGGTATACGACTAGCACCGAGTGTCCGTAGAGAAAAAGCTAAT
>OU618534.1:0-10000 GCA_914829495.1 Eilema sororculum
AACCTAACCTAACCTAACCTAACCTAACCTAACCTAACCTAACCTAACCTAACCTAACCTAACCTAACCTAACCTAACCTAACCTAACCTAACCTAACCTAACCTAACCTAACCTAACCTAACCTAACCTAACCTAACCTAACCTAACCTAACCTAACCTAACCTAACCTAACCTAACCTAACCTAACCTAACCTAACCTAACCTAACCTAACCTAACCTAACCTAACCTAACCTAACCTAACCTAACCTAACCTAACCTAACCTAACCTAACCTAACCTAACCTAACCTAACCTAACCTAACCTAACCTAACCTAACCTAACCTAACCTAACCTAACCTAACCTAACCTAACCTAACCTAACCTAACCTAACCTAACCTAACCTAACCTAACCTAACCTAACCTAACCTAACCTAACCTAACCTAACCTAACCTAACCTAACCTAACCTAACCTAACCTAACCTAACCTAACCTAACCTAACCTAACCTAACCTAACCTAACCTAACCTAACCTAACCTAACCTAACCTAACCTAACCTAACCTAACCTAACCTAACCTAACCTAACCTAACCTAACCTAACCTAACCTAACCTAACCTAACCTAACCTAACCTAACCTAACCTAACCTAACCTAACCTAACCTAACCTAACCTAACCTAACCTAACCTAACCTAACCTAACCTAACCTAACCTAACCTAACCTAACCTAACCTAACCTAACCTAACCTAACCTAACCTAACCTAACCTAACCTAACCTAACCTAACCTAACCTAACCTAACCTAACCTAACCTAACCTAACCTAACCTAACCTAACCTAACCTAACCTAACCTAACCTAACCTAACCTAACCTAACCTAACCTAACCTAACCTAACCTAACCTAACCTAACCTAACCTAACCTAACCTAACCTAACCTAACCTAACCTAACCTAACCTAACCTAACCTAACCTAACCTAACCTAACCTAACCTAACCTAACCTAACCTAACCTAACCTAACCTAACCTAACCTAACCTAACCTAACCTAACCTAACCTAACCTAACCTAACCTAACCTAACCTAACCTAACCTAACCTAACCTAACCTAACCTAACCTAACCTAACCTAACCTAACCTAACCTAACCTAACCTAACCTAACCTAACCTAACCTAACCTAACCTAACCTAACCTAACCTAACCTAACCTAACCTAACCTAACCTAACCTAACCTAACCTAACCTAACCTAACCTAACCTAACCTAACCTAACCTAACCTAACCTAACCTAACCTAACCTAACCTAACCTAACCTAACCTAACCTAACCTAACCTAACCTAACCTAACCTAACCTAACCTAACCTAACCTAACCTAACCTAACCTAACCTAACCTAACCTAACCTAACCTAACCTAACCTAACCTAACCTAACCTAACCTAACCTAACCTAACCTAACCTAACCTAACCTAACCTAACCTAACCTAACCTAACCTAACCTAACCTAACCTAACCTAACCTAACCTAACCTAACCTAACCTAACCTAACCTAACCTAACCTAACCTAACCTAACCTAACCTAACCTAACCTAACCTAACCTAACCTAACCTAACCTAACCTAACCTAACCTAACCTAACCTAACCTAACCTAACCTAACCTAACCTAACCTAACCTAACCTAACCTAACCTAACCTAACCTAACCTAACCTAACCTAACCTAACCTAACCTAACCTAACCTAACCTAACCTAACCTAACCTAACCTAACCTAACCTAACCTAACCTAACCTAACCTAACCTAACCTAACCTAACCTAACCTAACCTAACCTAACCTAACCTAACCTAACCTAACCTAACCTAACCTAACCTAACCTAACCTAACCTAACCTAACCTAACCTAACCTAACCTAACCTAACCTAACCTAACCTAACCTAACCTAACCTAACCTAACCTAACCTAACCTAACCTAACCTAACCTAACCTAACCTAACCTAACCTAACCTAACCTAACCTAACCTAACCTAACCTAACCTAACCTAACCTAACCTAACCTAACCTAACCTAACCTAACCTAACCTAACCTAACCTAACCTAACCTAACCTAACCTAACCTAACCTAACCTAACCTAACCTAACCTAACCTAACCTAACCTAACCTAACCTAACCTAACCTAACCTAACCTAACCTAACCTAACCTAACCTAACCTAACCTAACCTAACCTAACCTAACCTAACCTAACCTAACCTAACCTAACCTAACCTAACCTAACCTAACCTAACCTAACCTAACCTAACCTAACCTAACCTAACCTAACCTAACCTAACCTAACCTAACCTAACCTAACCTAACCTAACCTAACCTAACCTAACCTAACCTAACCTAACCTAACCTAACCTAACCTAACCTAACCTAACCTAACCTAACCTAACCTAACCTAACCTAACCTAACCTAACCTAACCTAACCTAACCTAACCTAACCTAACCTAACCTAACCTAACCTAACCTAACCTAACCTAACCTAACCTAACCTAACCTAACCTAACCTAACCTAACCTAACCTAACCTAACCTAACCTAACCTAACCTAACCTAACCTAACCTAACCTAACCTAACCTAACCTAACCTAACCTAACCTAACCTAACCTAACCTAACCTAACCTAACCTAACCTAACCTAACCTAACCTAACCTAACCTAACCTAACCTAACCTAACCTAACCTAACCTAACCTAACCTAACCTAACCTAACCTAACCTAACCTAACCTAACCTAACCTAACCTAACCTAACCTAACCTAACCTAACCTAACCTAACCTAACCTAACCTAACCTAACCTAACCTAACCTAACCTAACCTAACCTAACCTAACCTAACCTAACCTAACCTAACCTAACCTAACCTAACCTAACCTAACCTAACCTAACCTAACCTAACCTAACCTAACCTAACCTAAGCTAACCTAACCTAACCTAACCTAACCTAACCTAACCTAACCTAACCTAACCTAACCTAACCTAACCTAACCTAACCTAACCTAACCTAACCTAACCTAACCTAACCTAACCTAACCTAACCTAACCTAACCTAACCTAACCTAACCTAACCTAACCTAACCTAACCTAACCTAACCTAACCTAACCTAACCTAACCTAACCTAACCTAACCTAACCTAACCTAACCTAACCTAACCTAACCTAACCTAACCTAACCTAACCTAACCTAACCTAACCTAACCTAACCTAACCTAACCTAACCTAACCTAACCTAACCTAACCTAACCTAACCTAACCTAACCTAACCTAACCTAACCTAACCTAACCTAACCTAACCTAACCTAACCTAACCTAACCTAACCTAACCTAACCTAACCTAACCTAACCTAACCTAACCTAACCTAACCTAACCTGTCGCCCGTCACTCTCCGCGACGACCGGATCATTTTCCGTAGCGTTCCGTACTAGAAAATCAATTTGAGTGGGTTTTTCTGACCGTATCGCGAAGTGCTATACATCAAAAGTTGCGTCTCAGTGCACCCTACACGCCGACGTATCGCACGTCAAGGGGACGGTCACCGTTTAGCCGTTATTCAAGGTTAAAGGCCAATTTTGAGGTTGTTAACCACGTGGTGTGACAGTTTTCTGTGAATAAGTTGGTGAATACTGCACGGATTTCAACACTGTTGGTGTCCCCGGCTGCGGGCAGTGGAGTCCCACCCGCTTTTCTGGTCAGTTTTTCCCGGAAAGCCCTGGTTTTTCCGGGAAAACCAGAAAAACAAGTACCACGTGGGCACGTGGTACCCGAACCAGCTGTCCGAGGACCCTGATTTTTTATGGAGAGGAAGAACATACCTGCAGCACAAATACTACGGTAACAGAAAAATTTTCTCACACCTAGAAACTTTTATATTACTGTTACAAAGTTCAAAGTTTGCGCACCCATAGCAGTGAATCCAGAGCAGATAGCAAAATTCGGCAACTGCTATCTGTTGCGCGCTCGTGAGTACTACGTGTTCGCCAACTTTCAGATTTTTTGGACGATTTTTGAGTTCGCCAGAATTGAAAAAGTGACTTTTCCAGATTTTCGTGGAAATTTGCACGGAAAATTGTGACTTTATTATTGTACTTTATATAGGTGATAGTGCTGTATTTTTCCTTAATTATAAGATTTTTTCTGGATTTTTGTGACCATCCAGCTCGGAGATAACGAATTTTTCGTATTTTTTCCAAATTTAATAAAAGGGGGTAGACTTTCCTTGTTTTTAGCGTTGGGGTTGGGTTTAGACAAGCCTTCTACACTTGTTTAAGCCCAAACTAGCCCTTTCTAGCGTTGGAAACAAGGAAAATCGTAAATTCCAGCTTTCCGCACGAGATCTGCACGAAGTTTGCATTTAAGTTTTCTCCGGACTGGATCATCCTATTGGAAAAATTTTTTCTTTGCCGGACGGGCCGGGGAGTAAATTTTAAATTTCTTATCACTTTGTGCGATTCTGAGCCTTTTGCCCAGAATTTGATTTTGGAAGCCTAGGTGGACAGAAGACGCCTTGCCAAGCCCAGATATCGATTTTGGGCTCACTGCGGCCAACCGTTTAGGAGCTACGCACGGTCAAAGTTTGACCTTGAGCGCGCGCGGCCATCTTGTCATTTTTCAAACACCTATAGCTCCATAACCGGAGGTCGCAGGGGGACCGGATTTCGACTGGGGGCGTCGCCGAAGGGCCATCTATCCCGCACTACACTTTTCCGGAAAATCCGGGAAAATTCTCCCGGAAAATTTTTCAAAATTTTCTTTTCTGTTTTGGCATCGTAGAGTCATAGAGGGTGTCGAGCCCACCAGGGAGAAACTTTTCTGGGTTCGCTGGGACGTCTGGAACTCGAGATATACGTGCCCAAAGTTTGGCACATCCGCCATTTTGAAAAACTTTGGGGCCGTATATCTCCGGAACCGGGGGTCGTAGCGACCTCTGGTTTTCTCTGGGGGACTCGGCTTCCTCCACCAAACCCGTCTGGTGTGGTGGGGGGTAGACCCCACAAACTTGGGGGGGTCACTTTTTGAGTCACCCCTTTTGACCCCAAAGTCGCGTCGGGGGCTAGATCTTGCCGGGGCCTTTTCGGGGAGCCCTCGCTCGGCTGGATCCGACCAGTGGTTCTCGGGATATCGGGGTTTGCAATTTCGTGCAGGTTCATGCACGAAAACTTTGCGACCCTGCTATCTCCGAACCCTTGGTCCTAGGACCCCCGAGTTTGGGTTCGTTGTGGAGGGCTCGGGGAGCTCTACCCGCTCGACCTAGAGGGGGGACTCTACCTAGAGTTTCTAGTAGAGTCGGCCGTAGAGTTGGCATTTTTGGCGCCAGAGGGCCCAAACTTAGTATCTGCAAGCAGTCTGGGTGACTCTACCAATTGTCTGGGTTACTGTATTAGGTTAGGGGTTTTTCGTGTTTGACGATCGCTATTGCGACCCAATACATAGTTTTAGTTTGTTTAGTTAGTTAGTTTAAGACTAGTGCCCTATTGGCATACCATTAGACGGTAGCTGAGCTACAAGAGACAGATAGAGAAGGCTCTATCTCGAATATTTTTGATTTTATCTTTATTTATATTTTGTGTGACCTATTGTTTTTCGCCTATTTCTTTTGTGCTTCTAATTTGACAGGGTAGCTGAGCTACCCCCACTTGTGACCTATTGTTTATTTAACTGATCGCCTATTGGCGCTTACTACCTCGCACCCTGTTCCAATTGAACTGAGCTACCCAATACATACGCACATACACGCAAACACACACAATACACAATACACACAAACATACACACACACACACATACACACATACACCATATAGCAGTTTCGACGATCGCGTGCGTCCCACGCGCAGGGGCCCGGACAGGAACCATATAGGTTTTAGGTTAGGACGATCTTGACCACTTTTGTGGCAAGAACCTAGTTTAAGGCTTTAACTTTACTCTATTTTATTCGTGTTTTGTGTCTTTTTACTTCAATTATTGAATTTTATTTTAATCCACTCGATAGTGTTGCGTGGATAGTACCTACACAATGCCTATCGAACGTTCTCCGAGACTCAAGCAGGCGGGTTCCTCCCCTGGAACCTCCACCTCCACATCACAATCTCCAAAAATACGACCAACTAAATCGGTGAGGGACAGTATTGGAGAGATAGAGGGAAATTCCTCCAGTGTAACCCCTCTCACACAGAGACCAACAACAGTTTCTACCAAAACGGTCACAAAGCCCAAAGCCCTGTTTATTAGTGCCTCCAATGTCCGCAGATCACCAGCGGACAATATTACAACCAAGGTGACCCGCAAACCAACAGCGGATATCATAACGTCACAGCTTGCTAGCGAATACACAGAGGAGGCGGTCCTCCAACTAGCAACCATAGAGGCTTTAACACCGGAGGATCTATACATGACGGCGTTGTCATGTCTGGACCTCATCAAACAGGGTTGCCAAGAGTCCAGGAATTTAAAGAAGGAGATTAGACTCAAAATAGAGTCTCAAGAGAAGAATCTCCGCAAGATCTTCATCCTCAGTGAACGTAGAAGGAAGTCAACAGAGGAAGGGTCTGGACAGGGCAACTCCAAAAAGTCAACTGCGACTGTCGCCACCGCTGAAGTCGCAGGACCCAGCATAGTGGAAGGGGAAGTGATGAGGAGGCTGGAGGAGCACACTAGGCTCCTAGTGGAAAATGGCAAAGCTCTCGCCGAAATAAAAGGCAGCCTGGAGACATACAAAGAGGGCAGGGGGCCACCATCCTACGCGAATGTGGCATCGAATACCGCCGGGGGACGCCCCTTGATGCGGCCGGCACTACATTCGCTGGTGGTGACCTCCACGGATGAGAATAAGACAGGGGAGGAGCTTCTTAACGACCTGAGGCGGACCGCGCGCGAAGACGACGGATGGATCACAGTCGAGCGGGTTCGAAAAGCCAGGGATCGCAAAGTAGTGCTTGGCTACAAAACCGCAGAGCAGCGGGAAAAAGCCAAAGGGGCGTTGGAGAGGGGGCAGGGGGCCCTTAATGTGGAAACCGTCCCCAATAAGGATCCCCTGCTTGTCCTCTACAGCGTCCTAAAAATGTACAAGGACGAAGAGCTAATAACAGCCCTTCGGGCAAAAAACAGAGGGATTTTTAAGGACCTTGACCCGTCCCAGGACCGAATTACGGTCAAGTACCGCAGAAACGCCCGAAACCCGCTCACCGTCCACGTCGTACTGCAGGTGTCCCCCGTCATACACCGTAGAGCTCTGGAACATGGAGCGCTGCACGTGGACATACAACCAGTCAGAGTGGCAGACCAGTCGCCACTCGTGCAGTGCTCCATGTGTCTAGGATTTGGGCACAGTCGTCGGTTCTGTAAAGAATCAGACCCCAAATGTAGCCACTGCGGGGAACAGCACCTGAGGGTAGACTGTCCTAAATATAGGACAGGTCAAGAACCTAGGTGCTGCAACTGCTGTCGTGGAAAATTCGACGACAGCGCACATGACGCATTCGACCGGAATTGCCCGGTCCGCATAAAATGGGACAACATAGCGCGGTCCGCCACGCAGTATTGCTGAGGGCGCCCCCGGAAACGACCCACACTACAAAGTGCTGCAGGCTAACCTCCAAAAGAAAAAGCTTGCGACCGACGGCTTCATTCTGGAAGCCATCAGGAGGAAGGCGTCGGTTGCACTTATTCAAGAGCCGTATAGGGACCCCGTAGTGGGCGGGATGAAGAGATACCGAGGAGTACGCATCTTCCAGAACACTGGACCAGGAATGGGCAAAGTAAAGGCGGCCATCGCTGTATTTGACCCGGAATTGGACGTAATACAGTGTCCCCAACTTACCACCGACAACATCGCGGTGGTGAAGATCCGCACCATTGCCTGGGAGGTGACCTTGGTATCTCTCTATGTCGAACCCGTTAAACCCCTTGGCCCGCATCTGGATCTGCTCGAAAGAGTGGGATCCACGTTGGGCCCCGGGCGGCTCATAATTGGAGGTGATGCTAACGCCAAAAGTACTTGGTGGGGAAGTAACGTTGAGGATGAGGACGATAGGGGAAACGATCTTTTGGGTACTCTCACTGAGATGAAACTACACATCCTCAACGACGGTAGGGTGCCCACCTTCGACACCGTCAGGGGGGGCAAGAGGTATTGCAGCTACATTGACGTCACTGCGTGTTCCGGAGACCTGCTAGGATTGGTCGACGGCTGGAGGACGGACGAAGCGCTGGCAGCTAGCTCCGACCACATTGGCATAACGTTCCACCTTAAGTTGGAAAAATCAAAGGGCTTAAATATTCGCAGGACAACCAGGTTGTTCAACACCAAGAAAGCAAATTGGAACAATTTTCATGAGAAAATGTCTCATTTCTTGGTGGAGAACAGCCTGGATGCCGAGAAAATAAAATATGTAACAACAACTGGGGAGATAGAGAACAAACTCGCAACCTTTAACGAATGCGTGACAAGGGCTTGCGAGGAATCAATCCCCAAAGCCACCAACAAAGAGACTCTCACAATGCCATGGTGGTCGGAAAAACTAGCCAAGATGAGGAAGGAGGTCATCACCTTCAGACGCCGCATCAGGTGTGCAGCTCCCGTTAGGAGGCAGTGGGTAGTAGCGCAATACCTCGAGCGTAAAGACAGGTATGAGTCGGAGGTGAAGTCAGCACAAACTGCGTCATGGAAAGAGTTTTGCACCAAACAAGATAGAGAAGGGATATGGGAGGGCATCTATAGGGTGATAGGGAGGTCCACAGCAAGGGATGAAGATCTACCGTTACAGCACAACGGGGCCACACTAGATGCAAGCGATTCCGCGGGGCTCCTCGCCTCGGTCTTCTTTCAGGAGGACCGGGACGAGGAGGACACCGCGGACCACAAAGAGATTCGCGCGCTGGCCAGGACAGTGAATGACGGTGGGGAAGATGATCTTTGCGACCCGCCATTCACAATTGGCGAACTTAGGGACGCACTCGCATCGTTCAACCCAAAAAAGGCCCCGGGAGGCGACGGCTTTACAGCCGATATTTGTTCACACGCGATTAACTGTGCGCCTGCACTGTTCTTGGAGCTGCTGAACAAGTGCCTGGCTCTCGAATACTTCCCAATACCATGGAAGGAAGCGACTGTGGTTGCACTTCGAAAGCCAGGCAAGGACTCGTACAGCTCTCCCAAATCGTACAGACCGATTGGGCTCTTGCCTGTGCTGGGAAAGCTGTACGAGAAAATGCTGGCAGCTCGGCTTAAGTTCCATTTGTTACCACGGATTAGTACTCGCCAGTACGGCTTCATGCCCCGGAGGAGCACCGAGGACGCCCTCTGTAGCCTGCTCGGGCGCGTTCGTGACGGACTTGATAAAAAGAGGATCGTCACGATCGTGTCGCTGGATATAGAGGGCGCCTTCGATAGCGCATGGTGGCCAGCTATAGTAGTACGACTGGCTGAGGAAAAGTGCCCCGTAAACTTGAGGCGAGTTGTCAGCAGCTACCTCAGCGAGAGAACGGTGCGGGTGAGGTATGCGGGGGCTGAATGCCAAAGGGGCACACAAAAAGGGTGTGTCCAAGGTTCGATAACGGGTCCCTTGCTGTGGAACTTGCTATTGAATCCCTTACTTAGCCAGCTCGACGAGGGGGAGGACTACGTGCATGCCTTCGCGGATGACGTGGTTCTCGTCTTCGAAGGGGACACAGGAGCGGACATAGAAAGAAGGGCCAATGCCTCCCTCGAGCGTGTTCGGGCGTGGGGTGTCAAGAACAAATTAAAATTCGCACCACACAAGACATGCGCAATGGTTATTACCAGAAAATTGAAATATGACAACCCACGCCTGACCATGGGCGGGGTAGACATTGCCCTCTCAAAGGAAATAAAAATATTAGGCCTCACCGTGGACTGCAACTTGACCTTCAGCAGCCACGTAAAAAATATCTGCAAGAAAGCGATCAATGTTTACAAAAAACTGGCTAGGATGGCCCGGATCTCCTGGGGGCTTCACCCCGAG
>OU618534.1:15000-30000 GCA_914829495.1 Eilema sororculum
TCAGTGAGGCCCTCAAGCGAGGCGCGGCCACATTCGGCGTTTTCAGCGACAGCAGAGCCGCACTCATGACGGTGACAAATCACCGCGCCCTCCACCCACTGGCAGTAGAAGCCAGGGCTACCATCAAGCGGGGATTGACCCAGGGCAAGGAAATATCCTTGTTCTGGGTCAAGGCCCACGCTGGGTTGGAGGGTAACGAGCGAGCGGACCAGCTCGCCAAAGAGGCGGCTCTGCGGTCGAAGAGAGCGCCGCATTACAGCCTGTGCCCAGTCTCATTCGTGAAGCGGGGTCTGCGTGATACCTCACTTCACGAATGGAACGAACGGTACAGGCTTGGCCACACAGCTTCCGGTACCAAGGTTTTCTTCCCTTGCGCTCTGGACGCATACAGGATCGTTCGGAAGATGGAGATCGCCGGCACCACGACCCAGCTTCTAACGGGGCACGGTGGGTTCTCCGAATACTTGCATCGTTTCAAGTGTAAGGCGGACCCATCGTGCGCCTGTGAGCCGGGCGTCGACGAGACGGTCGTCCACCTCCTCGTGGACTGTCCCATTCACTCGAGGGAGAGATTCCACCTTGAGCAGAAAACCCAATTAAGGGTTAGCATCACCAACTTGCCAACATTTATAACCAAGGAGTACAGGGAATACTTCCTCGAGTACTGGGACAAGATAGTGCGGATAGTGAATAGACGGAATAGCACTTAAATAAATATCTCGCCGATATTTAGTAAGTAAATACCTGGCAGAATATTAAAAATAAAGCCAACATAGAAAAGTAAAATCTTGATAAAAGAAAAGTAAAAATAATAGTGATGTGGAAACGGGCCTTAAATACCCCTTATCCAAAGCATGAAAGGAAACCATGAAAAGTATGAGACGAATGATAGAGGATAAGTATGAAGAGAATATAAGAATGAAAGAGATAATAAAATATAAAGTGTAAAGAACTGACTAAACAAGAAACGTACCTTATTGAAAGTAATTAAAATTAAAACTTTGTGAAAATATTAATGTGAAAAGAATACTGCAATAAACATAAACGTACAAAATGTAATTTAATAAGTTTCGTGAAAAGTACAAGTAAAAATACAAACAATTTAATTTCTTTATAAAACAAGTTCGCGACTAGGTAAAAGTGACGAAAAGACTTCGAACTTGGGTCGAAGGTGTCAGCATTAAAAAAAAAAAAAAAAAAAAAAAAAAAAAAAAAAAAAAAAAAAAAAAAAAAAAAAAAACCTAACCTAACCTAACCTAACCTAACCTAACCTAACCTAACCTAACCTAACCTAACCTAACCTAACCTAACCTAACCTAACCTAACCTAACCTAACCTAACCTAACCTAACCTAACCTAACCTAACCTAACCTAACCTAACCTAACCTAACCTAACCTAACCTAACCTAACCTAACCTAACCTAACCTAACCTAACCTAACCTAACCTAACCTAACCTAACCTAACCTAACCTAACCTAACCTAACCTAACCTAACCTAACCTAACCTAACCTAACCTAACCTAACCTAACCTAACCTAACCTAACCTAACCTAACCTAACTTAACCTAACCTAACCTAACCTAACCTAACCTAACCTAACCTAACCTAACCTAACCTAACCTAACCTAACCTAACCTAACCTAACCTAACCTAACCTAACCTAACCTAACCTAACCTAACCTAACCTAACCTAACCTAACCTAACCTAACCTAACCTAACCTAACCTAACCTAACCTAACCTAACCTAACCTAACCTAACCTAACCTAACCTAACCTAACCTAACCTAACCTAACCTAACCTAACCTAACCTAACCTAACCTAACCTAACCTAACCTAACCTAACCTAACCTAACCTAACCTAACCTAACCTAACCTAACCTAACCTAACCTAACCTAACCTAACCTAACCTAACCTAACCTAACCTAACCTAACCTAACCTAACCTAACCTAACCTAACCTAACCTAACCTAACCTAACCTAACCTAACCTAACCTAACCTAACCTAACCTAACCTAACCTAACCTAACCTAACCTAACCTAACCTAACCTAACCTAACCTAACCTAACCTAACCTAACCTAACCTAACCTAACCTAACCTAACCTAACCTAACCTAACCTAACCTAACCTAACCTAACCTAACCTAACCTAACCTAACCTAACCTAACCTAACCTAACCTAACCTAACCTAACCTAACCTAACCTAACCTAACCTAACCTAACCTAACCTAACCTAACCTAACCTAACCTAACCTAACCTAACCTAACCTAACCTAACCTAACCTAACCTAACCTAACCTAACCTAACCTAACCTAACCTAACCTAACCTAACCTAACCTAACCTAACCTAACCTAACCTAACCTAACCTAACCTAACCTAACCTAACCTAACCTAACCTAACCTAACCTAACCTAACCTAACCTAACCTAACCTAACCTAACCTAACCTAACCTAACCTAACCTAACCTAACCTAACCTAACCTAACCTAACCTAACCTAACCTAACCTAACCTAACCTAACCTAACCTAACCTAACCTAGCCTAACCTAACCTAACCTAACCTAACCTAACCTAACCTAACCTAACCTAACCTAACCTAACCTAACCTAACCTAACCTAACCTAACCTAACCTAACCTAACCTAACCTAACCTAACCTAACCTAACCTAACCTAACCTAACCTAACCTAACCTAACCTAACCTAACCTAACCTAACCTAACCTAACCTAACCTAACCTAACCTAACCTAACCTAACCTAACCTAACCTAACCTAACCTAACCTAACCTAACCTAACCTAACCTAACCTAACCTAACCTAACCTAACCTAACCTAACCTAACCTAACCTAACCTAACCTAACCTAACCTAACCTAACCTAACCTAACCTAACCTAACCTAACCTAACCTAACCTAACCTAACCTAACCTAACCTAACCTAACCTAACCTAACCTAACCTAACCTAACCTAACCTAACCTAACCTAACCTAACCTAACCTAACCTAACCTAACCTAACCTAACCTAACCTAACCTAACCTAACCTAACCTAACCTAACCTAACCTAACCTAACCTAACCTAACCTAACCTAACCTAACCTAACCTAACCTAACCTAACCTAACCTAACCTAACCTAACCTAACCTAACCTAACCTAACCTAACCTAACCTAACCTAACCTAACCTAACCTAACCTAACCTAACCTAACCTAACCTAACCTAACCTAACCTAACCTAACCTAACCTAACCTAACCTAACCTAACCTAACCTAACCTAACCTAACCTAACCTAACCTAACCTAACCTAACCTAACCTAACCTAACCTAACCTAACCTAACCTAACCTAACCTAACCTAACCTAACCTAACCTAACCTAACCTAACCTAACCTAACCTAACCTAACCTAACCTAACCTAACCTAACCTAACCTAACCTAACCTAACCTAACCTAACCTAACCTAACCTAACCTAACCTAACCTAACCTAACCTAACCTAACCTAACCTAACCTAACCTAACCTAACCTAACCTAACCTAACCTAACCTAACCTAACCTAACCTAACCTAACCTAACCTAACCTAACCTAACCTAACCTAACCTAACCTAACCTAACCTAACCTAACCTAACCTAACCTAACCTAACCTAACCTAACCTAACCTAACCTAACCTAACCTAACCTAACCTAACCTAACCTAACCTAACCTAACCTAACCTAACCTAACCTAACCTAGCCTAACCTAACCTAACCTAACCTAACCTAACCTAACCTAACCTAACCTAACCTAACCTAACCTAACCTAACCTAACCTAACCTAACCTAACCTAACCTAACCTAACCTAACCTAACCTAACCTAACCTAACCTAACCTAACCTAACCTAACCTAACCTAACCTAACCTAACCTAACCTAACCTAACCTAACCTAACCTAACCTAACCTAACCTAACCTAACCTAACCTAGCCTAACCTAACCTAACCTAACCTAACCTAACCTAACCTAACCTAACCTAACCTAACCTAACCTAACCTAACCTAACCTAACCTAACCTAACCTAACCTAACCTAACCTAACCTAACCTAACCTAACCTAACCTAACCTAACCTAACCTAACCTAACCTAACCTAACCTAACCTAACCTAACCTAACCTAACCTAACCTAACCTAACCTAACCTAACCTAACCTAACCTAACCTAACCTAACCTAACCTAACCTAACCTAACCTAACCTAACCTAACCTAACCTAACCTAACCTAACCTAACCTAACCTAACCTAACCTAACCTAACCTAACCTAACCTAACCTAACCTAACCTAACCTAACCTAACCTAACCTAACCTAACCTAACCTAACCTAACCTAACCTAACCTAACCTAACCTAACCTAACCTAACCTAACCTAACCTAACCTAACCTAACCTAACCTAACCTAACCTAACCTAACCTAACCTAACCTAACCTAACCTAACCTAACCTAACCTAACCTAACCTAACCTAACCTAACCTAACCTAACCTAACCTAACCTAACCTAACCTAACCTAACCTAACCTAACCTAACCTAACCTAACCTAACCTAACCTAACCTAACCTAACCTAACCTAACCTAACCTAACCTAACCTAACCTAACCTAACCTAACCTAACCTAACCTAACCTAACCTAACCTAACCTAACCTAACCTAACCTAACCTAACCTAACCTAACCTAACCTAACCTAACCTAACCTAACCTAACCTAACCTAACCTAACCTAACCTAACCTAACCTAACCTAACCTAACCTAACCTAACCTAACCTAACCTAACCTAACCTAACCTAACCTAACCTAACCTAACCTAACCTAACCTAACCTAACCTAACCTAACCTAACCTAACCTAACCTAACCTAACCTAACCTAACCTAACCTAACCTAACCTAACCTAACCTAACCTAACCTAACCTAACCTAACCTAACCTAACCTAACCTAACCTAACCTAACCTAACCTAACCTAACCTAACCTAACCTAACCTAACCTAACCTAACCTAACCTAACCTAACCTAACCTAACCTAACCTAACCTAACCTAACCTAACCTAACCTAACCTAACCTAACCTAACCTAACCTAACCTAACCTAACCTAACCTAACCTAACCTAACCTAACCTAACCTAACCTAACCTAACCTAACCTAACCTAACCTAACCTAACCTAACCTAACCTAACCTAACCTAACCTAACCTAACCTAACCTAACCTAACCTAACCTAACCTAACCTAACCTAACCTAACCTAACCTAACCTAACCTAACCTAACCTAACCTAACCTAACCTAACCTAACCTAACCTAACCTAACCTAACCTAACCTAACCTAACCTAAGCTAACCTAACCTAACCTAACCTAACCTAACCTAACCTAACCTAACCTAACCTAACCTAACCTAACCTAACCTAACCTAACCTAACCTAACCTAACCTAACCTAACCTAACCTAACCTAACCTAACCTAACCTAACCTAACCTAACCTAACCTAACCTAACCTAACCTAACCTAACCTAACCTAACCTAACCTAACCTAACCTAACCTAACCTAACCTAACCTAACCTAACCTAACCTAACCTAACCTAACCTAACCTAACCTAACCTAACCTAACCTAACCTAACCTAACCTAACCTAACCTAACCTAACCTAACCTAACCTAACCTAACCTAACCTAACCTAACCTAACCTAACCTAACCTAACCTAACCTAACCTAACCTAACCTAACCTAACCTAACCTAACCTAACCTAACCTAACCTAACCTAACCTAACCTAACCTAACCTAACCTAACCTAACCTAACCTAACCTAACCTAACCTAACCTAACCTAACCTAACCTAACCTAACCTAACCTAACCTAACCTAACCTAACCTAACCTAACCTAACCTAACCTAACCTAACCTAACCTAACCTAACCTAACCTAACCTAACCTAACCTAACCTAACCTAACCTAACCTAACCTAACCTAACCTAACCTAACCTAACCTAACCTAACCTAACCTAACCTAACCTAACCTAACCTAACCTAACCTAACCTAACCTAACCTAACCTAACCTAACCTAACCTAACCTAACCTAACCTAACCTAACCTAACCTAACCTAACCTAACCTAACCTAACCTAACCTAACCTAACCTAACCTAACCTAACCTAACCTAACCTAACCTAACCTAACCTAACCTAACCTAACCTAACCTAACCTAACCTAACCTAACCTAACCTAACCTAACCTAACCTAACCTAACCTAACCTAACCTAACCTAACCTAACCTAACCTAACCTAACCTAACCTAACCTAACCTAACCTAACCTAACCTAACCTAACCTAACCTAACCTAACCTAACCTAACCTAACCTAACCTAACCTAACCTAACCTAACCTAACCTAACCTAACCTAACCTAACCTAACCTAACCTAACCTAACCTAACCTAACCTAACCTAACCTAACCTAACCTAACCTAACCTAACCTAACCTAACCTAACCTAACCTAACCTAACCTAACCTAACCTAACCTAACCTAACCTAACCTAACCTAACCTAACCTAACCTAACCTAACCTAACCTAACCTAACCTAACCTAACCTAACCTAACCTAACCTAACCTAACCTAACCTAACCTAACCTAACCTAACCTAACCTAACCTAACCTAACCTAACCTAACCTAACCTAACCTAACCTAACCTAACCTAACCTAACCTAACCTAACCTAACCTAACCTAACCTAACCTAACCTAACCTAACCTAACCTAACCTAACCTAACCTAACCTAACCTAACCTAACCTAACCTAACCTAACCTAACCTAACCTAACCTAACCTAACCTAACCTAACCTAACCTAACCTAACCTAACCTAACCTAACCTAACCTAACCTAACCTAACCTAACCTAACCTAACCTAACCTAACCTAACCTAACCTAACCTAACCTAACCTAACCTAACCTAACCTAACCTAACCTAACCTAACCTAACCTAACCTAACCTAACCTAACCTAACCTAACCTAACCTAACCTAACCTAACCTAACCTAACCTAACCTAACCTAACCTAACCTAACCTAACCTAACCTAACCTAACCTAACCTAACCTAACCTAACCTAACCTAACCTAACCTAACCTAACCTAACCTAACCTAACCTAACCTAACCTAACCTAACCTAACCTAACCTAACCTAACCTAACCTAACCTAACCTAACCTAACCTAACCTAACCTAACCTAACCTAACCTAACCTAACCTAACCTAACCTAACCTAACCTAACCTAACCTAACCTAACCTAACCTAACCTAACCTAACCTAACCTAACCTAACCTAACCTAACCTAACCTAACCTAACCTAACCTAACCTAACCTAACCTAACCTAACCTAACCTAACCTAACCTAACCTAACCTAACCTAACCTAACCTAACCTAACCTGACCTAACCTAACCTAACCTAACCTAACCTAACCTAACCTAACCTAACCTAACCTAACCTAACCTAACCTAACCTAACCTAACCTAACCTAACCTAACCTAACCTAACCTAACCTAACCTAACCTAACCTAACCTAACCTAACCTAACCTAACCTAACCTAACCTAACCTAACCTAACCTAACCTAACCTAACCTAACCTAACCTAACCTAACCTAACCTAACCTAACCAGGAACACTATAGGAGCGTTCAAAATAGAACGCAAGTTCAGATATTCACGGATGGGAGCAAGATTGAGGGTCGAGTCGGCGCTGCGTTATCCATGTGGGATAACGGGGCCGAAATAAAGGCCCTCAAACTTGCTCTCTCCCCGTACTGCACCGTCTACCAAGCAGAGCTCCTGGCCATATGCAAAGCGGCCAGTGAGGCCCTCAAGCGAGGTGCGGCCACATTCGGCATTTTTAGCGATAGTAGAGCCGCACTCATGACGGTTACCAACCGCCATGCCCTCCACCCCCTGGCAATTGAAGCCAGGTCTGCCATCAAGCGGGGATTGACCCAGGGTAAGGAAATATCCTTGTTCTGGGTCAAGGCCCACGCCGGGTTGGAGGGAAACGAGCGAGCAGACCAACTCGCGAAAGAGGCGGCTCTACGATTAAAAATTGCGCCGCATTATAGCCTGTGCCCCGTCTCGTTCGTGAAGCGGGGTCTGCGTCAGACCTCGCTTCATGAATGGAACGAAAGGTACAGACTGGGCAAAACGGCTTCGGGCACCAAGCTCTTCTTCCCCTGCGCACTGGATGCGTACAGCATCGTCCGTAAGATTGAGGTCTCCGGCACCACCACTCAGCTTCTGACGGGGCACGGTGGGTTCTCTTCATACTTGTACCGTTTCAAGTGTAAGGGGTCCCATCGTGCGCCTGCGAGCCAGGAGTGGAAGAGACGGTCGTCCACCTCTTGGCGGACTGCCCAATTCACGAAAGGGCACGATTCAATCTGGAACAAAAAATCGATTTAAAAATTTGTAAAGCCAATCTACCAACATTAATGTCTAAAAAATACAGGAACTTTTTCCTTGAATATTGGGAGACTATTGTGAAAATCGTCAATAATAGAAATGCAACATAAAACATCTAAGATAGATATTTGTAAATAAATACCTGCAATAGATGTAAGAAGAATGTTATAAATTAAGGAAATAAGACACCATCAGGAAAGTGAAAAATGTAAGACAAAAAATAGAAAGTGCTTATATTATAAATAAAAATTATAGTAAATAAGGTATTTGTACATTAGATATATATTATGATTATAACGTAACATAGATATGTAAATTAGATGTAGATTTAAATTTTTCAATGTAAATTTTCTTTTGTGTTAATAAAAATATAAAGACGCTCAAATAAACCACCCCCCCCCCCATGTGTCCCAAAGTATGAAAGGTCTGGAAAGAAAGTACGAGAGGTATAAATGATAGAACTGGAATGATAAAGAGGCTCGGAATGAATGTGTGATGAATAATTATAAGGATAGCTAACATGAAATGAACCCTGAGAGGGTTATAGAGACTTAAGAGTAGCCTAGATTAGTACTAAGTTATAGTTCGAATAGGCTTCGACTTGGGTCGAAGGCGTCAGTATAAAAAAAAAAAAAAAAAAAAAAAAAAAAAAAAAAAAAAAAAAAAAAAAAAAAAAAAAAAAAAAACCTAACCTAACCTAACCTAACCTAACCTAACCTAACCTAACCTAACCTAACCTAACCTAACCTAACCTAACCTAACCTAACCTAACCTAACCTAACCTAACCTAACCTAACCTAACCTAACCTAACCTAACCTAACCTAACCTAACCTAACCTAACCTAACCTGACCTAACCTAACCTAACCTAACCTAACCTAACCTAACCTAACCTAACCTAACCTAACCTAACCTAACCTAACCTAACCTAACCTAACCTAACCTAACCTAACCTAACCTAACCTAACCTAACCTAACCTAACCTAACCTAACCTAACCTAACCTAACCTAACCTAACCTAACCTAACCTAACCTAACCTAACCTAACCTAACCTAACCTAACCTAACCTAACCTAACCTAACCTAACCTAACCTAACCTAACCTAACCTAACCTAACCTAACCTAACCTAACCTAACCTAACCTAACCTAACCTAACCTAACCTAACCTAACCTAACCTAACCTAACCTAACCTAACCTGCCTTCGATAGGTCGTGCCCGGTACTTCAAAAGTGGGAAGCGATGGCCAGAGCAGCCATAGCGTACACCTAGGGATGCTCTGACCACCGAATTAAATAAACAACTACACAATGCGCTGACTATATATTTAATATATAAGGTAAGGCATTACAGTAAATAAATAAAAACATAAAATAACTTTTTAAATAATATCGATATTAACTTAAAATAAAACTAAAATTAAAAAGTAAAATAAATTCGAAATAATCTTATAACAGAATTTAATAAAAATTGCGCCCACTCTAAACTCTCAATGTACGCAAATCAAGAATCTCGACCTCCCTCTTTAACAAACAGAAAGAACTGCCTCAATATTACATGTTTCATATTTATGTAACGTATATTTATTGTTTATGTGTGTCCTGTATTAACTTTGTTTCCTTATTTTCGATTCTTAAGCTTCTATACAATTGTTAAAAACCTACACTGTTCTATTTAATTAAAAACGCACTTGATACAATTTTCTTGTGAAAATTGGACCAAGCTGAAAACCTGCCTTCTAATACTATTCTTTTCTATGCTACTTCACATAATTGTTATATATCACCTCTTTCTTCGTATAATGTATATAAACTCAAAATATGTTATAAAATCACTATAAAAATATATATTGTTACTGTCTGGTACATATTTTATCGTATTGTCGTAGTATCGTAAATTGTATAAAATATTTATATAAGTAATATATATATATATCCATAAAAAAATAAATTATGTACCAAAAACTTTTAACACTGAGTGATGGAGGCTGGGCAGCCGCCAGGCCTAGGCCCGTAGACTGCCTGGCCACCAACAGTCGAACGGCCTAATGCTTTTATTGATACCAATTAAAAATTTAAACCGGGCATTCTGTGGCTTATTATCTAATAAGCCGCACAATAAACCGCGTCAGTAGTAAAAACCCCATTAATAGTATATCCATCTCGAAACTATAACATCTAGTAATTACTTCTAAATTCTATTTTCTAAATTATTTGCAATTGAATCCGCCAACAAAGACCCCACAAGATTAATCCAGTGGGGGAAAGAGCGCGAAACTTGAAAAAAAAAAAAAAAAAAACCTAACCTAACCTAACCTAACCTAACCTAACCTAACCTAACCTAACCTAACCTAACCTAACCTAACCTAACCTAACCTAACCTAACCTAACCTAACCTAACCTAACCTAACCTAACCTAACCTAACCTAACCTAACCTAACCTAACCTAACCTAACCTAACCTAACCTAACCTAACCTAACCTAACCTAACCTAACCTAACCTAACCTAACCTAACCTAACCTAACCTAACCTAACCTAACCTAACCTAACCTAACCTAACCTAACCTAACCTAACCTAACCTAACCTAACCTAACCTAACCTAACCTAACCTAACCTAACCTAACCTAACCTAACCTAACCTAACCTAACCTAACCTAACCTAACCTAACCTAACCTAACCTAACCTAACCTAACCTAACCTAACCTAACCTAACCTAGCCTAACCTAACCTAACCTAACCTAACCTAACCTAACCTAACCTAACCTAACCTAACCTAACCTAACCTAACCTAACCTAACCTAACCTAACCTAACCTAACCTAACCTAACCTAACCTAACCTAACCTAACCTAACCTAACCTAACCTAACCTAACCTAACCTAACCTAACCTAACCTAACCTAACCTAACCTAACCTAACCTAACCTAACCTAACCTAACCTAACCTAACCTAACCTAACCTAACCTAACCTAACCTAACCTAACCTAACCTAACCTAACCTAACCTAACCTAACCTAACCTAACCTAACCTAACCTAACCTAACCTAACCTAACCTAACCTAACCTAACCTAACCTAACCTAACCTAACCTAACCTAACCTAACCTAACCTAACCTAACCTAACCTAACCTAACCTAACCTAACCTAACCTAACCTAACCTAACCTAACCTAACCTAACCTAACCTAACCTAACCTAACCTAACCTAACCTAACCTAACCTAACCTAACCTAACCTAACCTAACCTAACCTAACCTAACCTAACCTAACCAACCGCATTTAAAACTTTGTAAAATTTTTATAGCTAATTAGCATTGATAAACATATACAATATATACATATTTAGATTCGGGACGCTGCCGGCTATTCAGCGCGACCATAAATTTTCACAATTTTCATAGATTTTTCACGAAAATCCCTTACTTACGTCACTTTGAGCGATTTTCGAACGTTTTTTGGCAGCAAGTTTGCTTGTTGCCAAACTTTTTGTACCGACCGCTGAAATTCTAATTACACCATATTGTGTGAGACGACTTTGCGCGTCTTCTGATACTACACACGAGAAGATCAGGCGAGTCCTGTGCATAATAACACCATATTTCGCCAGCCGAGTAGGGATTTTCGCCACTTTTTAATTTTAAACAATTTTTTATTAGCTTTTTCGCTACGGACACTCGGTGCTAGTCGTATACCATCAAGTGCGCGGATACATTACCTGTCTTCCGACACACCACACGGATACATCATCATCTGTATTTGGTATCCTTAGGTCGATTCCATAGGTTGTTTATTAAATTTTCATTTTAATTTTAGTTTCTGAATTTTTTAGGGGTCTAGGGGGGTTCTGATACCTAGGGACGCTCAAGGGAGACGGCAACTACACCGCCGAGCCGTTCAGGCGATTATACTCCAAGGTGTTCCCGAGCTTAGTACCTACCTACTAAAACTTAACTCCTCGTTTTTGCTTTACCATCGGTCGTAACCTGTGCATCTAGCGATTGGAACGTGTCCACTGGGACGCCCTCTGTCCGTCGGTACCGTTCCCGACTTTCTAGGTGGTACAGTTCGCCCAATAATAAACTTTTTAGTCTAAATTTTTAATTCAATTTTCGGTTTTTGGGCGTTATTTTCAAAATTTTTCAGGAAAGCCTATACTGCTTCTTACACCACCGTGTGGCCGCCGACGAGGCCTTTCCGTAGGTACCTCACACGACCGCCTAGGGTCCGTAGTTTTCGTGTAAAACGCGATTTTCATAAATACGAGCCCCGCCCGCCCACCCTGATTTTCTGCCCTAGGCACATCGGCTCGGTTGGGAAGGGTCGCGGGGGTTCAGGCGAGGTCGCCCGATACCGGTTGGAATCGGATCATCGCGAGGTTATTAACTGCGGTCTTATCGACATACGAAGTCTTTCGTATCTTAGTGTTACTTTATTGACTTTACTTTTAACTTGATACGACAATAGTTTTATTGTTGATTATTGAACCAGTATACACTAGTATACGGTGCGAGATAACGACTGCTACATTCCAGGGTAGCACTACTCACGCGGACAATACTGTCCCAGTGTTTAAGATAAGTTTATTTTGTTTTTACTTGTTTATTTTGAACCTCACACCGTGCTAAGACTGATTGACTATACATTTTTATGTTTACAATTTTACAACTTATACAATTTTTTTTTTTTTTTTTTTTTTAACCTTGACTTGTTGACAATTACTTATTCTGACTATATACAATTTACAACTTATACATTTTAAAATATGCCTTTGTCACGTTCACCAATCGGTAAAGACCAACCCTGCCTAAATGAGAGAGATTCGACATTTGTATTGGACAGCAGTCCCGTTATAGGAGTAGGGAAACGCCAGACGGGGACTGTCCGGAGGAGCATTGAGAAGATCCAAGGCGTTATTGGGACTTCTTCGCAAGCCTTGGAAAAGGGGGCCGTCCACCTGCCCCCCTCGCCTCAACCTCCGGGACAGTCCTCGAGTGTGCGCTTAGATAAAATGTTAGGATGCTGTCGTATTATCAAGGCACAAGTAGGGATCTCACGAAATCTCAAATCCGAGATTAAACATAAAATAGAGGACATGGTTGCCGCGCTGGAGCGGCACATAAAGGCGTTCCGGTCCGATACGGGGACTGGTAAGGACCAGGCGGGACGGAGCGCTGGTGCGACGGAGTCACCCGCCGCGCCAGCCTCCGCCCCGTGCTCACCCGGTAATAGGGGTACAAGTGACGTGATAATTAGGAAATTAGAGGAGAACGAAAGATTAATAAGAGAGAATGGGAGAGTGATGAGTGAATTAAGGGAGAGAATGGAGAAACGGGATGAAAGGGAGAAAGAAAGGGAGAGGGAAGGGAAGGAGACCTACGCGAGTGTAGCAGCGGCTGCTAGCTACTGCCGGGAAGTTACACCCCCACCACAGACGCTCCACTCCGTATGCGTCTCCTCCACGGACGAGAATGATACGGCGGATGAAGTCCTGGGGCGCATCAGGGAGGCAATGGGCGCCAAGGAGGGCTGGATAAAAGTAGAGAGAGTGAGGAAGGCTAAGGAAAGAAAAGTGATAATGGGGTGTGCAAGCGTGGAGGATAGGAAAAAAGTGAAAGAAAGGCTTGAGAGAGTCGCAGGTCGGTTCGTCGTCGAGGAGATCAGGAACAGGGACCCTCTTCTGATTTTGAGGGACGTGTTGAAGGTTCATGATGACCATGAAATCCTTCGCGCCCTTCGGAATCAGAATGCGGCCCTGTTCGGGGGCCTCGTCGACGGGGACGACCGAGTGGCCATTAAGTTTAAAAAGAAATCGCGCCACTCACAATTCCATCATGTAGTGGTTAGCACCTCGCCCGTTATTTGGAGGAGAGCGACGGAGGCAAAACACCTTTATATAGACCTCCAAAGAGTCGCGGTGGCTGACCAGACGCCGCTCATCCAATGCACCAGGTGCTTGGCTTTCGGTCACACCAAGCGATTTTGCTTAATGCCCGAGACCCAGGACCTGTGTGCGAAATGTGGCAAACCACACAGCCAGGAGGAGCCCGACAAATGCTGCAGAAAGGGCCTAGAGCCGCACTGCATAAACTGCACTCGTGAGTTTGGCGAAACGAAGCACCATCATGCCTTCGATAGGTCGTGCCCGGTACTTCAAAAGTGGGAAGCGATGGCCAGAGCAGCCATAGCGTACACCTAGGGATGCTCTGACCACCGAATTAAATAAACAACTACACAATGCGCTGACTATATATTTAATATATAAGGCAAGGCATTATAGTAAATAAATAAAAACATAAAATAACGTTTAAAATAATATCGATATTAACTTAAAATAAAACTAAAATTAAAAAGTAAAATAAATTTGAAATAATCTCATAACAAAAATTTTATAAAAAATTGCGCCCACTTTAAACTCTCAACGTAAGCAAATCAAGAATCTCGACCTCCCTCTTTAACAAACAGAAAGAACTGCCTCAATATTACATGTTTCATATTTATGTAACGTATATTTATTGTTTATTTGTGTCCTGTATTAA